>CM017801.1:7260496-7860496 GCA_008086715.1 Sitobion miscanthi | reverse complement strand
AATAATACTTTAAGTAACTAATAGTTAAAGTTTAAAGTTTCTACAGTTGATGACAAAATAAAAAGTTTATTGTGAGAAGAAAATTTCGGTACAATACGTCAACAAATTATAATGCAAATATAAATAGGTACATTTAAAGTAAACTCCCCACAATTAGTTTAAGGTTAGAAAAAGCATGACTAGGTACTTGTAATATTTTTAATTAGGTAGGTAAAAGAGCTATTTGGGCCAAAGCTTGTATTACATTTTTAATCTATTTAACTGAGCATAACAATTGTTATGGATAATTAAAAAAAAAATAATAATAAATACATTTGAAAATTTTATTGAGTAACAGAGAACAGTGGAATGTTTCAAGTTTTTAAGATTAATATTCTTTGAATTAAAATACTAAAATCATTAAAAATGTTGAACTATTTTTATTTAAAAATTAAATATCTATTAAATATGAAGTTTTACTAATAATGAAATCTGTTAGGTTAAATACACAAAATTCAGTTTGAAATCCTAATTTTAAAAAACTTGGTATTATGAAATTTGTACACCTAGCGTCTATAACACAGAACACTAAACATTGCATGAATATTATGTAAAATTAATGATATAATTATATAATTATTACAAAAGAATGGCCCAGTAATGGTATTGTCTACTTTGCATGCTACAGACTAAAAATTGTATCACCTTAAATTTGGATTTCAGATTGCAGTGATAGTGGACTAGTGGATATTTTCCATAGGACAACGAATACTCATGTTCTATAATATTTAAGGTTTGTAACTTTGTAAGTCGCGGTGCCCGGTGGTATGTCGTGCACTCATACTCGTAGTCGTACTGTCGTTACTCGTTTGTGGCATGTCTAAATAAACCAAATAAATAAACTTTAATACAATTATTTAGCGAAAAGCCATGTTTTCAGTTTTTAAGTAATAACTAATTAGTTATGACAACGAAAACGGCAATCGGTAGGCTCCAACCACAGATGTATATAATAACTGGATAGGCTGACTTCTTCTTATCAATGACGCTGGTAGCCACGTACAATTTGGGCAATGTTTACCACGGGCCAAGAATTAAGATAAACAGAATACGAAACGAACTTGTGATAAGTGAAACCCGCACCTTCTCACGTTGCGGCTAGACTACTAGCGCTTTATAGTATGTTCAGTGTTAACCGGGAGAATAAGAAACTAATAGTTTATTATTCTCCCGGTTTATACAACAATCCTATAAAGCGCTAGTAGTCTAGCCGCAACGTGAGAAGCAGGCGGATTCAGAAAAACATTGATAAGACCTTTCCGTTTAAAAAAAGCCCGATGCCTATCAAAACGATTAGAATTTATAAACATTGCCCAAGTGACAAATGGCGTTGAGCATCATAATTTAATAATGTTGTCGGCAATCTAGACTAGTTATTATAATATATATCTATACCTCTAACCACCAGTACCGAAACCACGATTACAGATCGTGACCAAACCTCGTATTTTTGTGATAAGCTGTCGACTTGTTGTTATATCACGGTCGTTACGACTTTACGAGTTTAAACAGTACAGTGAAAATGTTATAACCACAAGACGGCCCGTGTCCAACTTGATCTGTAGTTAAAGAAAACAATTGTAGTGCTTAAACTAAACGTTTCGTGAACAAAGTGATTTTTTTCATTAATTGTCTTTTTATTATTGTATGGCGTTCGGTAAATAAATATTTCTCAGTTTTTTTGAATTTTGATAAGGAAACTCGTGAATGACTGTACTGTAAGTTTGTAGTGCTAGTTGCATAAGTATAAATGCCAGTATATTAATTTGTGGACTTAATATCCTTTATTTATTAACTTCACGTACCGAAAACATACAATTTAATATGTGTTCTTTGAGAGATTTTCCTGAACTACGGGATTGCAGTCTCACAGATAAGAACGTATCCATGGCATTGGTCATTAAAAGAGTGAAACCTGAGGTTGGTATTTCATTTTTTGTATAGTTTTGACTTTTTGAGTGTTGTATAGTCCAAACTAGAGAGTCTAGATAATTAATTATATATATTATATTATTTATTTTAAGGCTCTGTAGTCCTAACCGTTCTGATGACAGTTATTCTGGATTTTTTTTTTAATCTTATTAGTAACAGCATGCTTGTTGAAAATTAAAGTATTAAAAAAATGGAATCAGTTATTATTTATCCAGTGTACCTATATTTGAAAAACATTCACCAATTTTATATTTTATAGGCAATTGATTACCCAAATATTGTGATCCAGTTGAAAGGAGATCAAAATCCTGAACCATTATTTTTACCAACTTCAAAACTAACAACACTACAACAAATTTTAAGTAAATTGTAAGTACATTATTAAAATGTTTTAAATAATTAAAAGATAGTTTTTATTTTTTCTTAATATATTTGATTAGCCATTTGTAATAAGTAGTAGAAAATAATATTCATTTTTCATATCTGCTTTGGTATGTTTGTACAGTGCTGAGGAAAACTTCTGGACTGCGTGTGACGAACTAGCAAAATATTTTAAAAGAAATCCAAGTAATTTATCAGTTCTAATGTATCCGTTAGGAGTAATTATGAGATTTTCTCCTCGTGCAAGTTTGAAGGTAATATATTGCATAAATACTTAACTTGTAATCTACAAATACTACAAAATGTCCTTTAAAATCTTAACATATTTTTTAATTTATACTAATTGTTAATATAATTAATACAATAAATTAAATATATTTATATAATTCAATTATACAAAATGTAAGTAGTATCTAATACTTCAACAATGTAATAGAAGCTTCTAGTGAAAAAAATATGTAAATATGAATGCAGAAATATTTTTCAACATAATTGAAATCATTCCAAAATATAACATAAATATGCACTTAAGAATAAATATCTAAGTGTAATAATTTTTACATAATTTATCTCGTAATAATAAATATATATAATTTTTTTACTTCAATAAAATTCCTGTTTTCAAATTTTACAGAAATGTGCGAAATGTTATAATTTTGTAACCAAAACATTAATTAAAGCTTATTTGAATTCTGTATTATTCTTTTAGGGTTCTGAAAATTTGGTGTTGACAGATATAAGTAGAACAAAACTGTGGTCATCAAGTGTGGTACGTTGTATGGCATGGCACCCACAAGTAACTAAACTTGCTATTGTTTCTTCCCATGATATTGTTTATGTGTACAATCGAAAAGGTTCTGAAGCTAAAATAAAAAGGAAATCTCAAAGTGCCATTTTATCATTAGCTTGGAGGTGAAGTACTTATAATACTTTTTTTTTTACTGTGTAATATTTCACTTTTCACATTTTAGACCATTGAGTGTTGGTACTTTAGCAGTGGGATGTGAGAAAGGTATTTTCATCTGGACAATTGAGTTTAGCAACATACATGTAAGACCAACTGTAAATAATGTTTGCAAATTTGTCAGAGATGATCATAGATATGTTACTGGATTATCATGGAATAAAATGGTAACTTCTATAAAAACTCTTTGATATACATTGATGTAACCAACTGTAACTTAATATGTATATTTTAAATTACCAAATTGTTTTGATAAACCAACAAATCTCACAAACATTTTAATATTTATTTTCTGCATTAAATCCTTTTTATATTTATTTAAATATTTGTTACATAATTAATACATAGCCTATTTTTATAGTTATTATAAACAAGTAATAACAAAACATACAATTTTATACTTTTTTATTTAGGGTGATCTTTTGATATCCAGTGCAGTGACATCTAAAACAATGTATATTTGGAATTATCCTTTAGAAACCTGTGTTCCATTGCGCAGCATTAGTTCTGACACATTAAACTTCGTACATTGGTCGCCTGATAATACCAAAGTGTTTTCCTGTTCAACTGGTGAAACATTTAGGTAATGTTGGTTAATTTAAATTTTTTCTTTTTACTATGTCATTTTTTTTTTCCTTCAGAATTTGGTCAACTGATAACTGGACTTCAGATAAGTGGTCTTTGAATAATCGGTCTAGAGTGCAATGCGCATGTTGGTCACCTTGCAGTTTAGTTTTATTATTTGCAACAGATTCTTGTTCAATTATAAATGCTATTGACTTTCGAAAATCAGATGTGTTCGATGGATCAAAGAATTACAAAAAAGTTGCATGGCCTATAGTTGACATCAAAAGTGAATGTATAAATGATAAAGTGTAAGTGGTAAATTAATAAATTGTGTAATATCTTTAGTAGACTTTTGATAGTCTGGTGAACGCAGTTACTTAATCTGGTCAGCACACAAATATGTAATTTTTTTTTCAAATTTCCAGAACACAAATAATTTATGAAATAACGTTATCAACAACAACAATTTTGTTGGATTTCGTTGATTCAAAGAACGTTGATATGATATAATTTTCAAAATATTTTGGCTATTTAGAAATGTACTTTTTTTAGTTTTTTTTTCAATTTGTAATGATCACATTTTTCCTTACTCAAATAGCTTGAAAATTGAATACATTATGTATAACATTCATCATAAATTTTTCAAATAGCAGTAGTTTCAAAATATCTTAAAATACATACATTGCATATTTTTTTTTTTATATAAATATCTGAAGTTCAAAATTTGACAAAATTGGAAATTTAAAGGAATTATAACGATCTTTCCTATAACAATTTTAGTTATTTTCTGGCTATTCAAAATATATTAATCGTTAAGACTTTTTGAGGGTCATATTATTAATCTTAAAAGTTTTTGGCATAACATCTATTATTATTTTCTTTGTACAATACATTTTTCATAATTACATGACTAACTTTACTCAGTTCTACTGTACATTAGTATCGATTTGTAAATTAATAATAATACTGCATGATATAATGTATACAATATTAGCATAACATACCATATAAGTGTATTTTATACTTATAGAAAAATAATTTGTTTTAATAGGACGTAGTTACCCACATGTTTTGTCTCCGTCTTATTTATGTACGGTATTTTTGTTCACCAGTTTTAATAGTGTGCTGTAAGTTTTGATACTAGAGTGAATTGACCTATTATAAAATTTAAAGGTAAGATTTTTATTATTATCTAGGGAACAATGTATTATATTATTATTCTCAAGTATATTATAACCTTTTTGAAACTGTACATTTTAAAATGATCATAACTTAACAATAATAATATCAAAAAAAGGCCTATATTGTGTTCTAGATAATAATTGTACCTTTAAATTGTATAATAGGTCAATTCACTCTAACATCAAATCTAACAGCTCACTAATTCACCGATAAAAGGTTATCTTCAGTGGTGAGATAGGCCATTCAACTGCTTTATATTTTCTTCTTCTTATTTGTAATTTTTTTTTTTTCCAATAAATACATTTATTTATTTATATTTACTATTGAAACTGGTGAACGAAAATTGATTCTTCTTACGTGTGTAAGACAGAGACAACACAATATGTGGGTACGACGTCCTCTTAATATAAATAAATTATAAAATATTCTCAGAAATAGAGGTGGGTACATCAATTTTCTTCTGCAATAATTTATCTTTGAATTTAATTTAACTCCTCTATTACAATGAGAAAATGGTTATTAATTCTGGTTAATTAGTTTAACAATCAAACAATCCTAGATGGTTAGATGTTATATAACAAATTATTGTAAGAATAACAAGTATATACTGTTAATTAAGAATTGTTTGTTGTAAAGAATTATATAAGTTTTCTGTTCCAAACTTGTTTGCTACTTAATAATATGATTTAAATTTATTTATTACAATTGTTTATTATTTAGAATTGGTGGAACACTTTCTGATATGTGCTGGGATCAAAACGCTCAACGTTTAGCTATAACTTTTAAAAATAGTGGGTCTTTAGTTGTATTTCAAACTGCTATAAGTGAAGCTGTTGTTGATTGTATTCCATTGTAAGTATCTAATTTTGTTGTTCTAAAATGTTTTTAATAAATCTTTGACTATGTCTGTTTTAGTTGTATTATTCAGGGACGGCTTGATGAGGAACCTTCTGCTATTGCATTCCAACCAACTTACGAAAAAGGGTCTTTGTTAACAATTGTATGTATGAACATAAAATTTTAAATTTGAAGTCCATAATTGTCTTTATATTCATTGATTTTTTTAGGGTTGGTCAAATGGGAATATTGAATATGTACCATTTGAATATATTACGAGGCCAAAACATGAACCTGAAATGTTTGGAACTAATTTGTTTGGTATAAACAATGATAGAAGTATCTCTGGTCTACCTAGTATGTCAACTACTGCTAATCCATTAATTGAATATTTGTTAAACTAATTTGAAATGTATTGTTTCTTTTTCTTAATTTTTGTAATTTTAATCTCAAATTTAATAGTGGATTAGCCATTATTATAATATAATTCCAAAGTTAATAAAATATTATAATCTTACTATATTTTTATTGCAACTGTACAAAAAAAAATATTTAACATATTAATATTGAACTTTGTTTTAACAAAATGTATGTATCAATTTTATTAAATGAGATAATGTAAACCTATTCAATTAAAATTGTATATTCATTTCAAGACACATAAATTAGTAAAAAATATTTTACCTATTGGGGCAACATGTTAGGAAATGTACTAAATTCTCTTCAAAAATATTTTACTTTGCCCTTAAATAATACTATTTATGTCAGATTTTAATTATATTAACTAGTTGTTGATTCAAGTTTTGTGGTTTAAAAAAAAAATGTATTATCATAGAGTATATTTTATTGTAAAGAGAAAATATGTTCGACGCTGATAACAGAGCTCGCGAGTCACTAACATAGTTATTTTATTTTTTAATAGGTGAAATGAAATTATTTAATATCATAATAATTAATTTTACTACTATATCGAAAATGCTAGGTTATAAGTAATTACTATAATGATTAGTTTGACACTGGCGATTGTCTAAAATAATTATTAATAGGTAGAATTACTAAACTCTTTTCACCTCTGCGACTAATTTTTCCATGCTCCTGCTCCATCTATTAGCATCCTCCCCGGGAGCGAAAGATATATTTTATAATACATTGCTTGTCTATGCAATATATTGTACTTAATGGTATTATGTTTAAGATGTATTATTAATAATAATATATAATAATTTTTAATCTTGGCATATTGTTTTTTTAAAATTGCAATTCTTAATTTGTCAATATTAAATATTAAAAAAATAGTTACATTTATTTTATAAGCATTCAAAGTTAATATGGATTAAGGGATTTCACACAAAATTGTTGTTTGCAATACTAAAAAAGAATTAATAACTATTAACTAAATATTTATAATTTTTTTTTTAAATATTGTTTTAAACTTATAGAGTCATCTAGGTATTGTATTGTAACTAAAATTTTAACTTATAAAATTGATTTTTTTTTAATGTTATAAAATTTCAGATCTCAAATATGCCATGCTTAATCCTTATTGTGCAAGAAACCTAAAATGAACAAAACTGCTGGTACTAATTAGAGGAACATAGTTTTTATCACTTAAGTAGGTAGGAGTATCACTTTTGTATTTTAGTATTGTATTAAGTTTAGTAATAATTAATAATTAACAAATAATATTATTATATTAATAACAACAATTGTGCAGCAATAAAATAATTTTTTTATGTTATGAATATACAACAAATGGTTGAAAATACGTCATAAAGTTACATATTTCTGGAATTCTTATAATATCGGTGATTTAGTAAATAATAAATTCCTTGATTTTGTTTTAATAATTCAGATTTCTGATAAACACAATTTTTTGTTTAAATTAATTAAATTAAATTTCCTTAAGTAGAATGTAAATGTTTAACTGTATATCAACACTGTGGGCTATAAAGAATTGCAATAAATAAGTAGGAAGTAAGGATTAATAGTAATTTTTATATGATTGTCATATTATAATTTAATATGTTACAGACAGAAAATAAAATAATAATAATTGTTACTAAATCTGTTTGCCACAGATATAAAAAACAATACTTAGGTTTATTTTTTTGATGCATATGTATAATTGATTTATCTAGCTTGTAGTGATTTTTAAGTTCCAAAAAAAAAGAAAATTAATGCAATTGAGTTGTAACTCTGTAAACTTGACCAAGTAATACAAAGGTCAATTGTAACCTCATATATTCTTCTCCCTGATTTTAATATTTTATAGGTAGCATTGTTGCCTAACGAAAGGAGAAAAAAAGGGTCTTGCATGTTCTTCACCAAACACCTAAGATTATTGAGCGCTTTTAGCAGATTTATATAATAACTAACCAATTAATGGAAAAATAATAAAAATCCTGAAACATGTAACCTGGAATTTATTATTACTAGTTCTAATCATTAATAATAATAAATAGGTATTTAGGTACCTAATTGAAAAAAGTTATAAACTTTTACATTTTCAATTATTAGCTTATCCATTTTAATACAAATTAAAATACTTATTCTTTATACTTAGATATTTTTTACATTAGAGAACTAATAAAAAAATTAAATCAAATCAAAATATTACTTTTAATATACTAAATAGGTATATATAATTTCCAATTTGTACATATTACGTGATAAAAATTACTAAATTTCTTAGTAAAAGTTTTACTCCTACAATACCCCAAATTCATTTATATCTTATTCTATCCTTCCTAGTCACTTCACACATCCATCTTAGCAATCTCATCTTAGCTACACTTGCCCTCTGTTCTGTTTTATTGACCACTAACCAACATACTTTTCCATAAACTTGACTGGCCTTTTAATCTCAACGACATCCTCTTCCATTTAGGATTTAGGTGGGGGGAGGGGCTATGGGTGCTCGGGCATCCCCTGTCGTCTAAGCCACTAATACAATAAATTTGTATTCAAAATTACATAATCTAAAATAGAAAGGTGTACCCATTTTTTTTTTAGATTCTGAGCGGAGAGATGATGTGTTTTTTTTAAATTTTAGATTCTGAGCAAAGTGATGTACGTAATTTATACGCAAAATCTGTTTTCGAGAATATCGATTTTGGATTTTGGTGTAACTCTAAAACAAATGAACGTATATACATGAAATCTTCACTGCTTGTTTTTTATTTGAAAGAGTTTTTCTTCGCCCAAAAGAGTAACATTTTATCTTAGATCTTCAATGGGGTTAAGTGACTTAATGGCCATAGAGGTAGAAAAAGAAGACACTAACAAAATAGATTTAGGTGAAGCAGTAGATAAATTTTCTAAAAACTAAAGAGTAGAAGGTATAAGCTAGAATAGCATAATTAATTTAAAAAACTAATGAATACTGTAACTGTATGGAATATTGTATTATTATTTATTATAATAAGTAAATATATATAATGTATTCATTTTATTTGGAATAAATTGCATTGGTACTTATACCTACTAAATATTATTAGATCCATATCAAAATGCAAACAAATTATAAATGAATACCTAATTTGAATTCATTAAAATATACCCTTCAAGAGCTTACCTGCCTGAAAAAAAATAATTGGCCTGCTTAAATTTTGGCACCCCTATTATAACACTTCAATGGCACCCCTGCTTTTAACGTCTTTGAATAGATTGTTTCAAAAATAATTTAAATTCTTTTTCATGCAATACTCTTTAATAAAGAAGTTACCGTGTCTTACGTTTTCTTATACTATTATACTACTTATCTATTATAACAATTAACAATATTGTAATAAAGGACTGTTTTCGTGTTTACTCTTTACTGTTATCTGTTTAGGTAATTGTAGTGTAACAGGCGATTTTTACCCCCGGATATTTTTACCCCCCCCCCCCCCCCGGTAAAAATATCCTAAGTTAATTTTACCCCCGATAAAAATATACTAGGATATATTTACCGGGGGTAAAATTAACCTAGGATATTTATACTCCGGGTAAAATTTTAAGGGGGGTAAAATTATACTAGGATATATTTCCCCCCGGTAAAATTGTTCGACAGGGAGGTAAAAATATCCTAGCTTATAATTCACGATATTTTTAAAATATACTAGGATATATTTACCTCCCATTGAATTTTGATTGTTGATTATTTTTACCCCCACGGTAGTTATGTGTTTTTAAGGGTGGTAAAAATATCCTAGCATATAATTAACGATATTTTTAAAATATACTAGGATATATTTACCTCCCATTGAGTTTTTATAGATAAATTGTCTAAAGAATTTTTATATTTATCTCTTGTATGAATTTTTATAGTAGATTATTTTGTAGATATTAATTTATAAAATTGTAGATTGAATTATAGAAATAAATTATTAACCAACCTCACATTTAACAAATTAATATTTGGGGGTTTTTGGTGTTTCAATACAATAGTTATTATTTTTATAATTTGTATCCTATATAGGTAGTATAGGATGCGCCTCTTATATTTATATAAAAATTTTAATTTCATACGCAATTATACTAATTTTTAATTTTTACGTTTGTCGCGTATATACTACTGATTTTCTTTAAAATTACAGTTGGTAACGCCACGATCTGTCATGCCCTCAAACCAGATTATGTATACAATTTTTGTAAAAATAGTAATTAACGATGTATTGCGGTAGTGGGCAATTCCGTTAATATACATAACGCAAATGGAATTATGCAGTATAGTATGCCTATATAGGATTTAATGCGACGCGCTAACAGGACATCGATAACAATAATATTAATATCGATCGAATTTCTTTTATTTATTCGTTAGTTAGACGTGTTGTATGTAGCTGTTGTGCATATTAATATTTACATCATACACGTTTATTTTAAATACCAATAATACCATAATGTCCATAATGTTTGGACCATGGGAATCCAAAATCGAGGAAGTAGCTGATAAGTTTTTTTTTATCATAAAAGGCATATTTACATAATGTTTTATTGATTAGTAAATACACCAGTAAAGTAGTACTTCTGAAAAATTGGCTCCTGTACGGCAAAATAGTAAATATAGCACTTAATGTTATTTGACTGCAGTATTATTGGTTATTAACCTATTTAATAAAAGTGTGACACTTATTTTAAATGCATTTTTTTGTATTGCCTTTTATTTTTTTCAGAATAAATTGAATGTTTTATCGTCGATTTATTAGTATACAAATATTTATAAATTATTACGTGATAAAGGGGCACTAGCCACTATGATCATAGAAAGACAAAATTGTCTTCATAATATTATCGATATTTTATAGTTTTTCTAAAAATTAAAAATAGTTAAATACACTACCAATATTGCGTCGGCTGAAAACAGAAAAGTCGTTGCATAGTATAATAGATTCCATAAGTAATTCAATTGTCAACAATTTTTAATTTTATTTTGTTTGGAGCGCGTAACACACCCGAATTTTCTGTTCAAATACATGATTTAGTAGAATAGATCTTATTTGGGTTTCAGAAATACAAAAGTTGTACAATTATCAAATTTACAAACACTAAGATGACACTTATTAACTATGTAAGAATTTAGTTTTTTGTAATTTTTTATGCATCATAATATCATATAAACTGACTAAGTATACTTATCTATGATTTCCAACATCCAAACACAGATAATATTGTTATTTTGTAAAAAATATTGATGAAGTTCAACTAAGTTAAAGAGAGTCATAACCCAAACGCCACTTTAAAGTCGATACTATGTTTAATCCAGGCGATAAAGTCCTTTTAAAAAAATTAAGGAGAAATGACAGAAAAGGTGGTTGGTCAGTTATGCCATGGATAGGCTCATTTACTATTGAAAGTATCTTGGACAAAAATACATGTACGCTAAAAAAGGAGATAGGGTCCTCAAAATCAAACAGCATTTAAAAAATATAAAAAAGTTTTATGAACCCTCACCAGACGATAATAGTGAACCACAGATAAAATTGATTTCATCTCCTCAAGATGTCAAACCCATAAGCCCCAGTAAAAAGTTATATCGGCCTATTAGTAAGTATTGGACGTTGAACCAATGTAAGGCTTTAAAAATTGATTTGTCAAGTATAAAATCCATTATTCCAAAAAAATCAAAACCTTTAACCACGCCAAAAAAATTGATCGACGTCTTGGGTGATGGAAATTGCTGGTATAGGTGTATATTATTATGGATAAATAGATCTGAAGAACACCACGAACTCGTTCGACTAAAACTGTATCAGGTAATATATTATGTAACATTTTAAATCATCAGACAATTATTTAATGTATAATATAAAGTGCATATCTAAAATATTATTTGTTTTTACAGTTTTTTATGACAGATAATCAAGTAAGAGCATATATTGGAGATAAAGATTCGTATTTGGACATAAATCCATTAAATGTGATCGGAACATGGGCTACCGATGTAGAAATGTTTGCAGCGGCATTAATGTTGAATACTAATATATATATATTTATTCTGATTACCATAAATCTTGGCAATTATTTGGTAAATATGGTAACTACAAAGATGGAGTTAGGGAAATGAAAATTGTTTATACATGTGTCATGTAAATAGAAACCACTACTCAGTTGTAGTAGATGTTAATGATAAATAAACGAAATTAATACAAATTGTGATTCAAAGTTGAACCATTAAGCTCCTAAGTAATTTTTTTACGTCATGTTTTTAAATACAGTATAATAAATATGATTTACAGTAACATTTTAATAATTATAGTCTAGGTAGACTAGCCTGTATTGTATTATTAAACATTTATAACTAATCAATATTTTTTAATTATTTTTTTTTATGTATTAAAATATATATTATAGATGCCTGCGCGTCTAATAAAACCTTTTATATTTTAACTTTTATAAACAGAAAATAAAAAATTTTAAATTTTAGATTTGGGTTAAATATTTTTGGAAATACTCAACGATAACCAATAACCGATAATACATACAATAGTCAATATATTAAATTGGACCTTTCTGAACTTAACATAATTTTATTATTATCAGTTATCGGTTAATGGTTTTCGTTAGCTAAAGAAAAATTATCTTATTGACGACTGGTTTTTACATTTGCAGGTTTTAAATTGCCTATTACAAGAAAGTTGAACGAATATTTAAACACTCATCATAAGTCGCAAACGGATTAGTTACATAAAATAAATACTGTAAACGTTAAAATTATTTTTTCCAAAATCTGTATAAATTGGCTATTTTGAATTTTTAGTTTTAAGTTATCCTACGTGGGCGGTTAATATATCCTAGTATATTTTAAAAATATCGTTAATTATATGCTAGGATATTTGTATCCCCCTTAAAAACACATAACTACCGTGGGGGTAAAAATAATCTACTATACAAATTCACATAAGAGATAAATATAAAAACTCTTTATATAATTTATCTATAAAAATTCAATGGGAGGTAAATATATCCTAGAATATTTTAAAAATATCGTTAATTATATGCTAGGATATTTTTACCCCCATTAAAAACACATTACTACCGTGGGGGTAAAAATAATCTACTATAAAAATTCGTAACATGTTTGAGGGTATTAGAAACCTGCGACACCGGAACTATTCGCACACAAACTGTATAATATTTTTTGGAACATAAAAAAAAAAAAAAAAAATTGAAAACTAGCAATGTCCGTAAACAGCTCAAAAAGAGTCAAATTATTTTCAAAATTTTATCGTGTATAGAAAATGCTAATGCAAACATTCAATGAAATTTTCAATTATCTACAGTCATACGTATTTTAATTAGAACAAAATAAGAAAATCGTTAGATACATGAGAAATCGAGGGAATATCAAATGTTGTACAAATATAAATTTCAAACGCTCATAAAAATTTGAATTGACTTCTTGTAGACATTTTTTTTTTGATGAAGGTAGACAAACTTATGGATAATCTTGTCTTACATTTTCAAACCTTAGATTTAAAAAGAAAAATTTTTATGAACTATCAACTCAAAATAATCTGCTAATTTTCGTATTTTGTCAAGATTTGAACTTTAAATGCTTATAAATAAAAACTGTGATTAAAGATTTTTAATATTTTTCAAATATCATTGTAACAATAAAGTAGGAGCCTTGTATTAAATTTTAAAGCTTTTTTACCCAACAAATAAAGTTTTATTGACATCCATAGAAAAAAAATACTAATAAAATTGGAAACTGTAAATGTTCCTAAACAGTTCAAAACAAATCAAAATATTTTGAAAATTGTATCGTGTATAGAAAATGCAAATAAAAAACAACCAGTGAAAATTTCATGTATATACGTTCACTTGTTTTAGAGTTACACCAAAATCCAAAATCGATATTCTCGAAAACAGATTTTGCGTATAAATTCCCGTTTTACCTTAATTTTTCTTTTGTTTTTCACGTCGCTTTTGAAAACTACTGGGAAATTTTTACTTTTTACCCCCCAAAGTACCAACTAGATTCACTTTCCTATCAGAAAAGTTACTATTGAAGAAAATCTAAGCACTTTTACTGTCCTAAAAGGTGATGGCAGACACAAAAAAAAAAAAACCCACCATTGTAAAATCAATACATTCATCATTCAGAATTTAAAATGTATACCATCTGTCTAGAATTTTTCAAAAAAGTTGCAATACAATTTCTACATACCATAAACCTACATTTTTCTTTAGGCTGATTAAATTTTAGAGTAAATGTTATATAAAAATGAAATAATTTTTTCTCGCATGCTTATGTACACAAAATTACTCACTTAGATAGGTACCTAAAGAAATTGAAAAAAATAAACCTTAACAATTTCTCAATTTCCTTATTGTTCAACCTATTCCAATAATTTTTGTTTTAAAAGATGATTAATAAGAACTTTGTATTCACCTACAAATATAAACACTAATTTGACACTAACACCCATGTTTTTTA
Organism: Sitobion miscanthi; assembly: GCA_008086715.1. Classification (NCBI taxonomy): domain Eukaryota; kingdom Metazoa; phylum Arthropoda; class Insecta; order Hemiptera; family Aphididae; genus Sitobion; species Sitobion miscanthi. The sequence continues at coordinate 7,845,671 of CM017801.1, read as the reverse complement.
TTTCAAAGTAAGTATTACGGTACTTTTTTGGAAAGATACAAAAATATTAGATCGTATTATTACTATAATAGGTTCTTAAAAATACACTGGTAACAATATTGAATAGAACCAAAAACTTAAAATGATTCATTTTCTAAATTAATTTGAAAATTAGTATAATTAAATATCTTTATAATTAATTAATATTTTGAATGGTATTTTAGACATGCGCTTTAATTGACGCGCTTCTAATCGTCTGTTTTGATTTTGTTCAGCTTGTGCCTCACACAATCACACCATGTTCACACGTACATTTTCATTATTCGGTTGGATTTGTACGTCTCTTCTTTTTGCTCTTCTATCTCGCATGATTGTACTTTTGGTCGTTCGACGGGCCAAATCAGACCCCTTGCGTCTTGCTGGCATTGTACAAAATACACAAATCGATACAATTAAAATTCATATATGTGATTATTAACCTTTCTTATAAATGAGAGAGAAAGCTTATTGTGTTAGACGGACACATTCAACGGTCGAGTCGTTTCTGATGAATAATACGTTAAATGCGATAAATATGCGGTATAAATATTAAGCTAGCCATTCACGATTTGGTTTGCCGGAGAGGTCGGACTGCGCAGGCGGACTGCACAGTTTTTCCGGAACGTGTGTGTACCAAGTTTGCGCAGTTAATAGGTACCTACATAATATAATTAAAATAAGGTACGGTCAGTGGTAGTAGAAGGGCATTTCTCTCGTCAGATATGATACTTTTGCAGGATAGGTCACTGTTGTGTTAGATGTGCCAGACACTTCAATGATATGATAATACGTTGCAATAAAATGTGATTTACACATAAAATGGATTAAATTTCAAAATTAATCGTTCTTTTGTTAGGTATTCACTATAAGTGAAAATTAGGCGCATGCCGAATTAAAAAATAAAATATTTAACTAAGTTGCTTCAATTGAATTAATAATTTTACAGAAGGATTAATTACATACTCTAGAGGTATCATAAAATTGACTATGATGCGGTGACTGATGGCGAACAAATAAGAAAGCCACAACGACAGGTATGGATAGACAACCAAAGGCGTTTAGATTTGGCAATGAGGCTGCTAAATGAAGGCGCTATACTGTATTGGAATTTCTTGTCTGTTCGCGACATGCAACACCAAATTTTGATGTCCCACAACCTCAACCACTTATATTATTCAACCTGTGAATGTGCCACAACCTCAACCACTTCACATAGAACCTGTGAAAGTACCACATGCTCCATCTCCAATTTTATTAAAGTTACTGCCTCATCCATCTCAGGAAGAAATTATGGCAAGATTATTGCCTCCACGGATACGACAACCTGTTCCACAAAACCGTAAGAAATTGAAAATGATAAATGTATATGACTTAAGAAAAATAAATTATTCTCATTGTTTTAGTTTTTGATGTATCATCTGATTCAGATGATGAAGAAAATGTAATAGCTAGACCACAGGCTAACCAAATCCAAAATGAAGACTTTAATAGTAATTATTTATAATTTAAATTAATTTCAGCTATTAATTGATAATTATAATCTTAATTCATATTTATTATATCCCTATTATGTATCAACCTTATTTTATAACGTAACTGTTCACGTGGAGATATAAACTTTCGGTTAAAAAATAAAAAATTAGTTAACCTAATCTAGAGTTGAGCGCCAATGCCATATTTGTTTAACTTAATTTTATTCACATTTAAATAAACGTGTGTATAATGATTAAAAAAATAATATTTTTCATTGTTTTAGTTTGAGAAAATTCTGATTCAAATGATGAAGAAAATGTGATGGCTAGGTCACAGGCTATAGACCACATGTAAATTGGATCCAAAATGAAGACCTAAATAGTAATTATTTATAACTTAAATTAATCTCAAGTATTGATTGATAACAATAATTTTTTAATATTTTAGTTACCCCAATAGTTCAGTGCCAATGTTATATATTATGTATATTTTTGCCGCCATCTGTAGTTGTTTTGCCGTGCTTACATCAAGGTCTCTGTCTCTGTGAGCCTTGCTTTACAAGTTACTCCACAATGGCCCCATATAGCCGTCGACCTTATTTCAGATGTCTACTGTGTAGAGGACAAGTACAAAGCTATATAATATTAGTTTAGTTTAAAAAATTTATCATTACACAAATATACAATAATGTATAATTAATTGTTTTATTGTTATTTATTTCATATTTACATATCATACAAATCAAAAATTATATTATTTAGTTTTATGTTATTATAGGGTGGTAAGATTAATGCATAGGTTAGGTTAGGTTAATAGCTTATTTTTGAGTTACCTACCATTTTTTAAACTATATTTAAATACAATTGCATCTTGTGATACATTTTATATTAATATCATGAATATCATTTTGCCAAAAAATACAAGAAACTTTTATTGAAAAAATTTGTATTGAATTATATTAAAAATTACAAGTTATGGAAAATAAATCTCTTGATTAACAGGACATTTAACTTAAAATAAATGAAATGTATTTGTCTTTGTTATAATTCATAAGATAATCCAAAAATACAAAATGTACACTCGTTCTATGTCAGTAATAAGTTATTACTAATAACTATAATAACTAATATTATTTATTAGGTTCACTTTTATATCTTTTAAGAAGAATTCTTTGCTTTGAGACAATTATTAAAGTTTAAAGACAAATTAATTATACTTTTTTGAACATTTAAATGTAAATTCTAATTTTAAAGATACAGTTATACTACAGATAGACTTGTGAATATAGGCACAAATAGCATTTGAGATTTGGGGGAGGGGGCTAAAGTCCCACTTTAATAGTATTGAATAAGCTTAAAACAAAATGTAGAAAATGTTTGGGGAGCTTAGTCCCTAAAGCTCCTCCCCTATTTGTGAGTTGCAACACATGTTATAATAGACAATATTGTTGTATAAAGACTTAATTTTATAGCTCATTATATTGACTAAATTGCTAAATAAAAAAATTATAAAATCTTAATTTAAAAATAATATTTAAATTCTCGGTATTCGTTTAGTATGTGACCTACCGTAATGGGTATTCATTTAATATGTGATCGACGGAACCAATAATTAATTTAAAAAATGTCAAATTAAAAATCATAAAATTATTTAATTAATACATTAGTAATACAATTTACAAATATAAAATAATACAGAATTACATTTAACAATGTCAAAGTTTAAAAAATGAATAAATACACAATATAGATACCTATAACAGCAATAGGTAAGTCAAAACTATTCAAAAAATTTCATAAAATTATGTTATTATAAAAAAATGTTATAATGTTAGAAATACACTTTGTATATTACTTTAATAAAAAAATTAATTTTGCCTGTAATAAATCGGTAGGTACTTACTACCTAGCTGCTAATCCCTGATATGTCATTCAAGGGCGTCCACAGAAATTTTCATTGGGGGGGGGGGGCTAGGTGTAAATTATTCATATATTTAAATACATACATATATACATAATATACAAACACTGGAAAAAAAAGCGGGGAACATAGCCCCTCCCGACCACTTTTGTGGGCGCACTTGATGTCATTACCATCAACTGTGGGACATGGACATAGTAGTCTTAGGAATTATGGATATAGTCTTGACTACCTTAGTATCTTAGTCCGTGGACCGTGATAAATACTGATTTTAAATCATCGAGATGGATAAACAATATTGTTATAAACAGTATTGTTTATCTATCTCGATGTTTAATATTGTTTTGAGAAGACGTGTAGTTGTATAGAATGGTGTGAATAGGTTCATATTATAAAAAGCTTAACATGAATTTAAATATTTTTAAAATGGTATAATGTATTTGCGTATGCAGTATGCCGCATGTTAAATAACAATATACGTAATAGGTACCCTTTGCGGCAAAAACTCAAGTCCCTATAATTCTTTTTATAAATATTTGACATTTTGAAATTTGAATATTTTTATGAATTTTTCTGGTAATTTAGATCCCAAGACAACTAGGTCTCCTATGGTGTACTAGTTCCTCGTGGTTATTTAGATTCCCTGTTAACTAGATCCTGTTCACGTCATTTAGATCTTGAGGATCTAGTTCACCCTTGGAAAAAGTCTAGCCGTGTCCGGTATATTAAAGAGATAACATGGAGTTAATCAGTAGTATGTGATAAGAATTAAATAATTTAATATTTTTAAAATTTGGCTCCAAATATTTCCTAAATTCCCAATGGGCAATGGCTATCATTTAAATGTTTTATCTGTGATAGTTTTGCAAAATTAATTTAATTGTTATATCGAGTACTGTGTAGAAATATACATTCATAAGTTTAGAATTGTATATTACAAACATATATATTTTTTTGTAATTTATAATTTCTTTTACATTCGTTATATAGTGACAAAAATCAAATTATGCCTTCTGATTACAAATTATAATGACCTGGGTAAACAAAAATGTATCAAATATTATATATATTTATTGTTCATGTAGGTACCTCATAATGTAGGTAAGTCATAATTTAGAAGTATCTACCAGTCCTACCTAAATTATGACATTTAATCATGGTTATAATGTATAGATCGAAGATGAATTTCCTCAATAACTAACGATTTTGTTATTTGTTATAATATCAAGTATTATAAGACATGAAATCCACAAACATAAGAAACAATAAATAACCCAAAGGAAGATTTTAATTTTTTGATCCATTTATTGTTTTTATTTGAAGTTGTGATTGTTGGTGCCTAATGTAGTGGTATTATAATGAATACTATTCTAATTTATACTATATTTATTTTCGTGTACACCGATCACGGAAGTACATAAATAAACAAACCTTTTAATTATAATAATCACTTTTATTAAACTTTAATGTCCAGTGGCGATCGAGTCACACGATCACCACGTGGCTCTAAGGCCGGGGCTATACACGGCGTATTCCGCGGCGTTTTCCGTCGAATTAAAAACGCATTGGTTTAAATCGGAGCAGCTATACACGAAGGGCGTAATACGCCTCGTTTTCAGCGGCGGAAAAAAACGACGGTCGGCTTGCGTTTTCCGCCGCGGTGGGAAATGCGGCGTATTACGCCCTTCGTGTATAGCTGCTCCGATTTAAACCAATGCTTTTTTAATTCGACGGAAAACGCTGCGGAATACGCGGCGTTTAAAACTCGGCGGAATACGCCGTGTATAGCCCCGGCCTAACACTGGTGGTCAGTAGTAATCGAGTCACACGATCACCACTCACTGACCCCTTTTCTGTTCTGACATGTTCCTTTTATCCTAAACTTAAAATATCGAATAACTATCAAATAATATTGATTGTCCTATGGTTAAATTATACTAAATTGTTATTATATTACATTATTGTTGTCTTAACCTAGTTACATGCAATATGTTTAATGTTTATAATATTTGGATTGTTGTGGTATTCTACTTGTTACTTATAATTGTTTTTTTAACCTAGTTTTTACATACCTACTATTTACTAACATTTCTTATTACTACATCCTTTCAACTTCCACTTGTATTAAACGCTTAATACAACATTATTCTTTTTCATAATAATGACTATCATTAGATATAAATATATTATAAGGTTTGTGAATCAGGTCTACAATAAGGCAAACTTTATCAGTGGAGGATTCCGTTACCTTAGTTTGGTGGTTAAAAATTAAAACAAATGTGTTAGCTACATATATGATTACTTATATAATATTAAGTTTGTTACATAGTGTGTAAAACTAAAGTATATTTTTTATAGTTGTATAATAAATTACTTGTTATGGTATAAAAAGTTAACTTATTAGTAATCCCTATAAAGTTGAGTTTTTAATAAATAATTTATTATGCTTGTATAATATAGAATAATTATTTCACTTTAAATACTATTTCAATTTTGTAATTAATAAATGTTTTATTTTGTAGACAAAGATTGAAAAAAGAATGAAGAAAAAAAATAAGGTGAATTAAATAATAAATAAAGTATATTCTTAAAACTAATATGCATGTATATATATTTATTTTACTTTAGCTTTCAACTAGAAATATAATTTCATCTACTCATCATGAAGAATATACAGGAAAATGGAATGTATGTTTATTATATTGAATTCTTAAAATAATATGTACACAAATGTATTTTAGGCATTGTCTCTACATTCTAAATTTTAAATTATAAATATAGACATCAACTCAGTTAACCACCATATTACATGATAAGAAGGCAAAAAAGCTTTACACTACGATATGTGATGACAAAGACAAGTATTTGAATAAAGACAAAACAGAGGCCAATTTAAACAAAAGTATGTTGTTTTTGTTGCCATAATATTATTAAGCGATTAATAAATTATCTAATAAGTTTATCTTGATGTTTAGATGTATTGATAAAATGTATTCTTTATTCTAATGCTTCAGAAAATGAAAAAGAACTGACAATGTAAGTATCTGTGAATGTTAATATGAAATAAATATTATCTTCATATATATTATTGTAAGAATAATGATAATTGATAAATATCTTAGTAATCATTTTTTTTTTAATCGTGTTTTGTAATCATTTTATAATAATTTTCCTAATGAAATAATTAAGTATTTATTTTAAATATAAAAATAACTCCTCGGGTATTTACTATAAGTTGTTGTGTAGAGATTTAGTTAAGTATGTCTTTTACAAACATTTGAATACCTGTTTTAATTATTGTCAATTATAAAATAAAACTACAATGAAGTGCATAAGCTCATCATTAAATTCCATTTAACATTAAAAATTGTTTTACTATTATTTATAACACAAGACCGTATTTCAAGGTTCTTAAAAGTTTAAAATATGATTCTAATATGCTCTAAAAAAAACCCTTAAAATGTTCACTTAATTGTCCTTAAACTTGTTAAATATACTGAAAATATGTGTTTTTACTTAAAATAATTATAATTAAACATAATTATTACAAACATTTTCTTTGATAAATTATTTGAATTCGGTTGCATATGAAACAATTACACAATTTCCAATATAATTCCAAAATATGCTTTAATATGGAAAATACATTTTTTTCTCCAAATTCTATTATGAATAAGTCAGCCACATTTTCCATCCCTGATGAGTTGCATAAAGTCATTAAATATATGGAAAATCTTTAAATCCTCCCTGTGTTTATAACAACTAATGACTTTTCAATTGGCCTCATAATTCATAATTCATAATAAACAAAATATACCATTATTAAAAATATACTAAGTTTATATTAACATAATATATTTATTATAGGTTTTATAAATTAACATAATAATGATAAACATTATACTCTGTTCCATCTAAGAGTGAACCACTTGGCTGACCAAAACATGTTTTTTCGGCGCATCCCCGCCACAATCCAGACATCAGAGAGCGTTAACATAGACGACCAACGACGGCCGGCAATGGCTGTCCGCCACTCGCAGAACAAATATGCATCGCATTAAAAGGTCAGGCACTTTTAGGCAGCTCAGTCGGCGTGCGCGAAGACGTTTACTATAAGATGGAACATAGTATAGTGTTATAGGGTTTATAGAAATATTTATTCTATTTTATTATTGTATTGTGGTTTTATTTTAAGTCTAAACAAAATTTTATACTAAAATTATTGAGAATAATATAATGATGTTAAAAACATTTTTTTGTTGAGATATATTAGAATTATGTTTATATCGCTTGAGTGCATTCGTATAATTATCGACCTTATTGATTTAAAAAGGCAATTAGTATGAAACTGTATTTTATTGTTATGTTCTCTTTAGATTAAAAAAAAAAATAAATAAAAAAAGGAAACGAGACAAAAAAAAGGTTTGTAATCATCATAAAACTAAAAAAATTATAAATAAAATAATAAATTATCTTCGTTAGGTACAAAATAATGAAAATTTAAAAACCGATAAAACTATGTTGACGACAAGTAAGCTTTATACTGAGACCATTGATGACAGTGACACAGATTTGAATATGGAAAAAACAGTTGATTCTAATCTAAACAAAGGTCTGTTTCTTTTTATTATTGCTATGATGTTATTATTAGATTATTATTTAATGTATTGTTTTATATATTTAGATGAATTGACAAGAAGGATTCTTATTGCCAATGTCTCAGAAGGTGACTCTTTGTAAGTACCTATGAAAATTAAAATTGCTTTATACAATCATTTTTTTATTTATTGTACCGTTAATGATAAACAATTCTATTAAATTTGTATAATCTGTATATTAAAATAGTTTTTTGTGTGGTATTGTATTTTATTTTGGCTAATTGTAGATTTAAAAAAAAGAAGAAGAAAAAGAAAGGAGATAAAAAAATGGTTAGTTTTGACATTAAAATTCAAAAATATCAGTTATATATAAAATTGTTATGTTGTCTTTAGGTACAAAATGATAAAGATTCGACAAACAATAAAACTACATTGCATGTAGAGAAGTTTTTTGATGAGCCTGTTCATGACGATTACAAACATTTGGATAAAGACAAGACAAGGGATTCTAATTTAAACAAAGGTTTGTTTCTTTTTATTATTGCTATGATGTTATTATTAGATTATTATTTAATGTATTGTTTTATATATTTAGATGAATTGACAAGAAGGATTCTTATTGCCAATGTCTCAGAAGGTGACTCTTTGTAAGTACCTATGAAAATTAAAATTGCTTTATATAATCATTTTTTTATTTATTGTACCGTTAATGATAAACAATTCTATTAAATTTGTATAATCTGTATATTAAAATAGTTTTTTGTGTGGTATTGTATTTTATTTTGGCTAATTGTAGATTTAAAAAAAGAAGAAGAAAAAGAAAGGAGATAAAAAAATGTTAGTTTTGACATTAAAATTCAAAAATATCAGTTATATATAAAATTGTTATGTTGTCTTTAGGTACAAAATGATAAAGATTCGACAAACAATAAAACTACATTGCATGTAGAGAAGTTTTTTGATGAGCCTGTTCATGACGATTACAACATTTGGATAAAGACAAGACAAGGGATTCTAATTTAAACAAAGGTTTTTTCTTTTTATTATTGCTATGATGTTATTATTAGATTATTATTTAATGTATTGTTTTATATATTTAGATGAATTGACAAGAAGGATTCTTATTGCCAATGTCTCAGAAGGTGACTCTTTGTAAGTACCTATGAAAATTAAAATTGCTTTATATAATCATTTTTTTATTTATGTACCGTTAATGATAAACAATTCTATTAATTTGTATAATCTGTATATTAAAATAGTTTTTTGTGTGGTATTGTATTTTATTTTGGCTAATTGTAGATTTAAAAAAAAGAAGAAGAAAAAGAAAGGAGATAAAAGAATGGTTAGTTTTGACATTAAAATTCAAAAATATCAGATATATATAAAATTGTTATGTTGTCTTTAGGTACAAAATGATAAAGATTCGACAAACAATAAAACTACATTGCATGTAGAGAAGTTTTTTGATGAGCCTGTTCATGACGATTACAAACATTTGGATAAAGACAAGACAAGGATTCTAATTTAAACAAAGGTTTGTTTCTTTTTATTATTGCTATGATGTTATTATTAGATTATTATTTAATGTATTGTTTTATATATTTAGATGAATTGACAAGAAGGATTCTTATTGCCAATGTCTCAGAAGGTGACTCTTTGTAAGTACCTATGAAAGTTAAAATTGCTTTATATAATAATTTTTTTATTTATTGTACAGTTAATGATAAACATTCTATTAAATTGTATAATCTGTATATTAAAATAGTTTTTATGTGTGGTATTGTATTTTATTTTGGCTAATTGTAGATTTAAAAAAGAGAAGAAAAAGAAAGGAGATAAAAAATGGTTAGTTTTGACATTAAAATTCAAAAATATCAGTTATATATAAAATTGTTATGTTATCTTTAGGTACAAAATGATAAAGATTCGACAAACAATAAAACTACATTGCATGTAGAGTTTTTTTTGATGAGCCTGTTCATGACGATTACAAACATTTGGATAAGACAAGACAAGGGATTCTAATTTAAACAAAGTTTGTTTCTTTTTATTATTGCTATGATGTTATTATTAGATTATTATTAATGTATTGTTTTATATATTTAGATGAATGACAAGAGGATTCTTATTGCCAATGTCTCAGAAGGTGACTCTTTGTAAGTACCTATGAAAATTAAAATTGCTTTATACAATCATTTTTTTATTTATTGTACCGTTAATGATAAACAATTCTATTAAATTTGTATAATCTGTATATTAAATAGTTTTTTGTGTGGTATTGTATTTTATTTTGGCTAATTGTAGATTTAAAAAAAAGAAGAAGAAAAAGAAAGGAGATAAAAGAATGGTTAGTTTTGACATTAAAATTCAAAAATATCATATATATATTAAATTGTTATGTTGTCTTTAGGTACAAAATGATAAAGATTCGACAAACAATAAAACTACATTGCATGTAGAGAAGTTTTTTGATGAGCCTGTTCATGACGATTACAAACATTTGAATAAAGACAAGACAAGGGATTCTAATTTAAACAAAGGTTTGTTTCTTTTTATTATTGCTATGATGTTATTATTAGATTATTATTAAAAAATATTATTTTATTATTTTTTTTTGGATTTCTTTTTTATTTTTTTTTTTATTTTTTTTTTTTCTTTATGTACCCTTGTTTTTTTTTTATTCTTTTTTTTTTTTTTTTTCTTTATTTCTTTTTTTTTTTTTTTTTTTTCTTTTTTATTTAAAAATCTTATTTAGTTTTTTTTTTCTTTTATTTTTTTTCTTTCTTTTCTTTTTTCGATCAATTTTCTACATTTTTTTCTTTTTTTTTTATCTCTTTTCTTCTTTCTTCTTTTTAAACACTTTTTGTTCTTTTTATTTTGCTTGATGTTTTGTTTTATATATTTAATGATGAATTGATGAATGACAGGATTCTTATTGCCAATGTCTCAGAAGGTGACTCTTTGTAAGTACCTATGAAAATTAAAATTGCTTTATATAATCATTTTTTTATTTATTGTACCGTTAATGATAAACAATTCTATTAAATTTGTATAATCTGTATATTAAAATAGTTTTTTGTGTGGTATTGTATTTTATTTTGGCTAATTGTAGATTTAAAAAAAAGAAGAAGAAAAAGAAAGGAGATAAAAGAATGGTTAGTTTTGACATTAAAATTCAAAAATATCATATATATATTAAATTGTTATGTTGTCTTTAGGTACAAAATGATAAAGATTCGACAAACAATAAAACTACATTGCATGTAGAGAAGTTTTTTGATGAGCCTGTTCATGACGATTACAAACATTTGGATAAAGACAAGACAAGGGATTCTAATTTAAACAAAGGTTTGTTTCTTTTTATTATTGCTATGATGTTATTATTAGATTATTATTTAATGTATTGTTTTATATATTTAGATGAATTGACAAGAAGGATTCTTATTGCCAATGTCTCAGAAGGTGACTCTTTGTAAGTACCTATGAAAGTTAAAATTGCTTTATATAATCAATTTTTTATTTATTGTACAGTTAATGATAAACAATTCTATTAAATTTGTATAATCTGTATATTAAAATAGTTTTATGTGTGGTATTGTATTTTATTTTGGCTAATTGTAGATTTAAAAAAAAGAAGAAGAAAAAGAAAGGAGATAAAAGAATGGTTAGTTTTGACATTAAAATTCAAAAATATCATATATATATTAAATTGTTATGTTGTCTTTAGGTACAAAATGATAAAGATTCGACAAACAATAAAACTACATTGCATGTAGAGAAGTTTTTTGATGAGCCTGTTCATGACGATTACAAACATTTGGATAAAGACAAGACAAGGGATTCTAATTTAAACAAAGGTTTGTTTCTTTTTATTATTGCTATGATGTTATTATTAGATTATTTTTTAATATATTGCTTATCTATAAATGTATAAATATATATATATTATTATTATATTTTTTTTTCTATATTATCATTAGTTTTTAATATTTTACCAATTTATTATATGGATAATGAGAGTTAATTACATTTGTTTTTTAGATTTGTCCGCCTTATCAGATATAGAATATGGTAATGTTTTGTAAGTATAGTATAAAATAATTTAAATTAAATAATTTTGGGTTATCGACTATTAGTTAATGCTTGTTAATGGACCATCGAAACATATACAGTGTTATAAATTAGTTGAGATATATTTTTTTGTGACATAGATAATTTCAAATTTGTATATTCTTCTGTTTCAATACCTTGTAAACATTAGAATATTGAAACACATGTTTATTATTTTCTTTAATTATTTAGTGAATTACTGTCTATTCGTTATAGGTTAAAAACTCCTTTAAAAAAGAAGAAAAAATCTAAGGTATTTCATTGTTTTTTTATTTTTTTTTGTAATTTATTTGAATTTTAAGAAATATTAGTCTAATGCTGATAAGGTAGACTATGAAAGCTGTTGGCCATTTTTGTAAAAGAACTAACAATTCTTAAATTTGTATTTATATTCTTAAACATTTATTTGTAGTCTGCAATAAAAGAATATACTGAGTCATCAAAATATGAATCTATGCAAACATTTCTTAAAAATATGGAATACCTGAATAAAGTTATAACTGAAGAACAGCCAAATGAGATTTACAATGGTAATATTGTCATCTTAAAATTATATTTTTTAAAGTCAATGTTTTGTAATTTATTCTACACACATTTAGCACAACAAAAGTCCCATAAGATATCAAGTGATATTGGATGTTTAATAATTTCATATTTTAAATATATATGATCAAATTGTATAATATTATGCTGTCTACAAAAATCATTTTTGAGTTTTGAGTGCAAAAGTTTGTTTAAAACATTTTAAAAGTAATGAACATATTGGTCTTCACTAGTCCAAATTATATGGAAGTAGGGTTTTACTAAAAATAGAATCAACATTGTATAAGTACATAATTGCATAAATGTATTTATTTTATAATTTATAAATACTTTTTTATTTATATTTATTAAACATTTCATGTACAATCTATACAATACAAATTAGTAAAATGAGTAAATTTGATACATAGTTATTAACGAGAGGCATTTAAGCATTTTATGGATGCTTTTAGTGTTTATTTTATCGCATATTATATCATGGCTATCAAAATCATATTATGTATTTTTTATTAACAAATAATGGCGAATGGAACAGAAAATGTAACTTAAATTCTTACAGTACGTTTTAATTTTTAAGATATATATTGATAAATTATATTTATTTTCCAACATATATTTCAATATTTTTTGTATTTTTAACAAAAATAAATTTTTTTTATCAATATGATCACAATCTGACAAATAGACATACCTCTAGCTATTGTATTTCTTCAAATTAAATTGTGAAATGTAGGACAACTGTTGAAAATATTTTTTAATCGTCTTAGTTGTATATTTACAACTTCTTGTCTACTTATACTATCTAATTAGTTTTATAAATCATATTTGAGAGAGTAGTAGAGAGAATAATGGTAAACATTAAAGTAAAATTATTTAATTTAATTTCTATTAAATATAATTGTATTGTTTTGTATTGAAATGTTCTATATGCATTATTTTAATTTAATAGGTTCTGCTATGATTTACACTCCATACAATTCAAGAATTTCAAAAGTCCATGAACAGTACCCTGAATTGTGAGTATGAAAATGAGTAAAATAAGCTCATCATTTTTTATCATTTACATGTTGTGTATGATATACAACTTATTACTTATTACTTATTAATAACAATTTATTAGGAAATTGTGTTGCAGTGAAAAATATAATTATTTTATTCTATTGTAGATTTCAAAAATTATTGGAAAAAAAAAGGAAAGATAAGAAAAAATCTATTAAGGTTTGTATTTGTTTTTTAATATTTTAGATTCTGAGTAGAGTGATGAATGTTGGTTTTACAATGATGTGTTTTTAGATACCGAGCGAAGCGATGAATGTATTGATTTTACAATGGTGTGTTTTTTAAAATTTTTTTTTTGTGTCTGTCTTCACCTTTTAGGACAGTAAAAGTGCTTGGATTTTCTTTAACAGTAACTTTTCTGATAGGAAAGTGAATCTAGTTGGTACTTTGGGGGTCAAATTTCCCAGTAGTTTCCAAAAGCGACATGAAAAACAAAAGGAAATTGTGTGTTTGACTTCATATTTTTATAACATTGGATATTCTCTCGATTTCTCGTGTAGGTAGTGATTTTCTTATTTTGTTGTAATTCAAAAACAAATAACTGTAGATACTGTATAATTTACACCATATCTTTGTTTTCCAATTCCTATACTTGATATAATTTTCAAAATATTTTGCTTCGTTTTGAGCTGTTTGCAGGAAATTTCAAATTTTAATTTTTTTATTTTTTTTCTATATTTAATAAAATTGATTGACCGAGGTAAAAAGTGTAAAAATGTAGTACGAGGCTCCTGATATATTTTCACAATAACAGTTCAAACATATTAAAAATACATATGCACAAATTTTTTTTTAAACATTTAAATTTTGACAAAATGTATCAAATTTTATTATTTAAAATTAGGTGTGTTATAAAAAAATTTATAAAAGGTTCAACTTATATAGCTAAGGATTGAAATTTTAAAACAATGTTCCAAATTTAATTACTTTAATCATAATAATATCATCAAATATACTTAGTAATATCATAGGCTGTCTGACGACTGATTGTCTTCGCTTAGGGTCGTTTTTCTTATACTATGATTGAATTCAAATTTTACACCTTCCATACAGTGACCCACTTGTAACCTACTGTTCACAACAGTTTAGGAAGTTTTTTTAACTATACCATGTATGCAATTTGAGATTATCTAATGAATATTTTGAATTCATATTTAATAGGTTGTAAATAGTAAAGAAGTAATGTCACCGAAAAAATCGAATAAACGTAAACGACGGACATCTGATAAAGAATATTCGAAAGACGATCCCCTTCAATCAGTGGATACGAATGTGGAGACATATGTTGGTAATAATTATAATGGTGAAGACGGTACTAAGAAATTAGAACTTTTTGATTCTTTGGGTGATCAAACGTCGGAATATTGCACCATGGCCGACACTGATATGTATTTTGGACAATATTGTAATCAAACAGCTAACGGTGGACGTGACCACAAAAATGTTCTCACTGGAAACACTTCTCTCCAGTGCAACGTTTGCTTTAAAACGTTCACCTGTAGATCTATTTTGGTTAGACATAAAATAATGCACACCGGTGAGAAACCATTTGCTTGCAACGTTTGTGGACAATCATTTTCGCATAAGTCAAGTTTGGTTAATCATAATAGAACGCACACCGGTGAGAAACCATATGCGTGCAACGTTTGTGGCCGATCATTTTCGCAAAGGTCAACTTTGGTTAAACATAATAGAACACACACCGGTGAGAAACCATATGCGTGCAACGTTTGTGGCCGATCATTTTCGCAAGGGTCAACTTTGGTTACACATAAAAGAACACACACCGGTGAGAAACCATATGCTTGCAACGTTTGTGGCCGATCATTTTCACATCAATCAAGTTTGGTTACACATAATAGAACGCACACCGGTGAGAAACCATATGCGTGCAACGTTTGTGGCCGATCATTTTCTAGAAAAGAAGTTTTGGTTAAACATAATAGAACACACACCGGTGAGAAACCATATGCGTGCAACGTTTGTGGCCGATCATTTTCGCAAGGGTCAACTTTGGTTACACATAAAAGAACGCACACCGGGGAGAAACCATATGCGTGCAACGTCTGTGGCCGATCATTTTCTGAAAAAGGAAATTTGGTTAAACATAATAGAACACACACCGGTGAGAAACCATATGCTTGCAACGTTTGTGGCAAATCGTTTGCGAGGCGAGATCGTTTGGTTACACATAATAGAACGCACACCTGTGAGAAACAACCATATGCGTGCAACGTTTATAGCCGATCATTTTCTGGAAAAGGAGATTTGGTTAAACATAATAGAACACACACCGGTGAGAAACTATATGCTTGCAACGTTTGTGGCCGATCATTTTCACAGCTATCAACTTTGGTTAGACATAATAGAACGCACACCGGCGAAAGACCATTCGAGTGCGATCATTGTGAAAAAGTTTTCATCACGCAGTAACTGTACAAGACATACACTAAGTGTTCATACCAAATGTTTTTAAATTCGTTACTATTATTGTTGTATGACCCATTGCTCAAGAAAAATAAACTATAAACATCAAATTATGTATGAAAACGTACATTCATCATTCATCGCAGTAAGGGTTCTCGACTCAGAAAACGCAATCACAGTATCACTTTATCGTAAACGTTTAAATACCTATGCTTGGGCATAAGCAAAACCATATAGTTCATACTGTCGACGACGATCGCCCGTTGTGTAGTAACTTCAATGCTCACTGCCTGGTGTTGTTGCGTGCACTTTTCATTAATAAATGTATTGCTTCCCCTCCACTGTTTAATAATATCAATGAAAATATTTCAACTCCTGAATATATTTGTAAGCGGATAGCGAGTCTTACCTACTCAACTAAAATTATATTATGTACGCATTCGTTATAAGTTATAACCTTAGACTGTTATCTAATTTGATTTTATAGTACATACTACCTAATTATATTAAATACAAATGAAATTCAGTTTGTATAAAATTAGGTTTTTGTTGTTAATATTTATTTTATCTATAGGCGATAGTTGAATAATAAAAATAAAAATGTGTGTATATAATAACTGTTTTAACATTTTTTAGAATTATTTCTATTAATGATTTTACACTGATGTGTGTGTGTGTTTTTTATCACTTTATTTTCTTCGATTTTGAAGGCATTTGCCGTTGTTTTTTTCGTAATTTGTGAGTTTTTCGTGTAAGGCGATTGGCCTTACGATAACCCCCCCAAAAATTGGAGGATTAGCCTACTCCAACCAATTAAGATCAGAGTAGGGAGAAACTGGGTCAACTAATTAAAATCAATTCAGTCCAGAGCTCGGGGCCACGGGTTCACCATACCCGTCCCATGAAGTCTGAGCTAACCATAATCGCTGCATTATACATTTTGCATGAAAAATAATTGGTGACAAGAAGAACTTGGTACGTTAACATGCTTAACCACTTTTTTAGCATTAATCCTAATCTATATAATGTTTTCATCTGCTTGGCCTTTAATTTTTAAACATATAGAAGACTCAAAGATGGTGCTCCAACGCAGGTATCATCCATGTATGTTCGATATTTGAGTGCCTTACTGACTTCATGAGCACTTTTACAATCGTTGTCTGCTATATGACGTGGCACTCGAAGAGCACTGTTTACTTCATAAGTCACAGTATTCAAAGTGTGTTCTCGCATCTGGTGTTGTGGAGAATCTCTCCAGAGTATGTGCTGATAACCACATGTATTTTTCAAGCACCCAAATCTGGTGATACATTTTGCAAATATATGTAGTTACGGCGCGTTCTGAATCCAGTCAGAACGTCCATTATGTCCTGATGTTATTTTGAGCCAACATAGAGGCACTCGTTAAGTGAAGTACCCGATCGGAAACGAGCTAAGACATCAAACACCATTCTCAACTTAACATTAGCTCCATCAGGACTTTGAGAAAACTGTTCAGTTTCGCACAATTCAATCATAGCGTCCACAACGCATAATTACCAACTGAATACTTTGTCTACCAACCATATAACTCTTGAACTGCTACTAGAACTTGATCTAAGAAATAAAAGGGAACTATAGAAATACAATATTAGGACTTAGGATTTTAATAGAAAAACAAATATCTCGAAATAAAATAACTTACTTAGTATTTATAGATATCAAAAAAATCTTTCAATCACATTGATTGGCAAATTATGTTTTCAATAATGAAGCAATTAGATTTCGATTTTAAGGACAGGAGAATTATATATTATAACCTCTACAAAAATCAAAACACCGAAATTACAATAAATAATTAGACAGCCAAAGCTGGGCAAGTTAGTAATTTTTTTTAACTAGTTGAAGTTAAGTTACTTTAATAAAAAAATCTAACTAAGTTAAATTATAAGTTAGTTTCTGAAACTGTCCAAATGTTCAACTTAGTTAGAAGTTAGTTATTTTTATAGATTAAAAAACCTTTTTGTTGAAATGTAAATAATAAGTTATCTAATTTAAATTATTGATTAAAACTAAAAATTAGATTAAATCCCTCTAATAATCTGATCAAAATGTTCTAATTAGGTAAATAATAATTTCAATTAATTGGAAATTTATTGGTATACCACTTATCAGTTATTAGAACATGAAGGGTGAAACAAAATAAAAAAAATACATAACAGTATGCCAACTTAAAATATTAATTATAATAATAATAATACATAATATAATCTATATGATATTGTGATATTATAGTATAGTTATTAAATTTTAAATATAAGTAATACTGTAATAGTTAAATAGTAATATAAATAAACGGGTAAACGTAAACCACTGATAACACTACCACGAAAATTCGGCATCGTGTCTACACTAATTGGTTAAGCCATATAGATACTATTTATATTTAGTAGATATCAATATTCTACAGCTGTTGCTCCTATGCATGTATAAGCATATAGCCATAATGTCATGATTGAGGAACAGCTTTTGGAATGAAAAAAAAAATAATAATAATAACTAGTTATTTTTTTTTCTAATGAGTTAGATTAGACTATTTTACACATTAAATTCAATTAGTTAAGTTACAAAGTTAATACAAATTAAAATTAACTAGTTAAGTTAAAAAGTGACTTTCTTATTTAATTTACCTTTCTAACTAGTTAGGGCCAGCTTTGGAGACAGCTAATGCGGAAATTCGTAGACACAACAATGCAATATAGCTGGTGTAGCTTTAATATTTTTTAATATTCAAATAAATGAGTTTAATAATAATACATTATTTTACAATTAACATTCATAATTTAAAAATTATGCAAAACAACATATACATTACACATATCGGTGTAAACCTACTATATAATAATACTGTTCAAGTTCAACACAGTATTACATCAAAACAGTATTCCCAGCAGGTTCATTAAGATTTAAGACTGTTTACTTTAGTTAAAATAATTTAATATCAAATTTGGTTATCTGGTACTTGGCAGTATAATAGCTAAGAAATTTGAAAATAATGTATTTGGTAAGATATTGTACATTTCTACAAAAGTTTAAATTATGTTGTATTTATATTATACACATTCAAGACTTTGACAGTCTATAGTTTTGTATTTACAATACATTAAAATATTATATTAGAATTTTATTTATAAATAATAATTCTGATTAGGTTTTAATTTGTACAAAACAAATATACTTTAAATATATATTATATGGGGTTCATTTTGGTAAAAAATTAACTTAAAATTACTATAAAATGATATAACTGATTATAAACTATAAAATAATGATGAAAAAAAGTAACTTGTCAAGTTAATAGTTATTTTAATAAGGTAGGTAATTTAGTTAAAAACAACTCAACTTTATTATTTTTAACTTTTTAATGCCCAGCCTTGGTAGTAATATACTAATATACTAAAGTATAGTACAGTATAGTATATTATGGTATACAATAGTAATATAGAATAAATACAAGTAAAATCTTATCACTTTCTAATAAATTAAATAATTAAGTAGGCAAGAATACAAAATTAAATCATTACATTTATATAATGAAACTAAAATTAGAGTTATTAAATAAAGTATTTCTTGATTAATTAAACATAATAAATAGTTCAGTATAGTATAATATAAAATTAAAAAAATAATAACCTATACTGATTCCTTACAAACCATAATAAACTCTTTCAATAAGTAGGCAAGAATAAATATTTAATGAGATTCAATATAATAAAATTAGGAGACTGGTTATTAATAAATTGAGATACATAATAAAACTATAAACTACAATCACACATTCAAACAGAATCAATCATCAGACATTTAGTTACTAATATGGTTATCTGCTATATATGTTAAATAAGACAAATATAATCCATTTCCAAACATTGTTTTAAAATGAATAAAAAAACAAATTATACATCAAAACTTTTTTACTGTAAAGATATTAATGATTAATTATGACTTAAATTTAAAGCTCCATCTTAATATTTGTCATGGAAGGTTCAGATTCAGGTTCGCATTCACAAGCTATTTTGTTGGGACTGTTGTGAGTACTAATCACTGCATCCATATTGGGACGGACTTCTACTGAGGTCAAAAATTTGCTATAGTTCTAGAAAGTAAAAATACATTTTCACCATAATTTATAAAAATATTTATAATGTACAACTACAATACATACAAAATATAATTATAATTAATAAATGAGTGATATTCTTTTTAATCACTAATAAACTAGTAATTTACTAATATTATAATAATATAAAACAACAAACAATCTAAACTTAACAAAATTGAATAATCTAAAAATGTTTAACAACCTAGTTATGTTTAAATTTGTTATACATCTCTTGAATAATATTACGGACTATATCACCATGTTCGGTAAAATTTTTGTAGTTAATAACACGTTACCATAGTATATTAAATAGTTGAAAATTTCAACTACTTCATTATTGAATTTCAAATTCATTAGCTAAATTGTTTACCTAAGAAATATTAATTAATTTAGTGGAAAATTTGAAAATTCTGAACATGAATAAGAATTAGAAAATATGCTCAAAATCTTTTTTAAATTCCAATAATATAAGAGAACAGCATACCTTTAAGTTTTATCTCCTTTTTAGAAACATGACGTAATAAATTTGGAATTCGACAGAACCAATGGTGCTTTGTTAGCTTATATATTTAAGTGAATTGATTTATTATTAGATATAAAAGTAAGAACATTAACTGTGTTTACATATCTTTTTTAAAATACCCATTTTAGTTTTTTAAATGTGCATTTTTAAATTGCAATATTTTGCTTATAATTAAAATATCGTAGAAAACTGATGAACAAACACACATAATATTTATACCTTTAAGTTGGATGAATCAATTCACACTAATATTTAATCTAACATCATTATACATCATTATTTCTGCTGAATGCCAATTTACTATGTCATATGTTTGTTATTATAAGGCGGATAAAATTCATGTGGGTGTGAATATCTGCTTAAACTTACTTGAAATAATAGTAAGTAATATCCCAATATGTTATGAGGCGCTAAATGTTCTCTTGCATATTTTTGACCGTTTAATGATATTTTTCTTGCTGTCTTGTCATCGCTCATCATAATATCTATCAAATCTAGCAAATCATCTAAATGTCTTTTTATTGGGACATAATGAACCCATGGTATCAGTTCATTGTAAAAATGTTCGTAGTACTCAGATTCTTGTTTGAAAACCAATGAATCACCCACTAATAGATATGGAAATCGATAAGCAGCTACAGTACCATCAATATTTAATTGGTATTTGTACTAAAAAAATATATGTAATTAGAATCTCATTAAATAGTTTAATTTAAAATGTCATAGAATCATACATCAAAAAATTTAAAGAAAGAAATGGGCTTTTTTCCTGGACCATATTTTTCTTTTAATTCTTTGTAAAAGAAGAAATTTGTTATTGAAGCATTGAGAATGTCTGGATTTATTTTACTAAGTTCTACTAGATTCAACCGATGTTTGCTGGAGTCACGACCCATCCAAAAACCTTTTTCAATTTTTTGCGACCATGGTTTTTCAATGTTACCTTGAACTGACAACATATCTAAGGTCACCCTACAAAGAAAATGATATCAATTTAAATATTAACAAATAAATTAATAAATTTAAAAAAAAAATTAAAAACAAGTACACTTACCGTCCCATATTTTCAAGTGCTGATTCTGTAATATCATAGGTAGGCATCACAATATCAACAGAATAATTTGATCCACACCAAGAAAATAAAGGAAATTGTTCTTTGGGTGATGATAAAGGCCAGTCTCCCAAGTTTACAAAAAACTCCAGATCTGGTAAAAACACCTATAAATAATTGATTTTACTAAACTCATGAGGCAGTTATAAAATGGAAGATATAAAATTTACTAGGGTATTGAATTATAATTTTGAAGGTTTCTGCCATAAAACAATATAAAGTTATCTTGAATACAGTGTTTGGTAGTAACATAGTTACTTTATTGAGTAACATACATTAAGGTAACTTTGTTATTTATGTATTGAAATGAAAAATAAGTAACTACGTTAATTAATTTATAAGAAACTCTGTTAAATTTTTAGTTCTGTAAAATAATAATACTTTTAAATTAAATTATCTAAAACAAAAAATGTTAGGTAATACGTTAATAAGCTGAAATTCAGCAATTTTGTAATAATCTTTATTTAGGCAGTTTCAAAATATTATAAGGTTTTCTAATGATTATACTCATGGCTTAAATATACAAAGTTATTGCTCATAGCCTATTTTGTTCAAACAAAATAAAATGATATATGAGGGTACTATTGCTATAACCTTATATATTTAAACCGTGACTATACTAATGTATCTTCACTCCTTTCAAGCGCTTCTATAGAATGCCTTTTAATGACATGCTATTTTCACAATAAAAAGAAACACTAATATTTAACATTAAAATTAAATAAAGAAAAATATGAACATGTATAAATTCCATTTAAAGTTTTGTAATTTAATGTTATTTTTAGTTTTACGTGTTTAGTTTTAAATTAAGTGTTGAAAGTATCATATTAAACTTGTCCTTTTGAGTTAAAAAGTATTTTTACATTATTTTGGTAACACAATTGTAATCTAGTTGCCTTTTAATTTTATAACAAGTAACGTAACTTAATTACTTTTTAAAAGTAACAAACACTGCTAGAATATAATATCATTTTTCTTTTTCCATTTGAATGTAAATATCTTACGTTGCATATATGCTAAAATTTAGTTAAATAAAAAACCTATGTTCAATATCCATTTGAAATAATAAAATACATTTATTTAAATAGGTATTGGAAATTATTTTACCTTTCGATTTAATGACAGTAATAAATTATCCATAAACATCTTAAATCCTGTATATTCTCCATAGCATTTTCGGAATATCTGGAAATATAATTTGAAAAAGGTAGTACCTTATACATTTATCTTAACAATAATAATTTTAATTATATTAATTCTTTATTCTGAAAAGTACTTACTAAATTATTCTTGACAACATAATGACATACGCTTGTGCTGTGTGGGTGTTGACTATACAATTTAGCCATTTTCCCAAATACGGTTTTAAAATTTACATTTTTAAATTGATTGAGATCATTATTAATTTGTTCGATATTAGTTCTGCATTTAGTATTTGATAGCCATGTATCTATTGATACTTTTGAGCAGTCACATTCGTCTGGATAAATTGGCCCTGTATTAAATGACAATATTATTAGAAATATAGGTACCTATTTTCAAAGTTTAAAACATTATAAATACTTAAATATTACAGTATTTGATTCCCCATAAAGGGATGATTTTTATTTGTAAGAAAATGTATAGTCTATAAAATTAAAAATAATATGTAAATTTGGTGTAGGACTTAAGTAAAAACTGGATGACGTGATGCAAAAGTCTCGAGCCATCTTTACTTGACCTCTTTTATGATCATTTTTAAATGTATTTATAATTTATTGGAGTCTTAACTATCAAGAAAATAAGGTATATCCATATACTAGTAGCCAATAGTGAAACCAAACTAATATATCTGTCTGTGTATACCTATTTGATGTAAAAAAACATGTTGGATATCGGTAAACTATTTTAATTTAAATTACCTTGGTCAAAATGATCCCAGTACTTTTTTAATGTTATTTTATTTTCAACTAATATGTTGAATTTATAGCAAACTTCATACAATTTGTATCTTACTATAAATGATGCATCTTTTCTATCCAAGATATTTGTCCAAATGCGACAAGTATTACCATTTTTTGTTTTACCACTTATTAACACATTAAAGTCTGCAATATTAAATCTGAAACATTTTTAATAACAATAATATTATATTATGTAGGTACATACTGTATTCTTAGCATGAAACATTATTTATAATGAATAAACATAATATATTAACATCCTAAAGTATAAAGGTCCTAGAGCCAGTCTCATATATTATTTCAAAACTAAAATTTAATTTAATTATGATCTACTTAATAGGCACAAACAGCCTACATTTTTTAGTGGGAAAATAATCTTGACGATCTAATAAATTTCTATTTTAATAAAATAAGGCATACTTTTTCTGCGAATAAATTTACAACATAAACCAGCTTTGTATATTATGTTTTGTGTTCACTATCTAAGTTGCAGACAAATTAAAATATATAGTAGGTACATGACAAGGACCTAATTTGAGATAACTTGGCGGAGTTTTGAAAGGAAACAGTTCCTCTAAAGCCCCCTTCTCCAATTTGTGTAAATAATATTCCTGATTATATTTTAATAGTCAATAGAAGTAATTTACTAAATTACAGAACTTAATAAATATTAAGTTTGTTGTATTGTAACTACATGTAGGTACATCATGTAAGATCTTGTGAAAAGTGACTTACTTATCTTGGTCGTACTGGACGTAAAAGTAACGAGCTGGTAAAACAATTAATGGATTGAGACCAGGTCCCCAAATTTTAGTGTCGACGGAATGTATTCCATCAAATTTTAAAATGACAAATAAAAGAATCAACGTAAAGCCATTGACGATACCCATAGTGATGTTCTAGAGGAATTGAATGGACTACCTCTTACACATAATGGATCGACAAAAAATCGGTAAGGAACTGTGTAGTGTGTACTAGTGTAATGCACCCACGTCCTACGTACAACAGTACGTAACAGTACAAACAGTACATTCAGTGGCGGCTGTAGTAGTTACTAGTTGCTTGCTTGTCGTTCAGCTTTATATTTATTATTTTTTTTTTCAAACTGTCCATGTGATTAAAATGATAACACTATCAGCAGCCGGTCCCGATAGCCGCGGGACTGTGGTAAACCTTAAATCCAAGCACTGTCTATCTTAAACCGTGAATCCAATGTGGATTGATATTAGATCATAATCCTTAGATCATATCAGTGGCGTATTTACGGGGGGAGAATATGATCATCTTATTATCTTAGATCCACAAATATATAAAAATACAAATTTATATATCTGTGCTTAGATCATATTATATTATTATATGATTTCATTGGAGTAAATCGTGTTTGAAATTGGGGGGGGGGGGGGGGCTGAAGCACAGGTCTATACTTGAAATTTGTATGTTTTTAAATTATAGTAGTGAAATCATTAGTTTTGGGGGGGGGGCTATAGAAACTCTAAGGGGGGCTAAAGCTAACCTATTTGCGCCTTTGTATGATGTATAATATTGTAATTTATCATAGGGTAAAGAATATAATATTATACATATTAGGTAGCCAGGTAGGTATGTATTATTATACCATACTCATTAATATGATCTAAGGGGTAAACTAAAGTATCTACTAGATAATAGTAAGAAGGTTCATAATTAAAATTATAAAAAATGAACACAATACATATACCTACCTTTAACAAAACAACTTTATTCGTCATTTTTCTGTAGACATACCTTGGTATTTACAGTGTTGGGTAAATTACTTTTAAAAAGTAATGAAATTACGTTACTCGTTACTTCAAATATTTTTATTTAAATTACATTTGCGTTACCTAAAATTATTTTTATCACGTTAAATTTATTTTTCATTAATAAAGTAGTGCGTTACAAATAACGTTACTTTTTTTTATAATTTTTTTTTAACAATAATATTTAATTCATATAATTAAATTATTATGTATATATTTAACAATCATAGACCTAGTGATAATATACCTATATTAGTATTATGTACAAATGAACAATCATCTCACATTTATGGGCATATGGCTATATAGTCATAAGTCATAATTAATTTTTATTAAATTTTATTTTTAAACCGAACTCTTTTCTTTCAGCTAATAAAGTAATAACATTTATTCCTGGAATGTTTAGTAATATTTTTAACTATTATCGGAATCAAAAATTAATATACCTACCTAATTGATTTTTAATTTTTCTGGGATATCCTTTACCTGTAATATATTCAAAACTATTATTTTAATAACGTGGAAAATAACGCGTTAGTGCGTTACTTCATAGAAATTACTTTTTAAAAGTAATTTTGTTATAATTGCGTTACTTTAGCAAAATGTAATGAAATTACTGCTGCGTTACTGAAAAAGTAATTGCGTTACAGTAATTTGTAATTTGCGTTACGTTACTACCCAACACTGAGTATTTATTATTACGGTCAAAATACGGTTAATGGACGTGTCGAGTACAAATATGACTTCAAATCCTGCTAAAAATTACATTTTAGCCGCCGAAATGTCAAATATTTATATTTTCATAATATTATAGGGTTCCGACGGCTACACAGTATACAAAGGCTACACAGCTACAACCTACGCCCACAATAACAGGTAGTTAGTAGCATTAATTATGAATACCGCTGCTGAAATAGCATCTACAAATAACTACTTAACAACAGATATGTAACTTTACTGGGCATAATATTCTAGTTTAGCAACCAGTGATTTTTTTTTAAAAATATGATTTTTTATGATTAATTTACTTTGATATATATCACAAAATGCATTCATCATTATAAAACTAACCGCTGTGGAAATGGATGCAACACTTAAAAATATGTCTAATAAAGGTCTATTCAAACATGTAAGACACATAAATACGTAACTATATTGCCTAGTATTACTTATAAAATAACAAAATATTTTCATAAAATCTTATTAAAAATTTGTATTCACAGGGGCTGTTTTCTATACTATTTAGCTATTTATAATGGGCTGTTTTATACGTATAATATTTTGTATATAATTTCATTATACCTACCTATAAGTATCATTTGTTTTTTAATATATTGTATTAACCAGTTAGTTATTTATTAATTTAAATAACAGATATAATATATTGCTATCTATGTATTTTAGTTTTTTATGTGCAATGTAATTTCAATAAGTACCTATTATTTGTTGTTTTAAATGTATTAAAATTTAAATAACAGATATAATTAGAATGTATTATTTTTAAGTGATAAGATTGTAAAACCTAATTGGTGTTTAATTAAAAACATAATTTGTAAAAATAACAAAATCCTATTATCAAAATTCAATTTTTTATTGTTTTTTTTAAAAAAAAAATACAATGTAGATTTACTAAAAGCTTTATTAGTATGATACAAGATATGTTTAAATTAATAGAATTAATAAAATAATGTTGTTCGCACAATAATATATACTTTTAAATCAACAAAATATTAGTTTATTTGTTTTAATTCTCAATGAATTGATTAATAATGAGTATTGTATAATCGACTAATTATTTCAAATATTCATTAGTTGAATTAACCGAATTTCTACTTCTCAATCAATAAACGTTAATTAACTGTTTATTAACAAATATTTTGTCAAATCAACCTATATTTTTATTGAAATAACATGTATATTTTTCTGAGTCTATTAACTATAGTTAAAATTAAAACTTATCTTACTAACCTAACCTACTTACTTTTGAAGTCATCTGTTTTTTGAACAGTTATTTGCTGATGCTATTTTAGTTTCAGCACCAATTTTTTTTTTTGGGAGAGGGGATATTTTTTGAAACGGTCATTAATTGATGTCCCATACCCCCATATCCCGTCTTTTTTTTGTACATAATATTTACCGCAAAAAATTTTTAGAAAAAACTTAAAAATGTCCATATATATTTCGTCAACATTTTAACTTCAGGCGCTCGTACAAAATATTTGTGAAATTAAGTACACTGATTTTTTTTTTAATAATTCCCATTTCAAACACTTTCTAAAGGTAAGTTAAAATTACTTAATGTTTTATTTAAGTATTATGTAAAATGTAAATACATTTTAAGTGACCTTTGTTTTGTGTGTATAAGCGCCATTGTAATAGATAGATTAAGTTAACATTTAGGTAAGTAGGTTTACCTACTAGTTAAACATCAATATATGATTATTAGTTCCTGCATTGTTTATGTTTGATACGAAAATTCATAGTTATGTTTTTATAAGATTGCTAATGTATAATAACAATAAACATATTGTTCAAAATTGCATAATAATAATAAATGTAGGTATTTTGACATTTTGGTGTTACATTATGGCTCAATGGACAATATGTCAATATGCTATCACTATATGTAGATATAGCAGTATTGATGTAGATGTCAACTGTAGTCCAGTCACTCTATATTATTTCAAGAGTCAGATGGTCTGTAATCTGTTTTGTATACACTATCACTTATCAGTCTATCGATCCGCATAAAATAGCAGTTCCGAAAATTTCAGAGGTGATTACTGAACAGCTAAGTACCTAAGTATAATAAATTGTCAACTTTAATAATTTGTAGGTAATACTGATTAATGATGTAACGCACCGATAATATAGATATAATTAAGTTAAAATAGTTTCTATAGGTAGGTAACGAGTTTAATTTAATATTATATATGTATGATATATTATTGCATGCATATACGTGCATCTAAATTAGGTATAGTAAATATTATACAATATACATAGATATATCATATATTCATATATTTAGAAATGTTGTTTTTAGTAAATTTTACACGGGATTAAATTATAAATAGGGTACTTACACGGCTACACATCCTTGTATAAGAATCATATTGAAACGTTTCTATATTCTGTAATACATTTTTATTCAAGTAAGATAATAAGTAGGTACGCATTTTTCTTTTAGCTACTCATGAATAAAAATGTGCCTAAAGCAATATATTGCTATAATAGGTATAACTGTACAAGGGAAAACAATTTAACAAATAATATTTTGTTTAAACTTTAAATCATACTTTAAAAAGTTAAGCCATTGTAAATCTTATTAGATATAATGTAAAATATAACACATTGTAAAAATCTATATTGATAATATTACTGATAAAAAACCAGTTATATATAAGTACAATAGTCTATAATTTAATTTAATATGTTATATTAATTGTATTTATGGGTATTAAAAATAATCAATAATTTTGTTTCCAAAAATAATGTATTTAGCTTAGAATGCCAGTAACCAAAAATCACTCAAAAGATGATTTATTGGAGACCAGAAAACTAAAATCGTTGACAATAAATGTTAACCGATGTCGCAGTACAACGACTTATAGGGAAGATGATTCCGAAGCTGCAAATCTGGAAATGTGTGAATGTTCATCAGTTCCTTTGCGAATAGAAGAAAATGTTTTATTGAGAAGCATGACGGTCAATCGAGGAATGATACAAGTGAGTGTTATTGTTGTAGGTACTGTAATATTTTTCTAAGTTACTACTAACTAAATTCTAATACAAAAATACGATTTATATACAGTTGTACAAATATGCAAGATAATAAAATAAATAGCATGCCTACTATTGCCTAGGTTTTTAATGTACGTATCAAATGAATGGAACCATTTTAAAAAGGGCAGGTATACCTACATTATGTTATATTATATTACATTACTTTTATATTACTAATATACTTTCAAGTCTTTTAATCTATTGGTCACCCACTAAACATTTTACCTAGCCGCTAATATCTCTGCGCGATGTATCATGTATGTTTTGGTCTTATGGGCTTCATACGAAACATAACGTTGCAATGTAAATAAAGAGGATGAGGATGTTTTGTTTTAATTATCTCTTTATTACAATATATGTTTGAAATTCCTAAAATTAATGTACCAACATAGGTGCATTTAGAGCTTACATTTGGAGGAGTGACTTGTACCAAACACAAAATTCTGAGATTTATTATTTTTCAATATTTTTTTGGAGGGGAGGGGGTGAGTTGGCCCTATGCTAATATATATATTAAGCTACTAAATATATATAATCCCATACATATTAAATAGTATTAATGAATTCATAACAGGGACTGGAACCGTAACCTAAATAAAGTGCGGGAACTTATAGGTTAAATATAGGTTCTTTTAGGTTCAAAAATAAAATAATTTTATTTATCATAATTTAATGGTACCTATTACTGTTATGTGTATAAACTATGTATGATCACATGAGTATTCTAATATTTCTCATACTATTAATTAAACCCGCATTCCGGATAGGCATTAAAAATTATTATACTTTTCGGTATCTAAATTATCTGGAACCGATGGTACCTTTACTTTTTTTTTATCAAAAAACCAGAACTGAACCGGAACAGTTATTTTATTATTGGAGAACGGAGAACCAGAACCGGAACCGATACCGATAAATTCAAAAGGTTCCAGTCCCTGATTCATACCAACTACGAACCATACATGATTTATCGTATTTTAATTTTAATTTATAATTTATTATATTTATATTATAATATACCTACAGTTATAACCTAGCTAAGTTAGATTAGGTTAGGTTAATACTAGCCAGGATTATGAAAGGGAGAGAGGGCTTAAGTATAAAATAAACTTAGTTTCTTACAGTTTTCGTATATAAATAATAACTTTATTAAGGGAAAATGATAATGGGTGGTGGGAGGGTTAAATACCCAAACCCCCTTGGCTACGCCACTGATAATATAAATGTTTTAGGTAACTTTAATTTAAATTTTAAATAGTCCAGAGAAATATTTTAGATTCTGAGTGGAACGATGAATGTATTGATTTTACAATGATGTATGTTTTTTTTTTTTTTTGTGCCTGCCATCACCTTTTAGGACAGTAAAAGTGCTTGGATTTTTTTCAACAGTAACTTTTCTGATAGGAAAGTGAATCTAGTTGGTACTTTGGGGGGTAAAAAGTAAAAATGTCCCAGTAGTTTTCAAAAGCGACGTGAAAAACAAAAGAAAAATTAAGGAAAAACGGGAATTTTTACGCAAAATCTGTTTTCGAGAAAATCGATTTTGGTTTTTGGTGTAACTCTAAAACAAATGACCGTAGGTACATGCAATTTTCACTGGTTTTTTATGATTGCATTTCCTATACACCATAACATTTTCCAAATATTTTGACTTATTTTGAGCTGTTTACGGCTCACTTGTTTTAACATATTTTAATTCCAACAAAATAACTAAAATCGTTATTCTTCGTCTAAATATTAAATTTCGTCAATATTTGAACTCAAAATGTCTGTATTAAGTATTTACTATATAATACTCTTTAAGTTATATTAAAAAATCTTAAATCGTATGTATTTACGCATAAATATCCTTTAAAGTTCGTTGAGTTTAATTTCAGACGATTCATATTCATAAAAAAATATTTGTTCTATTAAAATCTAATTTTATTTATGATTTTTGTAATCAAAACTTACATGTACCCTTGTATTAAATGTTCAAACCTTAGATATGAATAGTACCTATTCATTACTAAACATTATATGAATTTCTAAATCTATATAGGTATATTAATAAAATACAATATTTTCGCATGTAAGGCGTATTTTCGAGGTCCCCCCCCCCAGAATGGAATAATTTGGAATAATATAATTATTAATTCATAATTTTAATGTATTTTTATAGTATTATACACTTAGGTACTTACTTTTTAGATTCCCCCTAAAAAACTTGAAAGTACGACGCTGTATGTATAAGTGTATAAGCGATCCAAAGTCTATAGTCGATCGCACTCATAGTACCATAATATATGCTCCTATACCCAATGATGTGCACCCCGAAAACAATTTTTTTAATTTTGCATTCAAAAGAGGGGCTCATGAAAAACGAATATTATTTTATTTGTGTACAGGGTGCCAAAATGATTACAAAAAAGAAAACAGTTATTTTAGTTGCACTAATTGGATATAATTTTAGACCAATATTTTACATATTATGTGGCTCTAATAAATATATCTCGGTAAAAAAGTTTCTATCCACCCATGTAAATTTGTCATTGTCATATCCTCGACCACCTAAATTTGAAAATGTCCATAGTAGGTATTATAATAATATTCAACCATGTCACGTTGGAGTGTCGACAAAAACAATTATAATTTGATTAAATTCACATTGTCACATGATTTTGGGACTTTGGGCAGATACTTTGCATTCTTACAATCATAAACTAAGCAGTATAATTTTCCCGGACATTGAAGAAAACAATGTATTTAAACATTTTTATATTTCCCAAATTTCCCCAATTTTCCCGTAACCTGTAGGTATTAATATACAATGTACTATATACATATTACATATTATATATATATAATACATTTTATACATTTATAATAGTTTATATAATATAGGTATAATACAGCTTACTGATTATTTTAGTATTCTCGTATAATCTTATCTTACTATATAGTATTACTGAAAAATAAATAATTATACTATATTATATGGATAGCAATTTGCCGAGTGGTATAGCAAACAATCTACAATGCCTTTGCCGTATTTAATTGGCATACCATTTGGTTGGCTGTTGCTTGGCACATTTCAATATTATGTGTGTATCATCATTTTGGGTGACAGTTTCTTAGACCCATGGTATTTCACGTGTGCTTGGATAGTGGAATTAATTTCTACGCTCCCCGTTATTATGATTATCACGATCATCAAATGTGTTTACGTTCAAGTGGTAAGTGTGTAACATTTATTTATGCATTCAAATTATTTCGGTTTAATAAACATTATATTTGTTATGTCAAGGTTGTAAACAGAATAAAATGATTAAAAAGTTATGTTTTAGTAATATATATAAACTATATAAATTATCTAATAACATTTTTTGAATTTTTATTATTTTCATTTAAAAAAAGTAAATCTCTGACGAGAACATATTAATATATTATAGTAGGTACCTATAGTCTCTACTTATATTATATATTAGATTGATAGATTTATAAATTTAAAAAAAAAATATGTTTTTTTAAGATTATTTTATTATAGGTTAGGTTATAGGTTAACAACTTCAAAAATATACTATGCACGGAGTGATCCATTTAACGAAAGACACTCATTTCTTTTACTGCATTAAAGGCTTAATTTAATTACACCCATTTTTTATAAGCAATTTTCGAATTATTGTACACTATTTTTGAAGTTGAATTATTTGAATTTGTTAAGGAATTTTGACTCATAAAGTTTTATAAAAATTTATCTTAAAAATGTACTTATTTACTTATTTGTTTATAGATTTATTGGTAATATAGGTTATAGCCTAATTTGTATTACGCATTTTTGTTAATAGTTTGGTAAAAATAATGTAAATGTGCTTTACTTAAGAAATTACACCTCAGTTTTCAAAAAAAAAAATATACATAAAATTACTTGGAACATTGTAAACAACATTAACAACAAAAACATTTTTTTAAAATAAGATAAATTCAACATGCATAAATTGAAATTTTAACACGTTCTCATATTCTCATGTTTTTAATCATAGTTAACTTTAAAATACTAACTATCAGGGTTTTAGCCCCCCGGAAAAATGTCCCTAAATTCGCCTATGGACCTCAGTATGTCAATTTTTAAGAAAGAAAAAATTATTTTCAGTGTAGGTAAGACCTAACTAAGAAATATAAGAGGTAGGTAATAAATATTTACTGAAATAATAGTTAGGTACCTAGTTTTTATCTTTTTCGTTCAAAAAATAATTAATACTTTGCTGAATGGTAAATATAATATATAATTCAGTATTAATATCGTTTTTTTTTATTCATTTGATAAGACTGATATATTACATTATTACTTGAGTTAGAGTCTAGACACTATAGCATAAATTAATGGATATAGGTGCCTAATTAAAACTATCACAGTTTTTAAATTAATTAGTATGTATTCAATTCAAATCTCATTAAAAACTTATTTTATATTTTTATAAAATTATTTTGATTTACAACAGTGGCAACACAAATACCTAAGTAAAAAAAAAATTAAATATTAATTATAATTGTTATTTTAGGAAATACTGGAACACTGTGAAAAAGTTACATGGATTGGTTTTACATTTTTACTTTTTCAAGGGTTGGCCATTATAATACTTCTGCTTCCAGTTAGCAATTTATTTAAATACATGTTCGGCGATTTTTCACGACCGATAAATTTTTTTATTTATTGGATGATGTTAGCTTTTCCACATATCATAATCTTATGCTTTGCAACATTTGGTTGTTGTTCAAAGGTACATACAGTTAACATACAACCAGTTGGAAATGTCATTACTCATTGAAGGGTAATTTGGTATAATTATTTATAAGGATATTATTAATCTGACGTAACTTAACGTACATTTAACATAAGTTTTTTTTAAATAATACTTCACAACCTCCCCAACAAAAAAAAAATAACCATTTGTGCTGAGTACGGCCATGCTATATAGTAAGTACCTACCTATTTAGTGTCTAAGTTTATGCGATTATAAATTATAATGCAGCTATGTAGGTATACCGTGGTTTGTAATTACTTTAAGTCTTTAAATAGTACCTACTTACGAAGAAATAGCAATAATACTGAAATTGGTTAAAAAATGAATTATAATATTTGCATTAATTATTAGTAGGGCAGAGGACTTGTAGTATTTGCATATTTGTTTTGCACAGTCACAAAAATAGCTGAATACGAAACAAATACAGTTCATGCTTTCACAAAGCTAGTTTTCAAATTTTATTTTGCATATTTTGAGTTTTTTTGTTTTTAGGGCATATTTCTTCCATTTCATATTTTTGGAGGTATGTTTTTATTTAATAAATAATTTTATCAATTTTTTACTCCACTAACGTTTTTATTTTAAATAATTAAAGCTGTATTATACAACCAAAGCATAAATATTTTTACTTTTTGTCGAATAATATGGTGTGGGCTGGTAGATATTTATTTGAAAGGTATACATAGAATGAATAATTTTAAACATATTGAGTTTATAATTAAATTAAAATATAAATGTTCAATGTTATTCAAATGAAAAATGATAATACTATTTTATCAATACAAGTCTAAAAATAGATGGGTATTATTGGAGAAATTCGACATAGACACTAGATTACAGTCTACAGATACAGACACAACCACAATGACAATATCACATTAACCATTTATGTTTATACATAGTTTGTATAGATTATATGAACTTCTAAAATATTAAATGTTTACACAGTGGTGCTAAACAGGATTCGGGGGGGGGAGGGGAGGCTATATAAAGGAAATAAGTGGCCAAGTGGGCTACTTTTTGTTCTTTAGGGCCGGTTAAAAATGTATGCTGCACCCGACACAAAACCCTGCGCATGTCTATGATGTGATATCATATTGCCGGCGTTCAATTTTATTTTTAAAATGCATATTTTGGGTATTCAAACGCATAATTGGTAACTTTTTACGGGTATAAGTCCTTGGCCCTAATTATTAGACATTATTTTTTTTTTAATAAGGAACACGGGTATCCGTGTATTATAATAATACAGTACATACCAAGGTATATGTCTATAATTATTTTGGCTATATTTACAACATTTTTTTTCAGATATTTAGATCGTTTTCACGACATTTCTATTACGCTAATAGCTGGAAAAAGCATGAAACTGTAGAAGCACATTTCGAAACTACTGACCGGCAGGCAGCAATAAATAATGATAATAATATTGAACTACAAGAACTTAATTACCATCCTATATTTAGAACTAAATAATACTAAACTACAATTTAACATGTTAAGTACCTATTCCTATGTTTTTTTTTTTATCAAAGCAAGCAGATGAGTATTTTTTATTGTAATAATATATAAATATTATATAAAATGTAAATATAGTGAGTATTTAGCCATACTTTAGTATTTATTAATTATATATTATTACCTATATTGTAGTACCTACTTTACTAAATCTTCTTAGCCTCCACAACTTCAAACCTATTATTATAATATGTTCTATGGAGCATGGACTATTATCCTTAGTTCATAAAGCTTAACAATTCAGAAACTACTGACTTCAATTTTACTTCATATGTATACTGTATTAGCGTATTACCTGTACCTGTTAAACCTAATTCAAAGTGAAAAAAAAATCATCTATATAATATTATACTGTAAGCTGTAGTGTAGGTAGAAGATCGTAGATGTGTATACGGTTAGTGGTGAAACCAGGATTTTTTCAAGGAGGGTGTCGGTGTCCGCCAGTGATAAGGTTTATAATGGTTTCTCAAAATCTATTTTTAAATGTATAAAATTATGTATAAAGTTCGGACGGGGGGGGGGGGGGGTGTCCAGACACTCAAAACACCACCCTTGGCTATGTATACGGTAAAAATATCTATTACCTATATATTATACGTACGTATAATGATACAACCTACCTATTACAATGGTATATTGAGTTTCATACAATTATATTTTCGATCAAATTTAGGTAGGAACCTATTTATCGCATTCATGTATGTAAATATAACTATTACCTAATGTTTTAGGTATATTAATATGTATAAAACGAATTCGGGTGATTTAAATATGAAATTGGTATACCTACACGGCTACACCTAGAGAACCTTTATGTATAATATATATTTATTATTTAGGCTCTCTACCTACACCCTACACAAATGTTGATATTATTACTCGATGGTTGATACCTGCATGTATCTTTAATGTGATCTCCGTACTCTGTTGTATTAAATAGGTATTGATTATTGTAATGCGAAATTTGGACGACCTATGTTTACATACAACATGAATATTATCATATTTCAAGCAAATAAATGATAGATTAGAATAATATACATCGCTATACACGCAGTACAGTGCACGCGCGTGACGACAATAGGTAGATAATAGTACCTATTATGCAATATTCGTCTTACGCAAGTCATAATGACACTGCGTAGAAATATGTAATATTTTATAAAAGTAAATTATATTTATACCGACCTACATATATTATCATATTGATAAATATAATATATATTACCACAAATAGAGAGGAGAGTATGGGACCAATTACTCCCCCAAGGCAAGTCCTCATCAAGTATATAGGTACGTCTACTTTATTTATTATATTTTTATAATCTGCAATTCAAAAATAAGACAATAGGTAGTTTACCCAAACAGTTTTTAAATATAATTTTTTTGGAATAGATTAGTTACCTATACATATTTTTAAATTGTGTTATCGTAAAACTGTATGTATGATAAGTAGGGCAGACTGGGCAGAGGACTTGTAGCATTTGCATATTTGTTTTGCGCAGTCACAGAAATAGCAGAGTAGGAAACAAATACGTTTCACGCTTTTACAAAGCTAGTTTTGAAATTTTATTTTTCATATTATAAAAGTATATTTTGAGATTTTTTTGTTTTTAGGGCATATTTCTTCCATTTTATACTTTGGAGGTATATTTTAACTTAATTAATAATTTTATCAATCCACTGACGTTTTTGTTTTAAATAATACAAGTACCTATATACTAGGTACCAAAGCATAAATATTTTTAATTTTTGTCAAATAATATGGTTTTAAATTATCCGTGGGCGCACGTTTTTCCTAAAAACGCTTGAAGATAGATAAAACAATAAGATTAATTTGCCGTATATTAATTTTATTAATAGACAGATAATTGTTTACAATGTGATGTCATATTGCCGACATTCAATTTAATTTTTAAAACGCATATAAATGCATAGATATTTTGAGTATTCAAATGCATATTTTGTGACTTTTTATGGCTACAAGTCCTCTATCCTAATGATAGGTAATATAATTATATAAAGTTAAACAGAGCATACAAATCCGTTCCATAGTAATTTAGAAGTCTGGGGAAAATGAATGCGCCATATTGTGGGGGACATGGTTGGGACAAAAAACGCCCATAGAAATTAGCAAAAATTTTATTTAGCATACCTATTAAGTTTTTTAAACCTTAACCAACCAAACTGATTCATCTACTGCATGTCTGCATAATAACATTTTTAATAGCATATCTGAGCAATGTAGGTATTACTCGTACCGTCCACAATTTTTAGGACGTTGAAAGTTCGAAATTCAAAGAGTTCTAACTTCGAGCCACCTTTGGTAATTCGTATTTACCTAGGACATAATATCTGTGAATATATTTAACAAATCCATAATGACAACACCAAATTGACCATTTTTGTAAAACGCAAATATTATAACCAGAACAAGTGGTATTCATGTGTATAGTGTATCATCAATTTTGTAAATATATCATCTTCCAGAATGTTTTTTGATAGGTGACTATTAAGTTATTTTTTTATTCTGTATAGTTTTAAAAAATCATAATTTAATAATTAATATTGTAATTGTAAAATGATTCACAACTTATTATTCTATTTATATTAATTTGTATAAGGAACTGAGTATTATTTTTTAACCTTCTAATTCCAATTTTAATCACTCCATAGACAATTTACAGTTTATTTAAAATTTATATACCTACTAATAATTAATATACATAAACATAAGTACAGTAATAACTAATAATAATAATTAATGTATATTACCTATTTATCTGACATAAAAAAATAATTGAAATGTGTTAATCACTTAATCAGTGAAACAGAAGAGATACAACGCTGTTTAAAAATTAAAAATACCTAGGTACGATGACGTACATATTTTAACCAATTATTAGTTATTACTATTATTTGTTTTACTTATACTGATATGAGGTTTGATAATATACCTGTTGATGTTAAATTAATATAACCTTTAGTCTTCACTTTGCAGTAGGTACCTATTAAAAACAAATACTCTCTGAGCGCACTGGGCATTGGCAACGATTAGCTGCAGTAAAGACTAGGGATTTTATTTTTTATTACCGATGATTTTGGTGATTCAAAAACAAAATCATTTTAGTATTCTGATTATGGGTAGATACTATGGATATTATAGATACTATAGATGGAAATTTTCTCCCCGACCATTTTTTTAGTCATAACTTCATATAAAATACATTTTCTCCTCTTGTATAATGCTTATATTATATTATTGTGCGTACATATTTTACACACGGTTAATGTGGATTGTAAAATTTGGCGACTGACTAATGATTATCTTAAAGGACATCACAAGTCACAAAACTAAATTTTTAAAGTTTATTGGAGTATTATTGTAGTCAACATAATGAATATAAATATCCAAAGTTAAAAAAATGATTATTCAACGAAACAATGACTAATGAGAGTTGACGAATAGCCACGTGACGTCATAGAGCCGACGACTGAGCAGCCGCCTATGTTTCACGTGAAAAGTAATTTGATTTACTCAATGATTTTAATAACTTAAATAGTACCTACCTATTTCAGAATTTTTTTTCCATGATACCAATTAGTAATTTCTAAGTATATTGATATGCTTAAGACGACGTTGCGATTTAAATTTTAATGTATATCTTGTTGTTGCATAGGTACATATCATTATAAATTATATATAATTTAGTAAAATATTATTGAGTTATCGACTCGCGTTGTAATGCCGTATATGTTTAAACCAAATTTTACGAAATTCCTATAATAGTTTCATAAACACAAAAAAAAAAACACATAGGGTTACATAAAAATTTTTTTAAAATATTATATTTAACAATTGAAATCATTTTGTTAATCTAGACACTTTTGCAAGTAAAACATACGCTGCTTACCGACTTCGGCTCTATGAAGTCATCAGTGGCGTAATTAGGAATTTGGTTTGGGGGGGATATACGATTTTAGCAAACATGAATGGTCATTATCAATACTTTGATCAACATTTTAATGGTAAAAAAAAGTTTTGGAGGGGGATCCATTCCTCTAATCCTCCCCCCTAATTACGCCCCTGGAAGTCATAATGCATATTTTCAAACGCCTGTATCTCATTGAATAATACAATTATAGTGTATAAGACGTGTAGGACCCACACCATTATATTTCTTAGATAATGACATGCTTTAAATCTATAAGCAAACTTGTTTTTAGTGTTGTGATGTCTTTTAAGACAACTTCCGATAATATAGACTGGGAGTTGGATATTATAATATACCTACTTAGTACTTATAATAATAAACGTTTGATAAGTCAGAAGATAGAAATACAAATTAATATAAGATTTTTTGCAGAGACCAGACAGTTACTGACCTGTTAAGTAGGTACCTACTTATTTAGTGATCGTGTAATTTCGTATTCCTATACAGTATGCCTATATTATTATTTAGTTTTAATTTAAAATGGACGAAAAAAATTATTGAGATATTTTTTCACTTTGGCAGCTTTGTATATTCTATAATTATGATGCATGCAGATGTGAAAATGTTCAAAACTCTAGAATAAAATGTCCCACATTCCTTAAATGGTATAGGGAGACAAGCATTAAACTTTATCTTAAAGTATGGCTCATTACATTTTTCAGGGATTTTCTAAGGACGCCTATGAGACTGTGACTGTACTTGCATTAAGGCAATAAGGGATCTCCTTAAAGGTTTTTTTAAAATGGGGCCCGGGGAAAATTGTATCATTGCCCCTAGGCCCTATTAATCAACGGCCCTGCATCGAGCCTATACTCTATGACACAGGATCCGCAGACTAAGTACTAAATTGAAACCAATATTAATTATTAATTGCAAATATTGTTGTATTCGCTATAGAAAATGTAGTGTTGTAGGTAGTTAACTAAAGAAGATATTTAGTTAGGTATAATACTATAATATATTTATTTATTATAAACATATTATTTTTTTCGATGAATACCCATGGATAGTGATGGTGTGGGCCATGGGGGCATCATGACATATTATACCCATATATTTTTTTTTGTACCTATATAATATTATGGGCACATGGCCATAAGGGCGACTTCAGTTCCACCAAAAAGTCTGCTGTTTGAGCGATTGAGCCTGTGATCATATTTTATTTTTTTATATTATATAGTACGTTGACGTCATAAAATTATAATTCATAGCAATATTATTTGCAACAATAACGTGCCGTCGTATGAATATTAGCGGCGGTTTTGCCACAGAATAGAATAATGGTTTTGCGCAGTGCACACTACCCCAGTACCCCGCCACACCCGTCAAGTTTAGAAATCGACAAGCAAAAACCATTTCTTGCGCAGCCGCTGAAATACATTAATATTATAATATTGCATGACTATAGCCATGACTGTAACACGTGAACTGACGAAACGGAACCACAGCTGCAAGCTGCGGCAGCCGTTTTTTTTTTTTTATCGACTTTGTCCTTCTACGTTCTTCTAGAACATTCTACAATACGACGGCGGCCCCTCTACTTCGCGCACACTCACGATAGCCGCCGCCGCCGCCTCACAACCCACTCCTCGTCGCTGACGGCTAACGCTACCGCTCATACTTCATTTGCGGTCCGCACTCAAAGGCTGACGGTGCTCTGTTTCACCACTTTCCTGCTGGTGCTCCAAGAACCAATATGGCGGACGGTAAGCGTAATAAACGGAATATTGTGATATTATAATATTACCAATCGTGCTTGCGCACACGTCGTATTATAATATTATATAATATATCTTTACGATGTATTTTATACATTTTGTTCGCATTGTGCACACGCCTTACAAAGTTTTGTTACAGAAATGGACGCCCAAAAGCCGAAAACGACATCCGCTCGGCCGTCACTCGGTGCGGGTACAGGTCACTGGCCACGGAGCTTTTGCTTTGCCACGCCCGGCGGCTGACCAACGGACTCGATTTTCGTAAGTATAATTTATTATGCTATAATAACCATACGATTGAAATGTAAATTATATTATAATAATACACCGCTATGTCAATTATTAATTAATCACCTACCTACATATTATAATTTAGAACTTATATACCTATTATTGTATTATAGGTGATACCTACATAATAACGTTGTAATAAATTAGTAATTATTGGTTAGGTTTATTATAAATGTCTATTGAATTTAAATGTTAATGAAATAATGTAATGTGTTTTATCCCCCCCCCCGCTTATTCTGAATGTGGTGGCTTTAACTTTTCCCAAATATTGATCATTCGAAACTTTCGAGTTGGGCCTGCGCCGAACACAAAGGACACGCCCCACCACTACACCAGTGTAGGTCGTCTGACTTGGCAACGTCGCGGTCGGTGGGCACTGCGCACTACGGCGAAGCGTTATCGATCCCCCTTCCTTCCTTTCTCCACCCGAGGTCGAGCTACCGTGACTACGACGTGGCATACGGTTTTTTTTACGTTTATACAGAGTGTATCAAAACGGTCCGTAATATCCAATTGCATATTTTGCACACGTCTCATATTCACGATACACTCCGTATAACGTTGCGATTTTTTTGGTGAAATCGGTCACACCCAATGCTTTATTAGAACATGACCAATTTGTCTGGTGTCTATACGCCCACACTATTTTAACCACAACATAATAATAATGTTATGCTCACTTTTAAGTTGAGTTTTTTTTTTATCCAAAGCGTTTTTAATATTAATTTTGTTTAACATACAAGGTCTCGAGCCAATCGATAAAAGACCAAGGCCATGACTCACAGTGTAAAAAAACACCATTCATTCTAAACCATAAAAATGTGTTTATTATTAATCGACCTTGTGTTTTATTTCATTTGATTTGCCAACATTGGATCAACTTAATAGATGTTAGGCTTTAATAATGAAAAAATAAATTATAATAAAATATTACCTATCTGTATATTATGTGCAATTTTGGCTAAGGATGTAGTTAGAAAGTTTTGGTTATTGTTTAATTACCTATTTAATATTTGCTTTAGGTTTATTATTTGTTAAACAATTACTCGAGACTTTTTGAAGTCAATTATATATTAATTTTGTTTCTAGGTATGTCGTACTCTTTTAACCATGACTAAATACATTTAGTCATGCTTTCAACACTATTAGATAGTAATCAATTATCAAATGAATGCATATACAATTGTACTAATTTCTTATTCTGAGCTTATTTCTTGAATTATTG
The DNA here is from genome assembly GCA_008086715.1 of Sitobion miscanthi. NCBI lineage: Eukaryota > Metazoa > Arthropoda > Insecta > Hemiptera > Aphididae > Sitobion > Sitobion miscanthi. Next base: position 7,802,707 of record CM017801.1, on the reverse strand, counting down.
GTTTTACTTTATTTCCTAATTCCTTAACTCAGAGTAATCATTAGTTAGTGTAAGGTTATCTTATGAATAAATATTAATACTGAGCATGTATTAAAAAATTCTTAAATAATAAATTAACATTACCATTCACATAACAAATTAAACATAATGTGGTGCAACATAATATACATAAATTATATTATACCCATATATGTCTTATACTCAAGATAAAATTGTACAATTTATTAATATTGAGAAAATTATTTATAAATTGTATTATCTATCCATTCTAAAAATTACTAAAATTATTTAAAAAATAATAACATTTTAAAATACTGAATAAATAGTAATAAACAATAAATAATACTTTATAGCTCAGTCCTTACACTCTCCCGAAATTTAAATTACTATGGCATTCAAACTTTATTTTAGACTTTAAATGAAACTATAAGGGTTATTATAATCTTATCACCCAATAGGCGTATTTCATATTTATATTTCACATTAAATTATGCATTTATATTTATATTTGTGTCTATACGACTGTACCTCTGCATGAGGCCACACTAAATTGTATTTTTATAAGTATGTGGTAAATGCCAAATGTTTCTACAGGGCGATTCATTGAAAAATGACTGTCCATTTTTGTGATTTTGAAAGAAATGTTTTTGTGTATCTAGTTAAAGTACTTTTACCATTTTCATCATCATATTTTAATGAATTTAGGAGTGGATTACAACCTCTCATATAATATAGCCCTTGCCATTTTATACACTTATCTAAGCCTTAACATTTTTTTAAAAATCCTACAGTTACCTAAGGCACATCAAATTTTTAAGCACTTTTAACTTGTATTAATTTCAATAATATTATAAATATATTCTGTTCAAGTTGAATAATGTAGCCAGTGACGTCTAGTTTTTGTCAGGCAGCAGTCAGGCAACACCCGTTTGTTACTCCCACCCAGTTAATTACTATATGCCTGCCGCGTAGTATTGCCACGCCCCTGCGCACAAGTCTGTCACCGACTATGTTCCTTAACTTGAAGAGAGTGTAATAGTTGAATAACTATTCTATATTATGTATTTTGGTTTGTTCATATTTAAAAAATGTATTATTATTTAGGCAATGATTTCTTAAAAAAAACGATTATAACTTAAAAATAGTTAAAATCTTCATAAATTTAAGATAGTAATATAAATTAAATATGTATCTAATTTACCAGATATTAATCCATCTTCCTCAATTTTCAATAGTTACCTTTAATTTTTGAATCTCATAATATTTGTCTTTGTGAACTTTTAAATGTTCTTATAATAAATTAAACATAAAAGTTGAAGAATTGTTGAATGTTTTCATGACAAATTAATTAAATGTTTAACCAACTCATTATTAATTGTCTGTTTAAGCAATTTAAAGAATAATAATTATATACCTAACTATTTAGTTTGAAATTAATATAAAATTGATAAACTGAACAAATTATGTCCTTGTGTAAGGGAAAAATTCCTTTATTACCTATTGAATGAACAGATACGACTACATAATTATGGCTGCAAAATCTTAAATTATTTAAAGATGTCTTACGAGTGACTATTTTGGAGTTTAATAAGTTACTAAAAATAAATTCAATTAAATAAAAATAAAATAGAAACCAATTTTACAACTAAGAACTGTACAATATGTGTTACAGAAATAATATGAATTCCAAACAAATATGTTTTGACCACTTAATAATATTATATGAGTAAAAAAAAGGTTTTAGGTACCTTAGTGACCATAGTTGTTATGTAAACAAACATTCACATACTTCCACCATACATTTAGTATACATTTTCATCAAAACTTAATTTTACTTAAAACTAATTTAAATATGAATATGTTAGTTAAGTTATAAAAATGACTAAAATTGTAGATTTATATCATATGGATAGTTCAATATTAGGTATAGACATTAAATTATTATTACTATTATAAAATAAATTTATAGGTTACTCAATATAATAAAATGAATTCTTTACTTTCAGTATGATAATTTCAAATGATATTGAAACCTCTTAAACAGAAAGAAATATCAAAACAGACGTGCCTACAGTGATCAAAGATCTAAAATTTTGATCATTTGACTTAAAAAGGTAATATTTTTGAAAAATAAAATAAATTATAATACCTACTTTTATAATATAATTTTAAAATGTTTTAAACAGTAATGACTAACTCACTTGATGAAAATTGATAAAAAATGTGTTCTCATTCAATTTTTTTTTATTAATTCGTGAAACATCTTACACAAAACTGGATTAATATCCAACTTAAATTATAATTAGAAGATATTAAAAGTATTTTAGTTACATAATTTAAAAGTATTTAAAACTAGATTGAATAAAATGTTAAAATTCATAACAAATCGTATTAATGTTCTGGTTTGACCAATATAGTTTTCTATAATATTTACAAAACTCTGCATAAATTAATGTCATATTGTAAAGTAAATAGGTAGTGATAATTTAAAAAATCTATACATAATACCTAGGTAGAGGTTATTTTTGGTAGTTAAAACTAGGTATACTAATATTACCTAATAAAAATATTCTCATATTTCATTCTGTAAGTAAAAAACAACACTTGATTTATTGTAAGTTTCTTTGTTTTTATAAATATGTAATTCATTTTTTGAATACAATATTTACATTAATACACATCTATTGTTAATTTTCATTGATATTTTGATTAATGTATTCAAAATGTTTTGCTTAAAAATAAATATCAATTAACTAATTTAAGTTTGTTTTGTTGTACAGGTGAATTTTGAGTATATGTATACCGTCTGTAATATGGCTATCTATGTTGTAAGTAAGGATCTTATGCTTAATTTAAGGTAAGTACTACCATTACTTAATTTTTATACAAGATTTGGATTTTATAAGATACACTATTTTCAGTAAAGATAGAGGAGTGGGTTTTCATTACACAATTATTTGACCAATTGGATTGGTGTATAGTATTGTGAATCCAACATCACGTCATTATTATTATTCAACCATCATTACACAAAGGTTGGAAAACTTACTCCACAGTTAAACCCTGAGTTAGGTTGTTAATTCTAGGGTTTATTAAAAGGTTATTGCTTATCCATCGCCATAATTATTAGCCATGACCTGACCAGTGTTGAAGATTATACTACTTCAACGCTTAACTATTTATATGTTGACTAAATCTTCGCTTGTCAAGAGTTTCTAAGGTATTCTTATCAACGAACAACTTTGTTTTAATGAAGCAACATTATAAAATAATTTTATTTTTAGTTCTATGTGCATCTAATGTGTTTTAGATTTTCCAAACCTCATATATTAGAAGTTGGAGTTAATATCTAATGGATGGTCCTTAAGATGAAGTGTTTAAAATTGGAAATGTGTTAAGACATTTAGACACAGCTGGATATTTTTGTATCTATTACTTTGTGTTAGTAGCAAAGAGGTTGGTGGAGTGACTGATGACCAACCCCTAATCAACCCCATCTAAGTTGCTGTAGACTCAGACATGAAGTTAACTAGTGAAAAACAAATTATACTACAAACTATGACTTTGGTTCTTTTAGTCTAGAGCCCTATGGGCTTGAAGTTGTCAATTTTTTTTTATGTAACATTTTATTTTCAACACAATTTTAAATCTGTTTGCCTAGTGTTTATCTAACATGAGTGCCTTCGGTTTCTTTTCAAACCCTAAATGTATTTATTTTGAAAATAAAAGAAAATAATTTGTAAACTAACATAACTTGAAAGTAATCAATAAATACACAACTATTTGACTTTATACTATATTATGTATCAATATATCTATAATGTTGTCTAAAGACATAATTAATATGCTATCTTAGTTCTGTTATCTACCTATCTTCAATTCTATAAAAATAATATATACCATGATATTTACATTGCGTTATTATCATTGTTGAAATACATGTATTAATAGAAGTTAGAAGTATTAATATGAGGAGTTATATTTGTAAACTTTGTATTTTATATACATATTTTAATACATATATATTTATTTTAACATTAACATAACCTATTGTTTTATATAAATGTTTAGTATAAATAATTTATGGGTTGATTATTGATTGATATATTTTTTAGAAACCTAGGATAACAAAAAAATGGTTGTCTATATATTTTAAACATTAAATGTTTCTTACTCAAAATTAATGATTTAAAATTATTTCCTTATTATATTAGAATAACAAATAAATATTATCTTAAAATATAATTTAATGCTGTTCATTAAATAGTATTTGTATTCAAAGTTCGATTGCTCAGTTGGGATGGAAAAAGAAATTATTGCCTGGTATTAAAATAGTTGCATCTATTTTTATCAGGTAATTAAAACTAAAAACAAAAATCATTAACCTAATCAGGTATTTATTTTTTGTACTAATACATTTGGATATCAATTTATTGATTAATTAAAAATTATGAATTTTTGTTTTGCTCTTTTGGTAAAAATCTAATAGATAATATGTTTATATTAAAACTTATAGACCATAGAAATCTTCAATGAATTAATTTTAATATATTTTTAAAAATTATAATATGCATTATTCACAATTGGTTTTCAATTAATGTTTGAGAAGAATTTTGCTTGCAACCAAAAATGTATCCTATTAAAAATATCAAACATTTGAAGTGTGAACATTCTTTTATATACACATATTTTAAATAATAGAATTATTTTATCTCATTTAATTGGTGATTATTAGAATCTTGTGTACCTAACAAGCAGTATGCTGCCTTGGTGGCACTTTACATTGTATTACGTTGTTAATAAAGTATACACATTTTGTTAAAGTGCTATAATTTAGAAGAATGAATAGTGTATAACACAATATTATAAGTTGTCAGATTGAGTTATGAAACAAATTGCTATGTATTTCAAGAAACGTGTTCATAAATTGTTTATTGTATAACTTAAATGGTTGTTACTCACTATTAGTAAATCTTAACAATTTTCAAGTATCAATTATAATAGCGCATGAAGGTTTTTTGCCAATCAATCATTATAGTGAAGTGATGTTTTTGAGACCAATAATAATAAATGTTTATAAAAAAATTGTACTTGATAATTGTCTGATTTGATGCTAGTATTGTAATTTTAAATTTTGTGTCTAATTTGTTTAGTAGGTATTAGTTATTTTAAAACAGCGGTTTACATAGATGTAATATTATTATTAGTAGGAAGTTCTTTGTTTTTAAATGTTGACTGCATTTCATTTAAATCTGAACTAAAAATATATGGTGTTTCACTTTTACAAATGTTGAAATAGGTACAAAATTTAAAATTGAAGGAAATCATTTAATATATAAATAAACGTTTGTTATTAGACTTAGGTAGGGATATAATATACCATATTTTGATATTTTCCATTGACAGTATGTATAAATGATTTGTATTTCAGGCATACTAAATTTTAATTTATGACTTATAATTGCTAAATGGTCATCAATCATATTTATTAGTGATTACGAGAATTAAAAAAATAGGATAAAGAATTATTATGGTTTATTTTGTTTGCACTGGTTTATTATTAGGAGTACTAAATTGATCTTTAAGTCTTGTCTTTTAGATGGATTTCTTATGTTTATATTTTGGTGTCTATGAAATAAAATTGACGATTGCGGTAGATTCAATATTTTCATCAAATTTGCTTGAATTGAAAATATTTACCCTGACCCATAATATTAAAAAGAAATAATGTATTTAAAAATAATAAATAATAAACGAAAAAGTTTAAATAACTTAATACAGTTTTATTGTTGAAACTTATACACTAAATTATATATTATTATTAATTATCATATTATGTTCTATTTTAAATTAAAATTCATTAATAAAATGTACTTACGCGTTACTATTTTGGTCAGTTCTCATATTACTTATAAATTGTTTTGTTATGTTTTTTTCCAACTTAATGTTTTGCCAATAAATTGATGTAGGTTGATTATTGAGTTTAAAATAGGTGTATTTAATTGTTGAGAGTTCCTTTTGATAATCATTAAAGATAAGTCATTATTCAAATGTAGATGATAATACTCATACTATATAATATTATGTTTATGAATTAGTTTTAATACATTTTTTATGAGGTAGAGAGAATATTGTTTTACACATTCTAATCTAGTGATAACTGGTTAGTGTGTTGTTAAAACAAAGAATTATAACATACTCTTATATTTATTGACTTTTTTTTTAGGCAGGAAAAATGTAACTTTAATCATTATATATGGTTTAAAGTTGAGGATTAAATATTAGTCAAATATAGTAGCTACTAGCCTTAGTACTTACCTCATATACTTAGTTTTAAATATGTAGCCATTTAGACACCTACTTAAAATTTAGTTATATACAAATATATTTTGTAAGATCAAGGTGACCATTTTTATTTAGTATCCATCTACTTAAATTATGAGTTATCATTTGAGATTATTTTATCAGTGGACCTCAACATTAAAGTACATACCTATTTGAACTCCATACTTAACCTTATAACTTTTATTTATACCTTAATTTGAATTTAGAGTGTTTATGGAAAGATAGTTTGTACGACTTATAACTTACATATGTGTCATAAGGATTCATAACGTTTTTAACAATGTAAAATAATATAATATAAAATAAATAAATAATTCATGACCATTTAATTAAATCAAAAATTACAATGTGGACTTAGATTTTAAAGCAAAATTAACAATTTTTTTTATTAAATTTAATAGAAGTTGAAGTTCAAACCCCAATATTTTTTTAAAAATATATACTAAATGATTAAAACATTCTGATAAAATATTAATATTAAAATGTATCCACTAAATCGTTATTTTTATAATTACATATATATATATTAATTTAACAAAAAACATTGTTAGCAATGAGCAGAGCTTTAAGCAGATTTCATGTTGGTCGTAGAGTGTTATATATTACAAACTTAAAATTACATATATTACAGTAGCATATTAAATATTGAAATTTAATTATACATTATATAAAAAGAATTATAAATAAGAATATTTATTGGAATATTAATTTAAAAACAGTTAATACTTTTATTTTAACTTTTACAGATTTACACCAAATTCATAATAATAAATTTACCTATATTTAAAATTTTGTTTTATTAGTAAAAACTAATAGTTTTAAATTTAAATTATCTTATAAATATGAATTATTTAGTAAATGTATGGATTTTTAATGTATGTTAATCATACTATATAATTTAGGAAGTATCTAATGTTGTAATAACAGGAAATAGTCTATGTGTATTATAAATTATAGGTATCTCATAAACTATATTATCTACATTTGGAATCCTATAAAAAATAAGATAAAGTACAGAAGTTGTCCCATTAAACCTTTGTGAGGAGTGTGAAAAAAATATCTCGTAACTTTTAACTTTAGGCGCTGAGTAAAAATAATGTCTGTAGCAAAAACAAAGTATATACTCAAGTAAAAAACTATAATAAATAATCTCAAGTTTTGTTCTGAAATAGATAAGAAAACATAAAATAAATTATATAAGACTAAAAAATAAATAATTTTGTGACATGCAATTGTTGGGGAATTAGTTACTGCTTAGTGGATTTCATCTTTTTTTTTTATTAGGTTTTTTTATTATACTAGCTGAGACCAAAACTCGTCGTAGTTTGCGCATCTCCCACCAACGTAACCCCTACCGTCCGTCGGATAATCGGCTTACATCGCAAATTAATTTGGATGCGCGGCCTACTTGCACTCTCTCGGCGCAACTAGTATAGATCTCATTCTTCTATATGTTATATTTTGTATAATGATGAGTTGAGCACTTCAAATTAACGCCCTTTATTTTTGCAAGATAAAACTACACATTTACATTCTTTATTTGATCAATTTGAGATCTGCTATAGTTAAATACTAAAAATAACTAAATAATACAAACTATATTATTAATAACATTTTGTTTATTTACCTGGTGGGTTTTTTTTATCTAAATATATTTTGTACAGTTAAGACTTTTAAATTAAAGAATGACAATTCTGTTTGATTTATAAAATTCGATGAAATACTAATAGAACTCAAATTAGGTACCTTAATTGGTAAATATTTAAATATGTAATAAAAATGTATGGATTTTATAAGTTGTAGGTATAAGATGTAGGACTGTAAGAGTTTTTTTATATTAATATCATGCTTATGCATCATGCAATACTAAAGAAAATTAAAAACAAAATGTTGATTAATTTAACCATTCCTTGAAATAACTAATTTTTGATGATAAACGGTAAAAAGCATAATTTTTCGCTGGTTTTTTTTGTTAAAATAATTAATATCAAACATTTTAAACATTTTAAAATTGTTAAACTGTTCTAAATCTAAAACTATGAACTACATAATACACAATTTTTTTCAAGGAAAATAATTCAATTTAATTTTATTCAACTTTATATAATATCTAAAATTTAAGTCTAAAAATGTCTTGCATACAGGTGTAATGTATTTCTTTTATAATAAATTAATTTATCTGAACATGGTAATTTTTTTTATACCTATTAAGATTTTAAAAGTTGGTACCTATTAATTTATTTAAACATCGTTTAAAGACATTAAAATTTAATTTGAGATATTTTTAGGGTCAATAATTTATTCACAGAATATAAAGAAACAGGAATAGGCTTATAAAAATATATATATATATTATATAGGTAAATAATATCTTTTAGATAAAAAACTACATTCATTATGTGATTTATTTTTGTTAGGTACCTATAAATATTATTTCTGATGATGGAAAATATTATCTTTCTATTAAGCAATTTAAAATTATTGTATTTTGCACCTATTGCACTTATTCAATTTTTCGAATGGTATTAGGTATATTTGGTAGCAAGCAGATCTCTAGACCCCTAACAAACTAACTGTTACATGTATGTAACACAAACATATTTTATTGTCTATATAGGATATTAGAATGTAGTAATAAATGTTTCTCGTTATCACAATATTTATAATAGATACGGACATAAAAAAAGAAAGTAATGAAATACAATTAAAAATTTTAGGATAATTTTATTAATTTATTACACTTTTTGTTGAATGTGTTTAAAATGGGGTGCATTGAATATTTAACGATGAAAAATTGAAATTAAAAATACCAGAAAAGTAATTGTATTATAAAATACAAGTGTGGACAAAATTTGATTGCATCACCTTTATAATTTTATTGATATTGAATAGTACAAATCACAAATGTTCAATAATTATTTAAACACAATTAAAATATTTAATATTTGAAATTGTATACTGTGACATTGGGCATTGGTTGGTAATCGCTCTATGTTATCTTAAAATAATGAATATCACATAGTTTTCACATTAATATAATATGAATAGGTATTAGGTAGGTATAATAAAAAAAAAATGTGGGGTACTGTAAATAATAATAAAAAAATTATCCATTCACAATAAATTATGTAATTTGTACTCAAGTACGATATCGCTTATTTTATAATTTTTAGGGTGATTTTAACTTTAAATAAATTATTTTTGGAGGACTAAGCCTCCTTAATTACCCTCCTAATCACAACCTATCCACTTCCAATTAGACAATTAGCATAATATATGAAATGTGAATAAAGTTTTTTTTAATATAACTTATGTTTTTTTCATAAATTGATTAAATTAATTCAAAATATGATACATTAGTTTGATAAAATACTGTATTTCATTATGAGGTTTCTAAAATTTTACAAAGTTCAATAGTATACACGCAATATATAATATATGCCATAATTATTATATATTATAAGTTGTATTTTGTACTCCTGATTATAAACACAGAATTATATTATATTATTATATGTATAGTATTTCTATATAAATTAATTAAAAATATTTTTTTAAGTCTTTTTGTTTAATAAAATATCAACTTTACAAATCTAAATATTTGTCAGCATTTTATTTGTGATTTACTATGTATTATTGATAATGGTTGGTGGTATTGTTGAAGCGGTAAATGAGAAATGGGTTGTATTAATTGTGCCTGTAAGAGTTTGAATTGTATTTTATTCTAAAGTAAATAAATTAGTTTTGTGGTAAAAACTAAAAAATAATAAATAATGAATGTTACTTACATGAATAATATGTGATATCCATTAAAATTTTCTATAGTTAAGATTTAATCTTATTACTTGATATTTATTTTACTGATTCTTATATTTTTTTCAGGCTCTTTTTTATCATTAGGTATTAAAATCATAGGTGAAAAACAAAGATATAAATTAATAAATATTGAATATAGTAAAGAGAAATCAGTTATGATTTATATGAGAATCATAATTCTTAAAAGTTGGAAAGTTATGTTTATTTTTTTGTAAATATTATGCAACACTTTAGAAGATATTTCAACGTATAAATCTGATACCAATAACAATAAATACAAATAGATATTTTAATTTTGATTGATTAACCTAAGTAGGAAGGTACTTATAATTTGAGATACTCAATTTGTGTAATAAGGATTTTATAAAAATTATTGATGAACTTCCCTTGATTATTTTAAAATCTATTACCAGACATATTGCTACCTGCAGTACGAAAAATATGTATATAATAAACAATAGTCTTTATATTTGTTGACTGATTAGTGATAAATTTATGATGTATTAGGCTTTTAGGTAAAAGAAAACATTGTCATGACAAATTAACAAATAAAATTAAACATCTACTATGAATGATGTTAAGATTTATGAAAATATAAATTAATACATATATTTTAATTGTTTATTATATATTTCTTCAGATTTTCCAAGTAGATTTTATATATTATTTAATTTTGGAATAATTTAGCCAGTTTTCAATTGAAGTAGTAAGGTATAGGAAAGTATAAACTATAAAGTTCTAATGAATCTGTCCCAGCTAAATTAATGGTCACTACTCACTTGTAGTAGATAGTAGGTAGTTCATTTATTAATTTTACTTTGACATTTACATTTTTATTTTAAATAAAAAGTGATATGCAAGATTAAAGTAATGGATTAGTCTGTTTAGGTTTGTCGGTTACAGACTTATCGAGTAGGATCTCAGAAGGTTGTAAGAGGTCAATAGTGTTTATAAATTAATAAAATAAGTATAGGTACTAATTTTATTTATTCTCTTGACTATTAAATAATAATTATTTTATTAGCATATGGATTTATAGTGAAAAATTTATTTTATTTTATTTTATTAGTTAAAAAAAAAAAAACAAAAAAAAAACAAGATAATAATAATAATAGTAATAATGGTGTATACCTATTACCTACTCATATTTGTAAGTTTTAATTGAAAAATCCTGAGGTAGAACAACTAAATCATAGTAGAGCTAGAAGTATTATAGTATAGAGTAAAGAAGTTTTAAAGCACATAGCAGACATACCTTAAAAATTTAAAAATTTAAATTAAAAAAATAAGTATAAAATATATTTTGTAAAATTATTGGAAATTAAAATTGTGTTTTTCATTATGAAATAAAACTTTCTGACAATGTCTAGTATGTACTATTATTGTATTGTATAACTCATAAAGTTTTTTGTAATTTATATTATTTAAGGGTGTGAACTGTTTTGACCTCCATTAAAGTAGGATCACAAGTATAAATCCAGAGAAGTTATAGAACATTACTTTTTTATTATCTGGATACATAAGTCGTTTAAAAAATAGATAGTTTTGAAAAATTGTTACATCGTTCTAGACAAAATTAGGAATTGAAAAACAAGCTTTATTTTACCCCTATTGTTAGACCGTTTTTCATTTTTTTATTGATCGAAATGAGTTATTAAATGTAAGCCAAATAAATTTAGTAGGTATATAATCATTTATTAGCTTTATTTGTTCTTGATTAGAGTATTTATTTTTATGCCAATTGGACAGGCACCTAATTCCTAGATTTTAGATATTTATTTAACATTTAATTATTCCTGGTGTAGGTAAGTCATAGTATAATTTATATTATTATTATACCGATTTTGTAATATAATTTTCTTTTTACAATGGTATTTCAACTATTTACATGAATAATTTATGAATTATTTCATTAAACTAATAACAATTAATTCCCTTTTAGATTTACAACATAGTACTTACAACTAGTCACTAGGCAGAGGGATGGATTCCCTACTATTATGAAATTTCCAAATTGTTATCCAAATTGTATTAGAAAATGAGATTCTATGTTTTTACTTATTTATAGGTATCCAATGGTTTTTACTGACATTTGGGTATTCGTGGTTTTGTACTTCTGTGTGTATAGTACTATATAATTAATACCTAGTACATATTTTTGAATAATACTTAGTTGTCTTATTTGATATAATATATATAATATAGTGCCATATTTATTTGATAATTTCTGTGGTACCTAAGTCAGGGTTTCCACAAGTGTTCATTTTTAATTTGTATATAAGAATGCATAGGTACTATGTAAAAGTTGAAACGAGTTGGTACCTTGGTACGCAACAATACGAAATAGTAAACGAAATACAAAATTATCCAAAAATAAGAAATATTCAAATATATAAACTTTTATTATTACTACAACAATTGGTACTGTTGGATAGGTAGATACTGTATTTAATCATAAATCATAATATTTCCACAATTCCACTGGTAAATATCTCAAAAAAATGTTTATTGTTTAAAAAAAATCCATAAGATTGTGTTTTAAAAAGTTTTTTTCTCTGATGAACTTACTCTGCGCATTGTTATGATAATTAGTAGTTACTTAAAATAAAATTCTATATATTTTATTTTTGTTACGAATTTAACATATTATTGACATTGCGTATACATCATACTGAAATATTAATATAGGTCTATTTGTTTGGACGTTTGGTAAGTTATTTTGATTTTATTTACGAACCAAATAATATTAAATTATTGCGAACCGCCGCGACTTTACTCTTGTAAAATACACGGAGAGTAGGCATATTACCTATGTTGTGTCCGACGTTCTTCGGGTAACGCGTTGAAGTGTAGGCATGTTTCTTTTTGTTAATATATTATGACCTATGTATTAAATACTAAATACCCATCAGGCGTTTTAAATGTATCTACGTAGTTAGAATCAAAATTTGTTTAATTTTTTTCTCCAACCGTCACGTATATACGAGGCATATGGTTACCCTCTATATAAACGGAGACAAACGTCCCCGAAGGCTAATTCTCACGGGTGGATTTTCACGGGTCGGGACCGTGTCCAATCTCTTCGGAGACTTTAATAGCCGCCGCTGTGTATTGTACCAATGTAGTTGGATTGTTAGATGTATACTTTACAACACAATAGTCTTTTGTGGCAATAGAAAGGGTTGTCTAAGGTGGACAAAAGAAGTTGGAGTACCTACGACACGCGAGTATAGGTATGTGTGAGGCATGTAAAAATAATTATTTGACCCCGCGCTGAACTCGTATTCTTTCCTACCACAGTTTAGTCGGTAGATAATAATAATAATAATATGTAGGTACACATTATTACTACATTATGTGTTTTCGTTGTCGGCAATAGAAGCAGGACTTTATGGCTGGCGTGCATCGTGGGCGGTGGTGGCTTATTGACGTAGATGCAATTCGTTTTTCAAAGTTTAAATGCCGACGGTATATGTTTTGATTACCTATAGATATATACTGTATACTTAGTATAATAATATATTGTTTAAACCCTTCATTGGCTTATTAGCGTTTTTCAAATCTAGTTTTTTATTTTGTGTGTGTCTAATATATCATACACAATGTTAACCAAAATATATTCTATTAAAATAAAATAAGTTTTTGCCCATATAATATGTATATCAGCTACTATCTAGGAAAGTGCTAATATGTACTACTTATAGGTAGTTACTGAATAATGATTATACTGAAAGTTCAGTAGGTAGATTAAGTAAATTTAATAGGTATATATATTAGGTAGGTGATAAATCGTTCTTCCATTAGGTATGTTATGCAATTTATTCAATCATATTTTATTAAAATAAAATCATGAATGATGATATCGTTGTTAATAATATGTAGGTACCTAGTGTCCTAGTCTGGTAGTGTATACATCTATAGTACGTATAGGGGTATATATTTCTAATATTCGTAAATATCGAAATTATAATTATATTATGAAATTGATAATAATATAAGTAGGTAGTAGGTACACTAACTAAAACGTATAGGTAGGTACAGAAATTATACATTCGTATAATAGGTAGTATAATATAATAGGTATCTAATGAAATGTTTCTCGTTGTATTTAGTGGCTTATATGATTTATGCATTAGTTTATTACCTATATTCATTAGCGTAGCATGATCTAATAAACGATAACCCAACAATTTTAACCAAGATTTTAATTTAATATATAATATATAGGCTATATACTTAATATAGAATCCATTGGTGATTGGTATCCAGTTTTTGAAGAAACATAATGTAAGGTAATTCAATTGTATGTATTGGTGCCTAAACATAATTTATATATGTAATAAAAATCAACTTAAAAAATCTATTAGCAAATGATAAAATGTCAGTTCAAAAGTTTAAAATTGTCATCACAACGGCTATTTTTGAATGTTATTTAAATACCATTTATTAACATGCTTCTATGTTCTTTACCTAACCTTTTTAACGTATATTTGCTTTAGAAACCGGTCGATTAAAAATTTTGGTTAACTTTGCATCTTCTCTGTGATTTATAAAAACAACCTGAATTACCTAGAATTTTTACCTTTTCCGCATTTCAATACGTTTAGATAGATCATTAAACTATAGGATAGGTATAATATTGGCAAAGATAATAACAGTATTTTGACCGCTACTTCCGTTAACAATATGAATCCAAAATGTTGTAGTGATAGATAAGACGTAGCATTTTGAAATATATTCCATCTGTATGACTTATAATATCTTTAAAAAATATTACAATAGGCATAAGCATATTTTTATATAGAAAAAAATACTAATTTCTACTAATTTGATAATATTTATAAGTAATATTACTATGTATTGTTACAATGCCACCAATGGCAACAATTTATACTTATATAAAGATCCCATTGAAAAAAGGCCTTTCAGTTTTTCCCGAATTTCCCATTTTACCGAGCAACTTTTCCAATTCTATTTTCGTAAAAACCGCATTCGAATATTACGAACACTAAAAAAAAATTAACCAAATGAGGTTCAGCCGTTCTCGATTTTGTATGCCTGTGGTTACAACGAACAGCTTTTTATTTTGTTTAATATAACACTAGAATTTTTTTTTTTATTTTTGTCGGTAAAAATTATAAATTTTTAAAGTAGATTTTTACTTTTAATGATCAACTATTATTTTTATATTTCGAAAATGTATAAACAATATAGGTACCTATACTTACTATTAGTTAAATGTCTTCAATTTTTATTTTGTTTATCAACTATCTTTTGGTAATATCGTCTTAATTTATTCCGCAACTAATTAGATAGGTACGATATTTTTATAACATAAAATTTTGTAGGTAGTAGGTACCATAGGTAGATTTTACTAAACGTGATTTAGTTGCAGCAGAACTTAAGTTAATTATAAAGAGGTATAATAGCCAGCCAGTAGGTATAGTAGGTATAATGTTAATAATTACAAATTATCTTTTTTTTTATAGTTGCACTATAATTTGCATTATTTAATTTAATCAAAATCAATTTCGATAATAACACATTTAAATAATAATATGATGTTTATGTTTAGACTATTTTGTTTTATACTTAAGCCAATAACATTTCTATTTTTTTTTTTAATTTTAAGGTACTTACACATTAGTTAGGTATACTTATATGTATTAATTAGGTGCTGATTCGTGTTTTTTCGAAGTTTAAAAATGAATTTTTCACGATCATTAATTTTTATATAGCTACACATTCTAACCTTAGGTGGCTAGTAACTAGAAAATTCTTCTGAGCCGTGAGCGGCGAGTGTGACGTTATAATTTATAATAAAGATAATATTATCGGAATACGAAGAACCTGATTATATTTTACACAGAAATCATTTTGTTACAAACGTGAACGTTTCGAATAAACTAGTAAAATGCATTATACTATCTAGATAGGTATAACATTTTTTTTTTCATTAATCTTAATGGCTTTGACTATACCTATAACGGATCTTGAATAAACAGTGATTTACAAAAAAAAATAACAGTAATAATAACATAACTATTTGTATTTAATATATTTATGTACATAAAAAAAATTATATGACGTTTTATGGTTTGCCATTTTTTCTGAGGTTCTCTGGTGGGTACTGGTAGGTAGCAACTTATGTGTTGTTGTCGGTGAATATATTATAAGTTATAACTTTGATTGGGATAGTTTTTAATGTGTTTAAAGGCAGTCATGGCGATGATGGATTTAGTCGTATAGATTGATCATTTGTTTTGTAGGCTAGGTATGTGTTATTATTTTGTTTTTGATTATACGCACCTGTACCTTGTTGAATTTTGGAGGCATCCGTATATATATCCTGGTTTTAAAGTTGTTGTGAGTTCATGAAATAGAATATGAAAATGTCTAGAATAGTTTTGATTTTTTTGTTGGCAGCAAGTTCAGTATTAGTGTTAATTTGATTAAAGAGGGGCCCACGGGGGAGTTTTAACATTCGTATAGGTATCTTCTATATTTTATAAAAAATTTAAAAATTTAAATTTAACTTGTGTAGGTATACTAATTATCTGTTTAATACTTTAATGTAATGTTGTATTGATGTTTCAATATTATTTCTTATAAATCATGAGTAAAAATTTAGAGCATTTGAATTCTTTGGACTCAGGAGGGGTGCTTTATATAATTTACTTTTTGAAAGTTGTAAGTGCTAATAGGTATTTTAATGATGTTTAGTCTTTGAAACGTTTATTTTTTTTATAAGTTTTCAATATGATGTGGTACCTATGATAGTTTTGTGTCTATAATATTCTAAAGTAAGTACCTTATGTCTAAAATGTTAATTGAGTCAATATATGTTATGCGATTTATTTAATGAAAATTCAAAGCCGGTTTCATGAGATCATTTTTCGATGTTGCTCAGAGTACATACCTGGAAATAGATTTTGTATTCACTTATATTTTGTTTGCGTTTATTAAAAATATTTAAGTCGTATAGAGTAGGTATGATAATTTACGGAGTTAGCGATTGTATTGGAAATACAATTTATGGTAACCAAAAATGGTGTTGTAGATAAACTTGACCCTTACAAGATTCAATTTTCTAGTAAAATAACTAAGAAGTTATGTTGCTTAAGTTAACTTGGAAAATATTGGAATGATATGTTTTGTAGAAAATTCATGATATAATACGCACCTAGGTTCCCGTAGCATAATATTATAGTGCAATCGTAAGATTTTTCTATTTCGAGACATTAATTTGCACCCCTAGTTTTCGAAAAATGTTTTGTTAATTTCGGTTTGAACCTAAGCTAAGTTGTCGATAGTACTTATATTTATTTTTACGAAATTGGTTTTGGAAATTTGATAGGTATATTAATTTTTCAGCAGTATTAGCCTCAAATGTTCTATTTTTTCTAGCAGTTTTCTCAAATTGTTTATTATTTCTGTAGCCATCTATTAACTTGAAATTAATTTTTATTTGGTTTCGGTAATCATTGTACAATTTCCAATTATTGGAGAGGAAGTTATTTTTCCAGATTTCATAAAAAAATTGGCATAGAAAAAGTTAACCTAACCTTTCATTTGATGGCTAAAAGAATATGGTGCCTATTATTAAATTTTCACCGGAGATCAAGCTTTTGTACTTACACAATGGGTAGGATTTTGATTGACATATTTTCTTCATTAAGTTGAAACTTTAATTTTTTGGGTATTGTTTGGATTTACTTTGGACTGAATTGGTGAGTTTTTGGCATTGAACTTTAAATTTTTCTAAATCTAGCACTAAAACTTAAATTACTAGTTTTTTTTTTTTTTTGGATGTATTTGCCTAGTTTTTTTGCTACTTCTTGTTGTGGGATAATAGCATTGATTTCATTGTTTAGTATATTTATTTGGTTGTTGAGCTTTAGTACTTTAAATTTATTCCAGACTTATGGTGACAAGGTGGCTCCACTTTAAGTTTAAACTTCAAATGAATTTGTGCCAAGGATTTATTTTACTATTTTTAATTAGATACCTACTTGGTTTTGGCTATATCATATATGTTTTTTTTAAATAATTTAATCATTGCTGTTTTTAATTTTTTTGTAACGATTTAATGTGCTATTTTAAGCTTTATATTACTTACTATTTTGATTTTGTGATTCCACCATAACACTTTTAGTTAATAATTATTTTGTATTTTCAGATTGTTTTTTTCTGCAGTATCTATTTGAAATTAGGTACCTAAGTTTGTGACTAATTATTCAGATGTGTCATTGCTGTCGCTAACTGGGATTTTTGTTTATATTTCTTTTTCTATTATAATTTATGTTGTTATATAGTTGCTAATTTGGTGCCATTCTTGTTTTGATGGAAATAAAATTCCAAAGTGGTCACTGCTGTAGATTTCAGTGTCAACTGTCCAAGTAAGGTGCTGTGCTAAGGCTGCTTTAGAAAATAATAAATCTATGGCTGAGAAATTGACACTGTATGGGTTTAGTGTTATATTGTCACCTGTATAAATTCAGAAGGATTATATGTTGTTGTTTTTAAGCATTCTTTCCGTTATTTTTCCTCGTTTAAATTTTAAAGTTGTCATATTTCATAAAATCATTAAACAAAAATATATAATATGATGTCTGCATCTGTTTAAGTGCATGACTGATACTAGAAAATGGTATCAAGTGTATTAGGCAATTAATATTGCAATCTAATATATACTTTTATGGAGAGAGTTATGTTTGATTTTACAAAATATTTTACTTAATATTACTTTGTAATTTATTCTTGGTTAGTTATTGTGTATTCTTTTATAATGTATTAATGTATAAAGGTAATTCAATTTTTAATGGTGAATCGATTGAGATTAAAGGTTATTTTATAAAAGGGGTAATTCCTTGAACCATAGAAATATTAAAATAGTATACAATTATTTTTTAAATTCTTATGATATAATTTAAACAGTTTCTTTGTGTGGTCAATTATTTGAGACTAAATCAAAGGATTAAAAATGTTTTGGCTGGACTAGAATTGTTCACGAATTATTCGACTAGGTACAATGATATATCAGTATAAACTAGTAGACATTAAAAAAAAATCAATGTAGGTATGTACGTAATTTGTTGTATAACTTTCGCTTAGAAACTGTGTGTAATATTCCTTTACCATCATTATTACCTATATAAAAATTTAGTTTAAAGTTTATGAAAACAATGTGTTTTCCACTTGTGAAATAGCATTGTTAATTTAAATTACAACTATACCTACGGAAAATAAACTAAATAAATATAAAATTGACCGTGCTTACCTATATGGTATATAGTAACACTATAAAACGAATTGATTTAACTCTCTGTTTTTTCTTGTAATTGTTTAACACAATATAAACAAACTAAAATCTTTATGTCGCAGGATATGCTATTACATAAAAATACTAAATTAATAACTACTGATAGCTTTGTGTATTATAAGGACTTATTTAATTCATAGTAATTCAAAATTAATATATTAAAACCATTTTATTGAGATAATACCTATGAGCTATCAGCTATGTTTATTTTATGAAATACTGATGGTTTGGAGAGAGGATACCACTGATTGTAAATGTATATATTTATATTGTGTATTCACTATTCAAAGTTAACGCTATAATATACCCACACACAATCAGCTCACTAGGTTAAAAATACTTTTTACTTTATTATAAGACTTGGCTAGGCCCCTCCCCCTACACATACATATAATTTAGAAACTTGACACCTGTGAAGTTTTTTTTTTGAAATTATGTGGTACTATTTAATGAAATAAGACATTATTTTACTGACTTAAGTAGGACTGTATATTTGTTGGAAATGCATTATTTTTTGCTTTTTGTGGACGAAGCTTTTTAATTACAAAGTTTGAATCATCAGACTGTTAAAATGTTTGAAATTTTGTCATGCATTGTTTATCGTTTTCAGACAAATGCATTTACTATAATACGTTATAGTACTACATTTTCAATTCAGGTATTTATAAATATATATTGTGTTTTCATCCTTGCATGGCATTTTCAGTACTTTGGTTATTATCATAGAAATTAACAAAAACGGAACAACAATTATTTGAAAAATCCAAATTATTAATTTTTTTTCTTGCATTTCTACCTATCTGTTCTTCCTTTTTGGGTATTCATGAATATAGCTTACAAGAAACCAAATATATTATGTTTTTGTAGAAAATTTAAGTCTTAAATAATTCATGAGTCATTGCCTACCTAACCACATTTCTAATCACATGCTTGAACATACTATAATGAATTATTACAAACAATCAAAACCTATGAAATTTGATTAATTAGTATAGGTATGTTGCTAAACTTTGATATAGATACTAAGTATCTGATAAATATGTTCATACCTATGTGTTTATTAAATAAAATTAATTAAAAAAACCTAATAAAGCAATCAGAAAACTTTATTTTAATCATTTTAGTTATTGTCTATAATATATTGATTTAATATTATTAATAATCTAGTATTCTAGTGGATATGTTTCAATGGTTATTTAACTAAAAGTTTAGGCTTAGTATCAATACTTAATTATTCTGTCTGATGTTAAATAACGGAAATAGCCTAAGTTTAAATTGGCATTTAGATTAAAATACAATTTCATTTATTTTTTATGCTATTGGAATTTATTGTATAATTTTATTTTTATTTATACTGTTGAACAACTAAAATACAGACAATACATTTAAATTAAAAACTTATACTTAGTGACTAAATATAATTGGTTGGTAGGTAGGTACTCTTTATAAATATAACTTTTATTTTTATGATTAAGATATCTTTACAATTATATGCAAGCAATAGGTGTTCAAATCAAATATTAAATAAACATATAAATCAGAATAATATGAATATATGATGTGTAAATATTAAATATTAATGCAAGTTGTATAATTCGTAATAATTATATTCTTATGCGTGTATTACTCTTAAAGTTTTAACTATCATCTTGGTTGTAATGTTTGATTGTTTGATTGTTTGAATTTACTTATTTTTTTAATTACATTTAGGTGTAAAGTTTTTAATTAATATTTATTTTTGAATGAGTATTGGTATTATATACCTGATGGGGATGCTTCTACTTTCTTTATTCATTTATATTTTCATTTTGACATATGACTTGGCTTTTTGTGTTTGAAATATAGTTTGTCGAACAAGATTTAACATAATACAAACTGTTGTTATAAATTTCAAAATATGTACATTTAATTGTACGTTTTTGTCTTAAATAAGAAAATCCTATATATTTACAAAACTGGCAAATTCCTATTACACTTGTAGTAACTTAATATTAAATATATTCTAATAACTTTTCATAATATGTCTTTGACAGTTGTTGGTTAGTACTAAAAAGCAAAGAAATATGCACACAAAATGCTTTTAAAAGTATTTGTCAAAGGAGATGCGCTTAAATTTAATATACCTACTAAAATAATACAACATTTAAATAGCTAAAGTTGTCTTTTGTGTATAATTATTTGACAAAAAAAATGTGAATAAATGTTTCTATTTAACATATTATTTTAGAATAAAATTGTGTATTAAGAACTCTGTTTAATGACAGAAAGGATCTAAAAACTTGGAATAAGGTTTAAAATGAAGTAAATATGAACTATTTAGTAAAATTAAGTGTGTATATAGGTACATACTAGATTATTTCTATAAAGCATTATGATATAACTTAAGTTAATAGGTACTAAGTTTTTGTTTTGCTACTATTCATACTCCATGCTTATAAAAATGTTTTCATATCATCATCCTATATATTGATTGTGAACGACTTGTGCTTTTAAGTAGGTATACATTAGCGTATTAACCTTTTTACACAACTCTTAAAAATTTAATATCTGAATTTGGAAACACTTAATATTTGTTTCTGATGATTTCTAGCTTTAACATTTAGTTTAATTCAACAGATGGCACTAATAGGTCCTTCCACATTTTCCATTCTGTTATTGTAATTTTTTGTTATGATAATAACAATATTAATAATAATGAAAAAAAAAATACTCCGTGTTAGAGTATGGGTAGTCTTAATTTTTTGGGTTAAAATATTAATTCTGTTGATAACAATATAATTTCAGTATAATTTTAGAAATTCATTTTACTAACCTTGAAATTATATTTACCTAATATATATATATTTACATACTATACATATTATCATTACATTATATACTAAGCATAAGCATTAAATGGTACTGAAATGAGCTTAAAAATAGGTACTTTTTAAAAGATGATAATATATAAAGTAGGTAACCTACCTAATTCTTTTATATTGTCAGTGCACTTATATCAAATATAATTATTTTGAATTTCATAAATAATACTAAATACTTACATAATAATATTTTAATTATTAAAATTATCAAAATAATAAAATGTGTGTTGATAAATAAAAATATATTACGTGGTTTAATTAAATAGAATCGCATTTGTAATCAAGCTGGTATTTTGTGCCTGTGATTTTTGATATCCTGAAAAATATTGTTGTTTTTATACACGTCTTATATGCATTAGCAAGTAGGAACCTATAAGAAATTTATTTATTTTTATTTACTTTATGCTTTGAAACGGATTGTATGCTAATCTAAATTTTACCTACATTACACTATGTTTGCTGCAAATAACCAGGACACATAATAATATGAAAGGCATGAAAGGCCAGATATAATCTATTTATATTTTTTTAGTAGTTTTATGATTCAAACGCAATCATTACTCAATAGGTTAGATTAGGTTAAGTTATATACAATAATACAATAGGTACTAATTATTTATTAGATAATATAGGCATTTAATAAAATGGTTTTAGTTCTAAACAAAATGTACCTAATGATCATGTTTTTGTGTAATTGGAAATTTAAGTCTTTTTCAATAATTTAACTAATCAGTAAAACTTATTTTAATTTTAAAAACTACAACGTGTCAACTTAAACAACGTGCCTACAGTTTTTTTTTCAAAAGAATTCAGTTACAACTAGATGGCAGGGTTTTGGATTATTTTTGACGTGAATGACACAACTTTATGTTACTGATAGAGAATATCTACATTGTAATATATGAATATCATTGTTATTGCTTATTAATAATTATTATTATCAGTTATATTAATAGAAAAAGTAGAATAATATTATCATGTACCTATTTTTAATGGTTGATAAAAATATGTAAAACAATAAAAACTCTAAAACAGTAACCAACATTTTATATATTTTAGTTGTCACTTATTACCATCATGTTAAACATAGTAATGTATTACGTACGTGTTGTAATAAAAATAAATATGTTAATTAAGTTGTGTAATAAAAGTTGTGCTTTAGTGAGTTTCTAGTATAATTGATACGTTAATAGTTAATAGTTATTAAAGGTATTTATAATATTTATTTGTTTGACTAGGTATCTATATCTAAATCTTGAATAAGTAAATACCTACTGAAGTTCGTTTATTAACTTCTTCCATAGTTTAGTAGTCGTTTTAAATTAAATAAACATCGCTGGTTAGTTTGTAATATTACGAAGTAAATCGATAAGTAGGTATCATGTAGGTACTTAACGAAGTTAATGAATAGTCTGGGTAAGTAGGTATGGCTTATCTGAGTGTTGAGTAAAATAGTCAATAGTTAATAGTTTCAGGTTTGTCAATTTTAAACGGGCAAAAATTATTTGAGGTTCAGTCCATTTTAATTATTTAAAATCCGATCAATAGATCTTTATTTAAATACTATTTGTCTTTATTTTGGTATAAGGTTATACAAATAAGTGTCTATGGACTTGGCCATAGGTAGGTAAGCTTAATTTTGTTTAGCTACAGCATGACTACAAATTCGTAGGTAGGTATGTTAGGTAGGTATGCCAGAAAGTATTTATATAAAATACCGATCACTACGCTCGAAATCATACACAGTTTTCTTTTTACGAAGACTTTTGTTGTGTATTGTTTTATGTAGAAAATATCTGTAGATATAGGTAGGTACCGAACTGTACAACGGTATAGCACAATAATAAAATGGCCAAAAACTTAAGACGTTGCTAGTGCATCTTATCTACCTATTTTGTAATGTCCACACGTCAGATAATTTATAATTTGTATATTTTAAGTTACCTATTTTTATGCACCTATGCAAATACTAAATAATAACTATAATATTATATTACTTGTAAGGATGATGATTGATGAGTACAGCCGTAGGTACAGGGATTTATATAACGATAATTAAAATAGTATTATGTTAGGTAGATATATCCATAAAATATTATATTGGGTTTTTAAAGCCCTAACTCCTTTATTAAGAAGTTTATTATTAAAAAAAAATCGGGTAAAATTATCGGTAAGGATACAAACATTAATTGTTTGGTATTGGAAATGTAGGTAATATGGTCAAAGTAAATCGTGAGTTGAATTTAAATGTAAAAATAATAGCTAGAGCGAATCAGTTTTCTTAATAAAATTGGGTAACGCTTATAATAATAATATGTCTTTTACTAATTTCTTACCTGTAGTAGGTAAATAGGTATTAAAGTATTGATTTCTATATTTACCTATTTACCAAATATTATGTACAAATGCTATCAATCGTCATACAAAGTCAATATTATCTAAATATTTATCGATTATTTCTATGGCTCTCATATTCGTGTTTTGTATAATGTTATAAGTTTATGATCATGTATACGTTATCGTGTACTTGTACATCAATATATTGCTACTGATAGGGATATGTTGAAAATTTGAAATGTTTTATTGTTTGGAATGATATGTTATATTATATGTTTAATAAATTACCAACTTATACATTAGATTTTTCATTCTGCCTTGTCGTTCAGCTTAAAATGGTTTCTGTTCAATTCACTTAATAATAGTCTGGTCTGGTTCTGTCTATTTGGGGGGTTGTCTCATTAAAAATAATGCGTTGGATCCGATTCGATGATTCGGTCTTAAATTTAACTTCTTAGAACTGAAGTCTTTATTATACCGACATTTTGGTTTGGCTGGTTTTGTTTCAGAAGCTATCGGTTGTGTCACGGTTTTAATTGAGTTTTAGTTCGGATCGGTCAACAACAATTTAGAGCAATGAATAGCTCTTGCTAGTAGTTTACATGGGAATTTTATAGCACTAAAAACTTACAATACTATCTTGTTTTGATTAAGTTTTACATTAGTTGAATACTGTATTAATATCCATGTTAAATCAAATTATTATTTAGTCTAATTGGATAGGTACATTATTTACGGAAAAACTAAAATGTAGACCATAGATGAGTTGGATTGAATTGTTTTGATTTGTTGGAATTCAATAGGTAAGAAAATGGAATTGGTAAAAACTATAAATATTTAAAAATAATTAGTTTAAATAAATGTATTTCAATATATTTAGTTAAACATTTATTTGTTGTACGTAGCGTAATATTTGAGAATAGACATATCACGAAGGCTGCATACCTGTGTACCTATAACCTATATTCTGTAACTAAGGTTAACTTATATACTGCAGAGTATTATGCAGCCAATAGTTGGTACATAGTAGTACCTATTACTAACCTATACTATCTCTGTATAAACAGGGTAGATAGGTACTATCTTGTTTATAGCATTGCTATCTAATGGTTATTATAAATTACGCTTTATAATCATAGTATATTATACCAATATTCATTACCTCCTGAAAGTATCAAATCGAAAAACAAAAATAAATTATTAATTAATGTGACCACGGATATCACCACCACTCACCTAAAACATACGTTTCGGCAGTACCTAACATTTGGATCAAGGTTCGACGTAACTGCAGGTTCCATACATCTTTCGTGACAATCTAAATTTCGTTCAGAATCTTTATACTATTTTTTGAGCATTTAGTGCGCGTAAAATACACTGAAAGACTGTACACAAAAAGTTATTTTCAAGTTTCGGCTACAATTCAATTTATATGTGAACTAGAACGACCGATAAAATTGTTATTTCAGGGACCGAAAATTCCTTCCACTTTTATAAATAAGTATAGATAATAAAGATAATTCATTTATAGCTTTCTATTAAGAAAACACCAAGTTGAATTGATGGGTCGTGTATGAGTATAACGAAATTGTAATGTAAATACTAAATAGTGTTGTGTCTGTTCAAGTGGTTTGAAAGGCCCGGGGTTCGTTTTTAACATAAAAATAGCATTTGTGTGTACCTATATATAACAAATAGAATTTGACTTGAAGTACGTACGCTTCTCCAAAAAGAAACGAAAGATGTTCGCCTTATAAATATTATTTCTCATGCTTTTTGCTTATATCGTAGAATGTGCCGTATTATCCTTGAAAATCTTATTTAAAGATTAAAAATATAGATACTTCGGTATAATAAAAAAATAGGGTATTCGAATTTAAAAGTATACAATTTTATATTTACTAAACAAATATTTACAATATCGTTTTATGTTTCATATTATTCTGAGATCTGTAGGTATTTTTTGCAAGTAATATGGTTGCTGGTTATGTAAAATTGTTCAATCGTAATGGCTCAATGATGTAGGTATAATAAATTCAATATCGACCTATAATGTATCATTTTATAATTATTATTAAACATTATACATTTATACATATTCCTAGGTGTGTGCACCGGTAAAGTTTATATAGGTACCGCTTTTTTTTTTGATTCCGATCTCATCAAAAATTGTGTTTTTTTTATATTTTGCTTCAGCAACCGGAGCTATAGCTTTACGTTATTAATTACATCTATTAACGCTATTTATTACATTTGAACTTGTAGGTACGCACTACACACAATTTTAGTGATACTATAACTGTAATTACTATACTTACATTTTTTTTGCAAAGGTTGTTCTTTATGTATGGATTTATTCATACAAATTAGTTTTTTTTTTAAATACCTACCTATTATTTTGTTTGTCGCTTCGATTTGTGGTCCTATATTTATTAGTTTGGTAGGTTGTACCTAATGTTTCCTCAGTAGGTACTTTGTCATGCATTGGCTTGTTGTAGCCAATTTTCAATCGGTTTTAATTATCGTTTCACATTTTCTTTTGTAATTTATAGGGCGATTGTAGATGATTCTTTTAATTTCTCACAGTTCACGCAGGGTTTTTGTTACAATTTGTCCTATTCTAATATGCAGGAATATTATTTATCTGTTTTTTATATCAGCGTTTTGTTTGTTTAATAATTTTTTCTGTATTTATTTTAACCACATATTCTGAGATTTATTTGGTTTTTTATTATCTACCTTCTATATTAATTGACGTGGCCGGGACCATTTTTTTTATTTTATGCATTTATTGAATCAATTATTTTTATTTTATTAGGTAGGAATATGGATATTATGTCGTAACTTTTAAACTTAACATGATGTTGTAGATTGGTTTATGTGTGGACAGAATCATTACCTAGTATTTAAAAAAAGTTAGATTTGGCTGTGATTTTTTGATAAATTAACGTACTTTTTGAGGTTATCATCACGTCGACATGTCAATTTTAACGTCAACAAAGTTACTCAATATTACAATATGATATTACATATTATACCGAATTCCTAATATAAATTGATAATAATTATAATAAATAAATGACTTAAATAAAAAAGAATACATATAAATCTAGTTATAAAACCTCAGTTTTCGAAGCCTTAATTTCAAATAAAATAAAAAAATAAAACTAGTAGGTAGCTTTTTGTTCGAATTTACTATTATTATAATATTGTTAACATAATTTTAAACTACAAAGTAAAAATATATTTTGATTCATTGGGAATAGTTTATTAGGTACTATGTTATGGTGAAAATAATAATTTCCGTAGAGATCCGTTATCCCGAATCCCTTTTGATATGTACTTACGGTAGTATAGTATATCGATAATATTTTGGTTAAAATACATAATATATTAGATATGGTAACTAAAAATATTGGCCAGTGGTATTACATTATTGGATCATTTCATTTTTTATGATAGATCTGTGACTAGGATCTACACAAAACTGTTAGGCTTGTAAGTTTGACTATAGAATCTATGGTTTCTTATTTTGGGTAACCTTTTAAAAATTATTAGAGATTTCTTCCTCATTTAAACTTGAATCCTTTAACTTTT
Organism: Sitobion miscanthi; assembly: GCA_008086715.1. Lineage (NCBI taxonomy): Eukaryota > Metazoa > Arthropoda > Insecta > Hemiptera > Aphididae > Sitobion > Sitobion miscanthi. The sequence continues at coordinate 7,774,429 of CM017801.1, read as the reverse complement.
AAGTCATTACCTATCATTAAAATTTTAATTATTAAAAATGGGTTGGACTTGTTTAGCGTTCATAGTCTACTGGTTTTTAAAAATGTAATATTCATCCATTATTTTGTTTGCATCAATAACTTTTTGCCAAACTCATTTTTTGAAAATTCTTTTAGTATGAAATTATTGTATTTATTTAAATTAGTTATGAGTGTTTAAACTTGAATGAAAATATGCTTATTAAATATGCAGTCTCACTGATATAAACTTATATAAGTCAAATATAATGATATATTATTTTATATTTTTAATGAAATATATAAGTAAATAAGTAAAGTATAATATAAAATAAGAAAATAAAGTAAAATATAATTATTATACTCAACATTATTTTGTGTTTTGGCGAGGAAAAATGTATTTATATTTTATATCTATCATCTTTAAGACGCTCAATGTTTAATCACACGAGTTATTCATAGTCATAATGCAATTTATCTCGTCAGAAAATGATAAAAGTTTGGCTTAAAAAAATTATAATAATTAGTAGTTATGTGTTTATATATATGAACTGTACGTAATAGGTACCTATATAATATTATAATCTCTCTATTATATAAAAATTGTATTTTTAGTAAAAAAAATTGTCATAAGGATTAACCCAAAAAATAAAAATTATAAAACTGACAGTTATGAGATGTAAAAAAATTATATATAATTATTTTATACAATAAAATAGAATTAAAATACTTGTAATAATAACTATTATTTTAATTACCGCTGTCCTTTAGAAAAAATATTATTATATTATATTATTGTAGTCGACTGTAAATGCAAATGGTAGAGAGGAACGCAAATAAAATAAGCAAAACTTACAGCAATGCTGCACTATAAGTGTTTGTAACACAGCGCTTTAAATGAATAAGCAGCCGTTGAATAAGAATTCGTCGTCTATAGGTTTGGTAGGTATGGTTTTTTATATAAGTATCTTGATTTCGAGTCAGCCGACGTACGCGCGTCTACGGAACGCGTAATTAATTATGTTTGTTCAAACGGCGGCGGTGCACTTTATAGTTTTTCTTTGATATAATAAAATAATGCTATTTAATCGATCGATCCATCAATCTATCGCCATCGATTAATTAAAAGTGACAAAAGGCGGTGGGGTGGTCCGCCACAACTCCTATTCCTTGGTGGTATAATATAGGTGGTATACAGCCGCGTAAATAATAGGTCGGCGGCTCGGGCCGGGTTTGTGTCGGGCTTAGGAACGTTTTATAGTCCGTGTGAGCGCGCGTTCAATTCACCGTCGCGCAGGGCGAGGGCGATATAATATTTAACAATTATACTGATTCTTGATAATTGCGTGTGTGCGTTCGTAACCGATTCATTAACACGCGTGTCCTGTATATAGGTACATATTTGGTTCACACTATACTGTATCTAATACCTCATCACAGGCCGCATATTCTAAGGGCATTTCTCTGTTGCCTGCAGCTAAAATAGGACGTTTAATACAATATTCATGTTTGATAATCTGCTAAAGGGTTGCATATAGAGTAGAGGTAGGTAGTTTTAAAATTGAACAAAAATATATTCCATATTATTTTGATACAATATTTGGATGTGTAGTGTTGGGACTATGATAATGTTGGAAATGAAAAGGACTTATTATTATTGCTCATATTCGTTAAGTGAACTGCACTTTTAGTCATTCATATATAGTGCTAAATTTTTCTACAAACACTTAGGGCACATTTATCTTAAAGACAATATTTATTTTTGCACAATTTTTTCTAACAATAGTTGCAATTTTTAATGTAGTTTAACCAAATTTCTAGGTACTCCTATAAAAATAAATAAATAATAGTGGCTAATACTGAATGTATTTTTTAATCTGGAGTGAATTCATTCACATGTCAATCACGACTACATCAATTTTTGCCCTAATTTGTGGTGTGTTAATTTGGTTTAATTCATGTACAGATCATTTTAGGCTTTTCGTTTAAATGTGCTCTCATAATTTATCTTGAAATAATTTTGTGTTAGTAAATATCGTGATTAATAGTATAATAATAATATAACATCGGTCTATCAGATTGTCTGATCAACAACTCGATCACTGTTCATAACTACACGTCTCAACAACTTTTGTTAGTGGTTACACCGAAAATGATTAGGTATTTAATACTATTTATCTACATATTTTAACTATCTAAATTGGTGAAATTTTAAATTATTTTGAATTATGCAACGTTTTTTTCATTGCGTATTTGGTACCGTCATAATATCCATCGTTGGAAATCGTCACCAAATTAAACTTTATAATAATACGCTCTAATCAGGTATTATAATATTATATTGTTGTTATTTTATTTATCAATCATTACCTAACACGAAACCGTGGCAATACCGTTTCATTAAAAATAAGTTGTATAAAGTTAGGTTATGTGACAAGTTAAAATTTAGTTACTTAGGTAAATTAAAATATTATATAATAATTAACAACTATAATAGGTTTAGATTATATACTAAATTCTGTGTTTTCTAATTGAAATTTACAACTAAATAAAAATTATACACACATTTAACACACTTATTTTACAAGTACCTACATCTAAAGTTTAAACGTTTCGATCATAGTTTTATTTTTAGATATTAAACATTATTTGGCATTAGGCAGATAGGTACCTAGTTTATTTAGGATCAACGAACGATTGTTCAAAAACGGTAGGTACCAGTCAATAACTTTTATAAATTTCAACTATTATTTTAATATTTAAAAATATATACAACTTATGCAATGAATATGCAATATATCCGTTATGAATTTTCTAGATTTCTAATCAGCATTAGTCTAGGTTAAACATATAAAAAAATGCTATTGTATATAATCCGGGCTTTAGTGGGCCTTAGGCCATAAATAATTATTTAATTGATTCGCTAATTCTTAATTTTTTCTTGTAGGTATTTATCTATAGGTTTTTTTATGCCAAAATGTTTCTAAGTTACTCATCCAAAATATATATAAGACATTATTACAACATGAGATTGACATATTTTTATTTTTAATTATTTTAAAATTATATAATATTATAATTTAAGAATTTATTTGTTCAATGGTGTTGACTAAAGTGACAAAACGAAAACCCTTTGCTTCATAAATATCAAATTACAATAATTTTTTATGTTGTTACATTGAAGTATTATTGAAATCCAAATGTCGAAATTCATTTTTATTTACTTAAAGTAGAAAACTATAAAAAAATGTATGTACCTGTTTATTTTATGTTATTGTAATATTTTAACGCATTAAAAAGGTTTAAAAATTTATTTAACTTAACTTTTGGTAGTCAAACAAAATAAATATATATTTATGGATAGTTTATATGAAGTCTGTAATAATGAATGAAATATATATTAATATTGATAGAAATACCTATACTGGCTATACTAATATATAGGTAGGTACTATATTATATTTATTATTATTCTATTTTTGTGTCGTTCTTGTCAAACCAAAATTAATAAGCGAATACAAGTAATAGGTAAATCATTTAATTTTTTTGTTTTAATCCTCATTTATATAGGTAATATACAAACTCTTGTTGAACCTATATTTTTGTAATAAAAGTACTTCAAATCGTTTCTTTTGGATCTTTTATATAATTAATATTATAAATTTATATTGATGTTGAGTTATTTAGATGTTAGAATTATATTTAACTTCAATTAATTTCATCAAATCGACATTTTTATTATTAGGTAGGTAGGTATTAAAATTTGTTTTGGTAGTGCATTTATTATGTTTGTGCAATGTGCATCTTATATTGGCTATTGGCTTTAGTTACATTAGGCTTATAACAAATTAAAACGGCATTTACATTTTAATATGCAACGTTTATTTATATTAAAATTTCACATTGGCTCAAGATATGATCTGTATAGTGTATACTGTTTACCTATAGGTAATCAAAAAATTGTTCTACTTTAGCGGTGAGCGCAAAGCTTATATATTATTAGTATATAATTTAAGTGAATAATAATAGAAAATGTTATATCGATATTGGTACGACCATATATATAATACGAGTTATACGACCTTATAGGTTGTTGGATAGTAGGTAGATACTATATAGGTAGGACGTAAGTACTGTGTGTCTGTGTCATTGTGATGTTATAGTTGTTTTTCGTCGTTTCTTATTAATGAGACGGTGTTGCTATACTCACTGTCATTGCTGTAATTTAGAAAATTGCGTCTTTTTTTGCGTACACTTACATAGAATAAATAAATTATAAATTAAGTAGGTATACCCACGTATAACATACCACTTAGGTACCTAATATTATTTGATATTATATTATGCACTGCTGTTATATCGTCATATGTAATACCCGCTAATTGCTATAATACCTATTATATTAGTAAATTATTTTTAACATATTTTTGAAAAATGAAAATCGTAATTTTTTAATTAGTGGAATGCCGCAACCTCTGGTTTGTGTAATATGCCCATATGAATTTAGCTTTTTGTCTTAGAGTTCTACATTTTTTTTTAATTGAAAGACTTTTCATTAAAAATGTAAGAACGCTGTCGTTTGTTTTAATTTTATATTACACTTGTTTTTAAAAGTCGCAATAATAAAAACTATGTCTAATTACACCAAGCATACCTATATACATATGGACTTTATGTAAATGTTTATTTATCGCATCACTTTGTGATATACACACGAAAACGATGTAACTGATGTTCGTCGCTGGTACATATTTTTTAACCGCAATAGTAGTGAGTTGGCGTATTTACTCTATCATAGAGCCTAAATCCTGGTTGGGGAGGCGGTGGTGTTTGATCGTGTAATAACGTACGTTTGTACTAGTTTGATGTACTTTACATTCAAGTAACTGGCGGCTTATAATGTCGGGAAACGGTTATTTCGTACGTGCCATTGACAGTATATTTGGTGAAACGAGTATTCACCTTAGAAGTAGTTTTTATTAAAGTTTGTCAAAGTCATTTATAAATTAATCTGGTCTATGTCAAAACCTATAATGCATATACGTGTCAAGAGACACTGCTTCAATCGGATTTCCACCCGTAAACCTTGATGTTTTTCTAAATAGTGTAGATTAGTAGGTATATTTATTTTAACGTAATGGTCAAAAAAATGTTTGTAGTCTTTAAGCTTAAAATCAATTTTATGACAGTAATAGAACATACTTCAATTTAAGTAACTCTTTTGAAAATGCCAAACGAAATATGATTTGTCATTTATTTTATTGATTTAAATTTTATATTTTTTATAAGGCCGGCTTTGGAATACGTATAAATAAGTTTGTCTATTTAAAAAAATATATTTTTCGTCCATACCTACCTATTTAAATTTGATATTTTAGGTAATTTGAAGTGTCTATGCTGTAAATATTCTTGGTTAGTTGTGTATTATTAATAGGTTAGGCTTTATTAGGTTATTATAGGTTTTTTATATCGCTTTTTATCAAAATCTTGTCATGATTTTTAGTTTTATAAAATATATAAGCTGTGTGGCTTAAAGTTTGTTTAATTAGTGTTTATAGGGATACAAATTGCTTAATAAACAATAAATACTTGTACTTATTAGAATGACTTGTACTTATCTAAAGACTCATTTAAACTTTGTATCATATTGTAAAGTGATAGTTATACACTAATATCTATAGAAGTATATTATTATATTATTAAAAAAAATATTATTTAGTGTACCTACTTAAAATACACAGATGCTTAGTATACCGAGTGTACACCTATGAAATAGTTTTTAAGTAGTACTTAATTACATCGGTTTTGACTTTTTCAAGTTAATAGGTACTTATAATAGTAATAAATAAAAAGTGAAATATAAATGGTATAACATGTAAAATACACCTTAAGCATATTGATAAAGATCGAGTTTTCAAAGTTTAAATATAAACTAATATAACATTAAAACAATGATATATCAATGGCACAAATATTAGCTGGTATATAGAAAAGAATTATAAAATTTGAATATAGTGTTATTTGATAAGGTTCACTCACGAAACTTCAAGTTTTCGTGGTTGAGTTCAGCATAGCTTCAATTTCTGATGAAGGTAACTAGTAAGTAGTAACTCAGTTATCTTTATATTGTGATCGTTACATTATATTATTATTTATGATTAATTCGTGGTACCTATTTGATAGTTTAATATCACTAGGTGTTCTTTTGTGTAATTAAGTTGTACTTATCTGTTAGGTTATTGTTAACGTATTCGTAGGTAGGTAGAGTAAGTTGTTTGTATTGTTATAGTGACTTTAAACGTGTAGGTGTTCACATTATCTTTACATCCAATTTAGCCTTCTATGGCTTAACATTTATTATTTTTAATTCTAAAGGTCAAACAAAGAAAATAATGATTTTATAATATAAGTTATTTAGGTAAAGTAGTAGTAGTTTATGTATTGTAGGTACGGTAAATGGAATATATTATATGCGTATATAAACGTACCTAGTTAGCAAAATGTTAAGTCATATTTTTAATTTTTACGATTATACAGTTGTAGGTATGTTCCTATTTTATTTTAAAGTTTCTGTTGGTAGTTAATAATGAAATATATTGCAGTTACAGTTAAGTTCATAGATACCTATCATATAGGTTATTATAATGAACGGAAATCTTATTTTGAGATATTTAAACGATAAGAAGTGTGTATTTTAGGTGCATCATATATATTTATTTATATATGATATAAATATATCAGATACCTATATTATATTATTTTTAATGTTCTTTATAATTTTGTCTTATAGATAGGTATACTAAAAATGTAAACATTTCAAGATTCAGAAATTGATTTTTATGTACCTTATGGTTTATAATTATATGATTTCTTACACAATTTAGGTTTATTTATTCATTATTGTTATACGTTATAGTATATTATGTTAGAGTAAATATAATGATATTTGGCTACTAATGACTTTGTTGTATGCCAATTGATCGTTCGTTTTCAACTTTAAAAAATATGAGCACTGGCTGTTTGTTATAAATTATGATACACACATATTCCGTGGACCGTGATATGAAAACTGGCATTTGACTGTCATGAACCTAAAGACTAGTGTAATTTAGTACCTATACCTATTTATTAAACTTAATAATAATTGCACAATTTTAAACCTTAATGGTTTTTAGGATTTTTGAGTGGTATTACGACCAGTCTTCAAGCCATAATTCTTGAGCTAAGTGAGTGGTATTCTGACTAGTGTCTGGTTTATTCTCACAGCTAGAACACCATTTAAAACATTTGTTAAGTCCGACTGAGAATACCTTCTAGTGAGATCCTTCAACGGACCCCTTTAAATATTGTCCTGCTCCTGCAGCAAGAGTGACTATACAATAGGTGTTATGCTGATTTTAAGTGAATACTTAAAGTAAATTTTAAGTGATTACCAAATCTAATAATTTAGGTATTATTCAGTGCACGCTGCAGGTACTAATGGAGAGGGGGGGTGATGATTTACATTATTAACAATGTGACTTGGATATTAATAACAATTTCCAAACATGATTATTAATTTGCTTTTATTATTGTTGATTATTATTTATTCTGTCAGACTAAACTAGCATGGTATTTAGAGTTGCACAATTTCTCAGCTTATTTTTGGTTTAGCCTTGGTTTTATACTGACACCGTTGGTAATCTTGATGCGCTGCAATACTACCATCTTCCGCTGTCTTCTTTAACATAATTTCCTTGGTTTTATCAAAGTTTTCCATAGGAATAAATTCCTCTTGGCATGGAAATATTTGTGTTTTTGTATACTTGTGATTTAGTGTGCGATTTGCTGTACCTACATCAATATTTAATATTTATGAAAAATTATTACCTTTGAATAAATAATAATTAGTTTGCACAAATCATCGTCAATTACAATAATCATACTGCTAATAAATTGTATGGAGATCCTCTGGCTCTATCAACATTAGGAATAGACATTCTGATTGTTATTTTTTTTGAAAGTGGTTCAAATATCTGATTCGAATTTATTAATATTTTTTTTGATTGTATTTCAAAACAATTTTTCGTCTCCTTTCGTGTTAGATCCTTTATTTATTGTAGGTACTCATCAAGTGCAGTGGAATCAGGTACTGGTCTTCATTATTAATTATGCTTAACTGTTGAAAATACTTCACACAATTTCTATATTCGTAATTTGGTGCATTAATTATCAAACTTATCTAATTGTTCATGTACCTACTACTTTTCAGTTCTCAATTTCACTAAACCTATCTTCCTCCAAGTTATACTTTCTTCATGTTTATTTGGTTGCTTGAAAGTTAACTGGGTATGTATTTAAATCAGTTTGTTGTGATGGACCCTTTCCCCACTGTCGATCTTCCATTCCTTTCAGCTATACAACCAAACATGGTTCTGATATGGTGATATCTTAATAGGTAGGTAGGTAGGTACCTAAAAGTGTTATTATTATTATTGTTTTTGAGTTAATTCTATAAAATATATCGGAATAAAGTGATTTATTATTTTGAAATTCAATAAAATTTAAACCAGACGATGAAGTCAAGACTTATTTCAGATATCTAAGTTCTTAGCATGTGCTCCACAAGTCAACTTGCTTAATAAACCCTTCGCTTTTACTAGATCTAGGTTTTCCATATTGTATTTTTATATCATTCCTCGTGGTATGAAGTTCTCTTATCTATAATTGAATTAACAAATTTAGGGCTATTATTCGAGTGAAAAATTACCAACGTGGTAACGCACCAAATGTTTTGTACATTTCAAGTAGGTATCTAAGGTGAATGTTATATACTCTGTACGTTTGGTTTTTAACAGTATGTGTTGTAACTTGAAGTAATACGCTAGTAGTTCCAACAGCGTTGTCGATACAACAAAAAAAAGTCTTAATATTACAAACTTGTCGAATGATCTTGACACTAAAATAAAACGATAATCATTGAAACATTATCATCGATTGCATATTGATCATATCTGCAATTCCATGTGTATACATAAGCTTTGAATTAAACTTCTTTTTCGATCCAGAGAATTTTTCCTGCCAGTTTCAAGTATATTATAATATAGTTTCAAGTGTTACTAGGTTTTTAATTCGGAATTCTAACACATTTATTCTGTCCACTGTCCAATGGTGAAATGAGCTGTATGAATATTTTATCAAAAATCTTTTCAACTGTCATGTAGGTAACATATTTCAGTATTATTAACAACAGACATAAGTAATCAAGGCAACCTATATTGTTAGAGGTATAGCTACTTTCCGCTTATAGTAAATAAATATGTCGATTTGATGTGCCGATTCGTGTTCTTTATAAGTGCTTTTTAATCCAGTAGTTTGGTATGTTACATTGGCTTGTTAACTTTTACACTATAATACTTAGGTAGTCGTTTAAAAAGAATTGTCATCCCATTTGGACTAAATACTTTACAATTTATTTGTTTAAATGTATTTTTAATTTCATTAATTGTCATCATAATAAAGCTCATAAAAACTAAAAATATACAAAAAGAGTTCACTGGTGTAATTTGAAATATTGACTAACATAACCTGGGTATATAGTAAATATTGTCATTTCCCCAGTATTCTTAATTATTGAACCTTACCATTTTATAATGTGATTAGTGTTACCCACCGGTTTTTTGCGATAAGTACCTATAGACCTATGATGTGATTTACGATATCTAATAATCGGAATATTATGTATATTATCAATTTATTGTCATTTATCATATTAATTAATATAAAAAACGTTGCTACTGTTTGTGTGTAGTGTGTACCGTGCATTGCATAGGAATTAAGTGGCTTAAGTTAGTTTCCTATTATTTTTATAATTTGTTGTAAAATATGAGTAGGTATTTAATAACTTTTTAATAATAATAATAATTTTTAATAATTAAATTGTAATTTTGATGATCTTATTTATATTTAAGTCTTTTACCAAATTTAGGCTAACCAAACCTAACGTATTGTACACGTATATTATTGATTATTTAATATTTAGATGTAATATTTACAATAAGAATATTGTACCCGATCATAACAAAACCTTTTCTAAGTGTAAATATTATTGTTTTTTATTCGGAAAATTATTTTGGGTAACTTAAATATAATGAGTCTATTTTGTTTTAAATTCTGTTAGGTATATAAATTGTATCAGTTACTATGTTAAATATTATGAGTTTATGATTTAAACGTAAATACCTACATAGGTGGCTATTATATACCGAGTGATATTTTGCAATTGAATTAAATAACAATGTTAATCATATTTTTCTATAAAAATTGTGCCTTGTTTAAAACAATTTAGGTATCATTAAAATATGATTGAGGTTAGGTTATTGTTTTAAAAATACCTCTTATTTGATTATTATAATTATATTTTAAAACGTACTCGTAGGTACTTTATTTTTATTAAAATGATAACAATCTATACAATTTATTGTCTTGTGACTTTTTTTTATTGAGGCATTTGATTGAATTTAGGAATATTATGAAGAGTTAATAATTTGTAAGATCTAAGTTACATTATCTATGTAGGTACGCTGTATTTAAAAATCTATAAAAGTCATAATAAACTACTGAGGTTTTCGACTTACTAAGGTTAGATTAGGTTAGGCAAGGGAATAGCATTTATTTCGATTTATTAAGGTTTTTGACTTATCGAGGTTCTACTGTAGTACAAATAGTGATTAATAGTTTTTTAAGTTAAATCGGAATAATTTACTTTAAACATTTGGTTTCTTCTAAGATTTAGTTGATGATTTAAATCATGTATATTCAAAATGTCAACTGCTTGAATGCCAGGGTTAAATTTATACCTAACTTATAATCTAACCCAGAGTTATGTCGTTTTGATGGGCAAGGAGGGAGCAAGGCATTTGCCCCTCAGATATTTTACTTTTAGAGACAAAAGTATCCATTTTCTCCACCCCCTTAGAATGTGTTGCCCCGAATGTTTGAAACTCTAAACTATAGTTTTACCTTTAAGTAATCTTAGAATCTACTTAGGTCCTAACGGATATTACTTTTATAAAATAATAAATTTATTTAAATAACTGTAAAAGTCTTGAGATTAATGATTCAATTATACTTTAAATAAATTTACCACTCGTTACGTTACTTTTATAGACGTAATAATACATAAATAAGTACTATTACGTCTATAGTTAAATTGTCAAAGTTATCTGAATTGTCTCGAATAGAAATAGAATACCAAATAATATTATGATTTATACATGTATAGTTATTATAGTAATTAGCATACGAAAGGATTTTTTCAAGTCAATTAAAATGAATTAAAAAACATATTTTGTCTATAGAAGCAAGTACCTACTATAAGTATTGATAAATCTATGTAAAATACAGTTAATTCTTAAATAAATAGAACATTTAGGTGGTATAATTATAGGTGGCGAAAAAATTAAATAAACGTAAAGATAGTATGGAAGATTTGATAAATGTCAATGAAAATCAGGTGCTTACTAGGTAGATATCGTAATGTTCGTAATATGAGCTAATAATTCTGTAAGTGATTCTCAAATAATAATAATGAAAAATTATTGAATATTATCAAATATCAATATACGTGTTCATTTACTCCAGCGATTATAAAAGTAATTTGCCTCTCCTCTCTACTAGTTTTTTACTTAAAATTATGCTACTAGAAGCATTTGTTGAGCGAAAAAGTAGAGTGTTTTGATATCGAGCATAGCAAAATTGGTCACAAAGAAAGCCTTATTCTCCATTAAATTAATACGTTAATATAATGTAAATTATTTTTAAAAAATATAGGGATTTCTAAAACGGTAATTATTTTGCTTGAATTAGTACATAGGTAAATTTAACCAGGTTTTTCCCATCAGTATTAATAATTAAGTTTTCTGTCTATTTGTTCGAAAATTAAACTATATTTGATAGAACTTCGAATAAAAAAGACGTATTTGTTGGGACTATTTTTTATACTCTGTTGTGATTTTTAGTTAGTTAATTTCTTTATTCTTTTAAGAAATTCATCAGGAATAGTGTACATGTTAATATATTTTGAGGTAGGTAGTAAGTAATATTTTTACGATAAAAATAAATAGTTATTTATTAAGTACTCAGTAGGTAATCAGTGTGAATAATGATATTTGTACGCAATCGGAAACAAATTTAATAAAAAAAATTACAATGGTAAAAATAAATGAATGAAAACAATAATAAAAATAAATTAGGTCAAGTTGATATTCATCACAATGTGTAGGTATATTTTTAATTACGACATAATTTAAAAATAATTGGTAGGTACTTACTAATAAATAATAATAGTATTGATGTATATGTAATTTAAAATTGGTTGGTACAAAAAAAATAAATGTCTAAACGTGTTTGTGGATGAAAAATAATAGTGTAAATAGATTATAGTCTCATATAGCTGGTACGTACTCCACACCCTCGTATACAATACCTATATAAAAGTATTTTGTGGTAATACACACTAAACATTTTTCTTTGAATAATATAACTTGAATGCTAAAAAAATATATGAATATAAATGAGAAAAGTAAATAATATAATTTATCTATAGGTAATGAAAGTAATATATTATGTGACTTTTATTGAGCTACTAAACTCGGATATAAAAATTTGAAACGAAATATAGTTTTTGATGAGGATATAATTTTATAATAATATATAAAGTGTAAAAATAGTAATTTTATTATTTTTAATTTAGGATTTTTAGTTTATCTTTGAAGTTGATTATTTGTTTCGATAAAATGTTGTTTAGGTAATATTTTTGAATATAGATAGATACAGCAAGCTAGGGACTGTGTTTGGTATTCGTTTTATTTTTATAGCAGTATTATTGTTACAAATATGAATGCAATGATGAATTGATAACAATCGCATTTAGAAATGTTTCCGATTTGAGTTCTTTATCATTATTATTGTAATATATAGAAGATAACCTTTTATTGTACAATATATAAGAAATGTATAGTAGTATGAAGTATTCAATAATGTAAAGTAATGTCAGTCCAATGGCCACAGTTGCCGCGGATTTTGTTTAATAAAAAAAAATATAGTTATAACGTACATAATCAAGACAGGGGCGAATTAGGTCATGGTCTATACTCTATAGCTTATACTTTATATTTTAGAATCCACAGTATTTTAAATATAAAAATAATAATAGCGTAGTACCTAAGGATGCTAAGTTCGAGTCCGCTAAGTATTCCTTGCTGTGTCAATTTCAAAATGTATATCAGTCAAGACCTAGTGTCTGCATTTGCTTTTGTTGTTATTTTTCTCTGGTAATGTTGTATTAATTTTGTATATAGATATTTGTTCAATATTTAGTTTAAAAATAAGTGAAATAACATTATTTAAGTTGTGTACAATTTAAACTTTGTGGTGTTATCGTCACTAAATGATATGTTAATATTAAAAACTTGAACTTTGGGAAAACGAAAAATAATTTGACTATTTGGTTTATAATACGCGATTAAATTTCTGGCTGCATATTATTGGTTTTTATACTATTTTAATTTCTTCTTACTCAAAGCTAAGACAATATAATTTGTTAACAATTTGTTGATGTATATCTTTAAGTGACGTGTGATAAAATATTATTATTTGTGGGTTTCTTTGACTTGTATCGTATCTATGTTTGAGTTGTTTGACTTGAAAGTTGTCCAAGTAGAGATTGCTGTACAATTAAAACGTATAATATATATATATTTGAAGTATATACTAATATATTATATTCACGATTCATTTGATATTAGTACCAATTTTTAACGTGATAATTGCTAATAATTATAGTAAATTTTTTAGACGAGCTGTACCTAGTATTACTTAATTTAAGATTTTTTATACTTTTTTAATCACCTCCTAATTACTTACTAGTTAAAATAAGTAGATGTTTTTTACCATATTAAGTGTATTGATAAAATTCACAGTTAAAAAGCAAACCAAACATTATTATGAAATAAAGACATTTATTTAGCGTACTTATTAATATTAGTTTATTGTTTTAATTTAATTTTTATGTATTAGTGTCCATATACTATTATGAATACTACAGGTTACAATATGTATAGTTAATTAAAAATTTATAAATTATAATTTTTGCTCGTTTTGTGGTTTTATTTTAGGAACATTAAAAACAATAGGTTTAATGTATCTATATATTATAATGTAAATACTACTCAAATCAGGTCAATTATGTGGTATGGCACAAATGTCTATTAAATTGTTTTATCATGAAAAAATAACAATGAACACATTTATATTTGTAAACAGAAATACAGAATCGACATGAAATTATATTATTGTAATAGGTCAAATAATTATAACAATACAAATAAACATAAGTAACCAATAAATATTTTTATAAAATACTTCATAAAATTAATATACCTGCAGTATACAAATTAGAATAATTGTTTCGAGTATAGGTTACATTAAATTGAGTATTTGAGTAGTATACTCATTAGTTATACATTATTGTAATAATACTTGTATGAAGTTAAACAAGATAAACGTAATGACCTAAACGGATATTCACTAGGGATCAGTCACTTGACTATTTATTTGTAAATGTTCCTTAAAACTATTAATGATAAGAAAAAATATGAACATAGAATACTACCCATATATAGGTACTAAAAATAATGTAGCAAAAATAAAAATGTATAGGAATGTATTATTTAATCGAATAGGTAGGTAATATTACAAAGCATAAAACATTTTTCAAAATCGTAAAATATGTGTTGGAAAATATCATTTACATTTTAAATAGTTTTATACCTATATCTATATAAATGTTATTATGACCAATTTAAACGTTTAGACTTATTTCATATGAATGTAGGTAGTTTAAAAACATGGTGCTATTACACGTTGCTTACCTACATTTTCATTAATTTTAATAAACTACTAATGGTTGTTCAATTCAAAACTAATACATGTTTAATAGTTAGGTTTTATTTTATTTTTACTAATAATGTTATAATAAAAAAATGTTTAGTATTTTAAATAGGTATTAATTGAGTGAAAACTTACTAAAATCATATAAATGCACCTGAGTAATTGAATATAATATGTGGCAGGAGCTACGAGGTTTAAAAAATATAACCATATAAAGTTATGACAATTTTTTGAGTAGGTATTGAAAATTTGAAAACAGAATAAGAAATTAAGTGTAAGCCATATATTTTTTTAAACTATAATTCATATAATAGGTTGAATTTTCAAAACATAATATGTAGCTTTTAATTGAGATTCATCATAATATTTTTTCCTAATAGTTAATATAATAATTTTAATAATAATAATTAATATTTTCTTACAACTGTCCAGATTTTTAAATGTTATCGATTGAAACATGGCTTACCAATTTGATGTGACTAGATTACTTACTTATTAATATTGATGTGTTTTGTGATTTTTGGTCCATTACATAATGTTAGTTGTTTTTTTTTAAAAAAAGCTCGTTATTCTAACACAACTGTAAATAATGTTGTATACTATGATATCAATTTGATTGCAATTATATAGTATCATCTATACGAATTGGTTTGGTACTAATAAACATAAACACATAACTCCAGGAAAATAGTCAAAAGAAAATCGACAGGCCATGCGCTTAGGCTTGCTTTACGTTTAAAAAAAAATTGTATTTGTCATAAGAGACAGAAGAGTTGGAAAAATCGCTATTTGTCACAAAAATTGTGTTTAGTTTTGCGTAAGAACTCTGTACTCGAGACTATTGACCGAGAAACGTGGTGTCAAAAATGTCTTTGTTTGGTATCTAATAACTAATAATAAGTATGTATTTTATCGTGAAATCGAAAATTTAAAGCTGGCTTGTGTAAAATGTTTATATGCATTGCTGCATTTATGCTGATAAACTTAAGAGTTATACTTCGTACATGGATTATGTCTTTGGTTATTTGGAAAAGTGTTTAAATACCATAGCGTATCTAATAATATAATTGTTGTCTATTTCGTTCAGGTAAATATAATATTGTGTTTATCATATTCAACTTGACGTGGTGAATGACAATATAATACCCACTAATATTATCACTTTTGTAATTATTTATTATAATTGCGTTTCACATCAGAACATAATAAACAATGTAATTTTGATTCTGAGAAGAGTGAATTGGAATTTGTGAGAGGTAAAAATTCAAAACTCTCAGTACTTTTTTCTAGTAATAACCGGGAAAAATAAATAAAATCTAAGGAAAAAAGAAAATTTTTACACTATATCAGTTTTTGACAATATCGGTATTGTTTTTTTGATGTAGGTAACTCAAAAACAAATAACAGTAAATATTTGAAATTTTCACTAAATTTTTCTTACGCTTTTTGAGCTATTTTAAACACATATTATGACATTTTTGATTTTATGTAGTTTTTTCTACTTTAATGTCAATATTTTTGCTTGGTCAAAAAGTTAGAAAATTGAATACATGTTTGCTCATAAGTAAGTTATTCATACTATACAATTTAAAAATATTGAAAATACAAAGTCACAATATATTTTAATCAGCGTTTATAAATTTAGAACTTTTATGAAATTCATAAATCACGAACATTTGCATATTGTTTTGAGTTAGAAATTTATAAAAAATTTTCTTTTTATATACTATCTAAGATTTACAATTTAAATAAAAGATTCCTCATAAGTTTTTCTACCTACAGTGAAAAAAGATCACCGGAAAATCACATTAATTTTTTATAGGCGTTTGAAGTTCAAATTTTTTTGACATTGGATGTTCTCTCTTAAATTAACTATCGATCGATTTTTGATATTTTGTCGTAACTCAAAAACGATCAAACGTAGATACTTGAAGTTTTCACAAAATGCTTATATTATATTATTAGCATTTTCTATACGTACATGGTACTTAATATTTTAAAAATATTTTGTCGCCTTTTGAGCTATATAAACCTTATATATTTATATCTTTAGACATTTTCAATTTTCAATTTTATTTAGTTTAATTCAATGAATGTTTATACAATTTTATTCGTTGATTCAAAAAGCTTGAAAAAATTAGTAAAAGGTTCTTCTTAAGTTTATTATAGCAACTAAAAATATTAAATACATAGGTATGATTTTAAATGAAAATGCCACGAAACGTCACATTGATAATTGATAATGATGGGACTTTGGCCCCCCTCCCTAAATATATTTTATCATCCTAAGCCTGTGTTGAACACATACTTACGTTATGTAGTTGTTATTTTACCTTACCTACCGTACACACATATACATTAGCTGTCAAGTACACTAAAGGAATTTTTTTTTTAGATTTTTATCGGTTAACTTAACCTAATTATAGATCAAATGTTGACGTTTTTTTACTCTTAAAAATGCATAACATTTTCAATTTAATTTCTGAGGTTTAAAAATATAGTCCAAGGTAGAAAGTTTTGTACAATTAAAAAAATTAAAATCTATTCATTATTTATTGTTTTTATTATCGTTTGTAACCAAAATGTTAACGAATCGTATACTCAAAGTTCAAAGAAAATAACGATTTTTTTTCAAATTTATTATTTATTTTCCTGTAATTAAAAGGAACATTGGTCGCAGAATCTCGAAATATTTCACACAGACATATGTCAATATTTTTATACAGTCATATGACATTTTTAAAATGTTTGTAGTAATTTTAAGCTATTTATAGATATTTAAACATTTTTAGTTTTATCTATTTACGTTGATACAATTTGTAATTCTTTGTCAAAAAGGTTAAAAATGTTACGCAAGGTTCCTCAATTTTGTTCTTATCGTAATTATTTAAAAGTACCAAAAATAGTTCCGCAATATTTATTTATTTTTTAATCATTTAAAATGTTAATTTTTAGAAAATTGGATGTTTAAATGAAAAATAAGAGTTTTCGTCTTATTATTTTAGTTATTATTATATTTTTGAAAAATATTAATCATAGATACTTGAAGCTATTCACCTACAAGATTATTAATATTCTATAATATTTACAGTTAAATTTTTCAAAAGATTTAGACTATACTTTTTTATGATAAATCGGCATAATTGACTTATAAGTTACTTAGCTATATGGATAGTACTTGTTATATTATTAATTTTATAAATTCTGTAGATGGAACTAATTTTGAATAAAATATTAGTATAACTATACATTGTCTTCTCAAAACCTTATATTTTTTAACGATCTATTTGATTTAATTCAGTACCTACAAAAAAATATCGCAGACTGAATTATAACAACAGTACTGTATATACATTAGGTACACATTTTGTATAAAGGATTCCTTTGTAATTATTAAATATTCACATAACGTTTTATTTAAACAGTTTGAACTATCAAAGCTTAATATAGAGTTAATACAATTCTTTACAACTTTTAGAAATGTAGTCAATTATATCTATAATAGTAGAGATCGAAGGTAGTTATTAATTATGGAAACTAAAATTCTCATTACTAGTTAGGTTACTCCAAAATTTAAATACATTTTTTATGCAGAAATTACTATTCTGAAAAAACCATATTTGTTCATGTTTGTTATATTCTTATACTACTGAGTGATATATACATAAGCATAAAAGAAGTTTAGATAACAATAAATACTATATAGCAAATGTTTGTCTGGGTGATAATATTCAAACATACGCTATATTATATATTTTATACTTTTCATAATATTCTACTTTTGGTTTTATTATGTTAAATATTGTTTAATGATTTTACTATAAACATTAAATATAATAATATGTATTTCAATAAACACAATTTTTATTTTTGTTTGAATCTATTCAATTTGCGTCTATTTAATTGTTATGAAGAACAGCAAATTGTTCCATCGATCATTTTGACTTAACAAAGAATATTAGTGATAATATAACTAAAAGAATTTTACCTAATTAATTATAATGAATTATAACGTAATATTCAGATTTCAAATGATTCGTAACATTGCGATTTAGATAGATAGGTACATGCTGGGTTATTCAATATTTATTAGCCATACTCCCCTTCATTTGTGTGGGTATATATATGCATTACGTAAATGAAATTCTATGTTTTGTTATATACAACCCTATGAAACGAGTTTGGTACCCGCTTTCCATTCAAATGCAAATTAATGTTTTCCTAAGCCAAACATGGCAATACTGTAGCAGGTGAATAGAATTTACCATAAATCAGAAGAACGGTCCCATCAAAATATAATTTGATGTTAATTTTCTCAATAATACTACAATAATGTTACTGTGCTAATGGTTTTCAGTGTGGGAATTATAGCTGCCTGTTGTAGGTACCAGTTTTAAACCATGATTAGGTCGTATACAATTTTAACTGAGTAGTAGGTGTATAAACTTTTTGATAATATCTGCTTTCTGAGTCGAGGTTAAATTATTTTAATTACTATATATTTTTTAAAAATTATTATTCTTTTAGTATAATCGACCAAGGTTTATAATATCCTAATTATATTATAATACTATTTAGGCAAATGTCAGCGTAAATATCTGTATTGTTATATAATATATTATGGTACCTAGTATAAAACGTATTCATATTGGTATTGAATTTTAATGTGGTTTTTTAAAATTCTAATAATTATTCACAATATAATATTATGTGCAATTTATTAAAAAATAATGTGACTTTTGGTCTTTTGGTTTTATTGTGTTATGAAAATTGTTCAGGGAAAAAACATTTTAGTGAATAAGAAATTATAAAAATAAGATTGTTATTTTTATGACTTTAGTATACATTTATTAGATGCATAATAGTCTGTAATTACAGTATAATTTGGTGCATATATTATATAGGTATCTCCTTAACGTAGCATTGAATTATTTTTATTTATTTGGTTCATAAAAAATGTTGGTCATCTTATCAAATAAAATATATATAATTATTAAAATAATTAATCGCGGTTTTTATTGCTTGTTAAATCCAGTGATGATAGCTGGTAATCATTGTAGTACTGTACTACTGTCACTAATCGCACGCTACATCACCCTGTCATCAATTTGTACAATATTGTCATATTGATATGGTAGATTTGCCGCTCGATGGGATTTAATCTCCACTTAGCACTGTGTCTATGCATGGCAGTCTTTAAATACATTAATATATAATAGGTACTTATTAATACTGTTGCGTGAACGATTATAATATTATATTGTGTACGTAATATAATAGCATAATACCTATTGCACCAGAATTCGTGTTTTGCATTTAATCAGATGTTCGCAAGGTTTATTGTCGTATTAAGTACTTACCAACTCACATAATTCCACGAGAACAATGATTAATGCTAAAATATTCATCTGTAGGTATGTAGTATGTTGATCGAAAAATAAAAAGTTGAATGCGGTTGTATGTAAGTTGTAACTATATGAGATTGTACATATTGTCGTTGTTACATATTAATACATTGTCCCGACAAGGCATTTATGTGTAATTATAGTGGTAATTGGTAATACTATAAATTCTGATAGACTGGTAGTTTGATTAGGAACAAAAATATGGGTACTAATATATTATGCAGGAAATGTAGTTCAGGTAGCACATTAATTTCCATATCAGAAATAGGGAAATAAAAAATTTAAATGGTATGAGTCGTTGGAATCAAGTATAGGTGGTCAATAATACATAATCCTAACTAAATGTATGACATTAATACTTAACTAATGTATACATCTGTCCTATTTTAACGTTTTGATAGTTAATAATGTTAAAGCTTGCAAGAGTTATACAATTTTAATACAAATACTCATACACACACGAAACATATTACATATATGTATATAACTAAATTATATTTTTTGTATTAATATCGTACTTACATAAAAGTAACTTGATGATTTTACAAAAATGTAGTAAAACCATATTAAACCATATTTTTTATTTACTGAACAAGTCGGTCAAGTTCAGTAAATGACATCTATATTTTATATTCATAATATTGTTAATATTGTTATTATCCATTAATTTAGTGTATATATTATACAGAATCACAACTTGTAGTATATTTTTTATAAGCTTAACCTGATAGTTTTGTAACTATAAGTGTCTATAAAATATACTAATTCAATATAACATAACATTATACAATTTTGTGCGTTGGAAATTTTCTATGAATCTCAAACATCTACACCCGAAGTTTGTTGAATTATTAAGTAGGCAGGAATGAATGAAATTATGATTTTAAGTTGTTTGTTTCAAATATATACTATTGCTTTTGTCAGTGTAATTTTATTTTGTATTCATTACAAATTTTAGATATAATAATGTCTAGTGAGTCTATTAATTATAACGTATTTCATAATTTAATTTCTGATTCTATTAGTGGTACCGCTATTGATTAAAATATGGTCAACTAATGCTAAAACGTTATTATTATTTATATATTAATTCATCGTTTATTAGGTTTCTAAACATAAGTTTGAAAAACCTTATATTCCCGCTGTGTTCGTCCCTCTGTCCTACATTCGTCATACTTACCTGCAGTAAGCACATACCTAGTTACTATTGTTTATATCAACATTTTATAAACGTGGTTCTATTCAAAGTACATTTATTCTATATAGCCAGTATTAAAAAATATCAAAATAATATGACTATTTAATATAGATTCATAGCAGTCAATATTAAGAAATAGGTATCAAAATATAAATATTACCAAATAGTTATTTTTAAATTGTATAATATGGAGTTATAGTTTATCGCGTTGCATTAAAATGCGTTTAGAAACCGGGAATTTAACATGCTCGCAGAGGGAGCTCTCTTAACTTGTTGTATATACTAT
Organism: Sitobion miscanthi; assembly: GCA_008086715.1. NCBI lineage: Eukaryota > Metazoa > Arthropoda > Insecta > Hemiptera > Aphididae > Sitobion > Sitobion miscanthi. Next base: position 7,752,613 of record CM017801.1, on the reverse strand, counting down.
TTACATGATATATGGGTATCGGTAGATTGATATTTATGTGTTCTCAACACTTAGCAGTATTTTAAGTATATTTTTTAAATCATACAATTTAAGTTAACATATCATTATGCGATTAGCTATATAGCTTATAGTTATTCAACCTAGCTAGATACATTTGTTAAATCATAATGTTAATATAATAATTCGGATTTTTTAATTGAATAGTTGGTGGTTATATGAAAATAAAACAAAATGGAAATAAATGGTTTTATATTTTAAGAAAATTATTTTTTACTTTTAAGTTAAAAACTAAACGCTGTCGCCTGTCATTATAACTTGACTAAAACCTATTATCGTGATATCGTGCAAGATGTTTATATTACATAATAATATGTATGCATAGATTTACCTATATGGAAAATCGTATTAAAGCGTGTGAAATAAAATAAAAATGTATTGTACTTACTAAGCTATGTGTCCCGTTCAGAACCGCGTTGAAGTTAATTGTAATAATTTATATGAACAAGTGCATTAGGCATTTCGATAGTATTGGCGTCGGTTCTACACATAAAATGTATAAAATTAAACAATATTATGTTGTGTATACGCCGAAAATGTTATAAGTACCAATATTTGGTCAGCGTAGGTGTTCTCGTTGGGTCAAGACCAGTATCGTCCCGTTATATATTATACGATGGTGTAAGTCATAATCGGTAGTTTCACTGTGTACAGCGTATATTTACCGAGAAACCTGCCTTACAGTTTATGTAGGTACGTCGGTTTCGCACGGGTTGTTTTGATTAGTTTCAGACAACCGAAGAAGGTCTTAAAAGTGCTTAGCCAACCGACATCCATGTTATGTATCCGATTCCATCACCTTAAAACTCTTAGATTAATTTGTGTACTATAGCGTATTTGCCGCGTACGACCAATGCACTTGCCACGTGCGTGTAATGTTGGTAGGTAGGTACATATTATTACTACAAAATCATTTTATCCTTATGAGTTCGGCTCGTAGCGTGTGCAGACGACTACTGAGTACGATGGTATGTATCTACGTTTAAGTTGTCGTTTTCCCCTTAGTTGGTATTTGAAAGTTTTGACTTTTGACGAGTAGAATATTCGGAATATTTCCCTTACACTATTGCTTATTAAAGCGAGAGCTGCACTATTTTTAATAGTTCGTCACTAATTTGTCCGGAAAATTGTATGTTTAACTTGTGCGAGACCTGGTATAGTATTGCAGGGGCATGCGTGCCGGACGTGGGACGTGGAGTGATGTGTAAATGTAAGACTGCCAACATTTCTATTTTTTTTCAGTTTGATCGTATTTTAAAATATATTATAATATTATGTATAGTATTTACTACTGGTATGACAAGAAATTATTTTACACATAAGACAATTAAAAACGTATTCAATCATAAAAATATGTAAATTAGATAGGTATATAATATTAAATATAGGTATAGTTACGTGTACAAACAAGATGTAACATAAGGAAATTAATATTGCATTGTTGTTACAATCATTACACTTCGAGTTTTGGTCGGACGTATAAAGGATTTATATGTATGGAAACGGTTTATATTATATAACATAATTTGATGATTTTACTTTTGCAAAGGTTCAAACAGGTTGGGTTTGTTGATTAATTTTAGTATGTTGTTGATGGCTTTCGTTTCTGAAATGGTGTTTTCCTAGTATTTCTGATATACGTTTGAAGTCGTAAGTACGCCATGATCGAGTTTGTGAAATTCATGAGACTGTGCTTGTTTATATGTGATTTCACTTCCACATGCATCGCACAGCTTCATCAGCATTTTTTGACTAAGGATTAACGCGTTATCCAAATAAGCACAATTCAAATCTTAGGTATATTATCGTCATTGGTATAATAGTATTATAGGTCCTCTTCACTGCGTCGTTACTCGTTAATCGTATTAAACAGTATGTGTGAATAGTTCTACGGAATGTTAAATAAATGTTATATGTCGTCTCTAATTGCTCCTCAAACGTAAAGTTGCAGCTTTAGATTTTCTGTTAGCTTTTTTTGTATAAACTCTCATTCTTTTATTCGAAAACGGCGTCTTCTAACTCTTGAAAAATCGGTCGACGCATTCACATGGTCCCATCGATCGTTCTCTACATAGATATATAGATATAGTAGAATATATTATATTTGATTTTATGTTGAACAGCTGCTGCGCATAATTGATGGCATAAATGTTTTAATTAGTTTCAGTTTAGAGAAACTCCATTCACAACTATATAGTTACTATAGCAGTGTTTCTATTAAAGTTACAGAAAATAATATACTCAACGGGAACCATGTTTTTAGAAACACATCTAGCAACTATTATTATTTTCAGCGATTTTTTTTTTGTTAAATGTTTATGCTTTTTATTTCATTTTGCTCGCATCCTAGTATTATGCCCACCAAATTTTGTAAGCAACGCGTTAAACGTACGCTTCGCATAGGTACTATTAGCTTGTTCAAAGTCGTTAAAAAATAATAAAAACACTGCAACAGCAATATTTATGAACAGCTATGAAAGTGGGTGTTGTGTTTTATTATCGTTTTATTTAATTTTAAAATTTCTTTGACAGTTGAATAATATACTCTGATAAATATTATTACTGTTCAATGGCATTGAAAGTATAGAAACAAACTTGATTTTTCTGTTTGGCCTACAATTGATCACTTTTTCATGAATGTCTTGTATCGTAAAGTGTATCTAGTTGGTACCTACTTTTGACCCAAAAGTAAAAAATTCTCAATAGTTTTCAAAAGCGTCAGGAAAAACAAACTAAAGTTCTAAATAGTTCATGCAGTAACCAAAAAATCTAAAATATGTATAAACACAGTTATTTTTTACAGACATTTTAAGTTAGAATTTGTACGACATTATATATTAAAACCAAGAATAACGGATTTAGTTCTTTTTTGTAATATAAAAATATTATTCATAGGTACTTTCTTAGGTACTTGAGACTTTTAAGTAGGTACATTATTATATTGTATACAGTATTATACAAATAATAACATTTTCAAATGAAATTCTTTTGGCAAAATATAATTTAACCTACGGTAGTACTATTGCCTAATAGTAAAATTAATTTCTTTGATCATAATAACATTATACAATTTACTTAATACTATTATAGACTGAAATACCGTATTCGTTCAAAATCGTTTTTCGTATACGATAATGGTTATTGAATTTAAATTCTACAGTGACTTTCTAGATACCCAATGTACAGCAGAGCGTTATCCATTTACTCGCTTTTTTAGTGTTAATATTTCAATTTGTATTTAATTCTTTTGAGAATATATTTTTGAACTCTGTTTTGTCTATATCTGTGTACATTGTGATTTTTGTTATTGCTATTATATCAAATACATATTAATAAGATACTGTCAGTTTTATCAAATTCATATATATTATAAAACAATATTTTGTGGGCCAGATTCTCAAATTCATATACCTACTATTGTGTTAAGTAACTACATTGTTTCATCCACGTTAAACTACTTCAATAAATAATTTCGTATGTTTAACAACGGCTATAATTTGTAACATAATATCATATTTATCTTGCGTGGTTACAACAAGTTCACTATTTTATTTTTTAGCAATATTACGTTAATTTTTGTTAGCAAAATTTAATTTAAAACTCCGAATTACGTAAATTTAGAGCTTTTGCTCACTTATTTATATTAACGCTTAGCGATGGATAAGAATGACTTGGGTAACGATTTCGGTCCGTATACTTTTCGTTGAACCTTTTACGGACTACAAAACAACATATTAACATGCGATATTCCGCTTATACTGCTCGTCAGTGCGTGTTGTAATGAGATGCTGGTAGGTATTTTCTAACATAAACCGTATTTTATTACTCCAAAACGTCACATTGTGACCCTGACAGATATTTGTCAGGGCTTGGTACCGGGCGAGAATTTAAATTACACACGAAATTAAGAAACATTTGAGAAAGATAGACGAAGATAGATCTCGGGCTGGAAATATATTTTTACATTTGTTAAATACCTCTTTGGTGTGCCGTTGTGTAAGCTAAACGTTAATAATGATTTTCAACAGAGACGAACTTCTTTTAAGTTATTAATTTATTTGTATTGTAGGTTTATTATTGTGTATTATGGTTTTTTTTTAATCCAATACTGTTTCGATAAAAGTTCCATTTTCGTTTATTGTCCACTTGTCTTCTCAACATTTTTTGTTTGAATCGAAAGTTTATAAACGAAAATATGTTTTTAATTATAGGTACGCATTTTTAACGATAATTGTGTAACTTAGTTATTATTTTACATAACTGTAATCGATTAAAATAAGTAAAATTTGCGTAGATTTATGTGATTCAAAATTAATTCTAATAATAATATTACCTAAGAGTTGTAATTTATTCACGAATATATGATATATTTATACGTTTTGGGTTTTGGGTCTTGAGTGTTTTGTATTATCATCTTTGTACACTTGAAACGCATGTACCGTGACAGTCGAATTTCACTATATCCTGTCTAATAAATTTAACACCTGAAACGACGGCATTACCACGCAAGTGTAAGGTTTCCCGAACACCAAAACGAATTTAAAAACAACCAAAAATTATTATTTTATACACCACGTGCGACCACCAGTGGTATAAGATTCTGTAAAACAATAACCATAAATTAAACGGCCGCCGTCATTATTAAATAATAATTGTCGCTTTCCTTTTAATGGACCGCCGTTTGTCTTGTGACCGTCGAATGACGACCACATTACGCCTACTTAGCTGAGTAATTGCATTTTAGGAAAGGAAAAAAAACACAAAATAATCATTATTGAAATAGTTTGGGTTCTTAAAAAAGCAAACTTATTGATATATTATTTATCCGCTTAAATAATTTCATTGGTAAATATTTGTCTCGACGTACTGTTTTAGATTTGTTTGCGGAGTTAAATAGTTTTATAGTTTATGTTTTGTTGAATACTATAACTTCTATTAAATGGTTTTATTAATTTAACTCTACTACAGTTTTTCTGAAACTTACGTGGTATGTTACCGAAAACAATTTAATAAATCAATGGTAGTATAAAAACGTAAAATAATGGAGGTTACATTTTTCAGCCCCTTATACGTAGACATTACCTAGGTACACTATTAATTATTATATAGTATCATTTCATAAATATTATAGGCAGTTTATTTATTTAGAGATGCAGTTTGGTATAGGAAGGTTACCAGATATCATTATTGCATAATAATTAATATGGGAACTTCTTATTTCGATATTATGGTATTCTCAACTCTTTACTTTGTAATAATTATGATACCGTTTAATGCGTATTGTATGTCTAAGATAATGAACACGATTTTGTATAATAGGTAGTTGCTTGATAATATTTTAATAGTTGTGGTTTGAGAAAGATTTATGCTTATTATTTATTACGTCATAGAAGTATACCGTGATGTTTGTAAGTAGGTAACAATTAACAGTATATACTATCTATATATATATGGCAGTTGGTAACAGAAAGCGTAAGTCGTACTATAATACATTGGTAACGAATTGTAGATTTGACTAACCATTAAGTTAAAAATGATAATATATTTAGATACTTAGGTAGTTGAAAATCGATTGAATATTTTTTAATGGAATACGTTTTTATTGTTAAATACGAAAAATTAATAAGGTAAAACACAAACAAATATACAAAGATATAAATCTAATTATATGTTAAGACCTTATGTTATTAGACTTATGAATTATTATTTATTGTGTTAATGTTTACATTGTGCATATAGATTATAGCTATAATTGATTAATGTCGAAAGTGATGAGACATCAATTTATTTGTATTTTTGATTTATTTATAAACGCAAATATTGTCTTAAATTGGCGTGAAGTAGGTAGGATTGTATTTGCAATTACTTTAATTGCCATAAAATGTTTATGTAAAAACTATATTATTAATGTGTGTTTTTGTCTTTAATATACCAGACGTTTTATAAAAGATATATTCATAAAGATTAAAGCTTAGTATTACCTACCATATAAGTTAAAATATCAAACATTAAACAAATACAAAAACATCGCTCACTCAGAATAGACGTGGGATAATGAGAAAACTTTGTCAAGTATAGTTATTTGAAAAGGTCTTTATTAATGTAGGTAGCTTTTTGCTAGATATGCGATATCTTGCACTATAGCTGTATGTATTTAATTATTATGTATTTTATACATAACTTGTAAAATATAATGATGTATGATATTAATTAACTTGACGAAATATTAATTATTTTTGACAATCTGCCAATTATTATTATTTAATTAAAAAGAACTTCTATAACATTAATTTAATAGTTTTTAGAAATTTAGAATATATACCCACCTATAATAGTTTATTATAAAGTTTTTAATAAAATAAGCCTTAATTTTAAGAATTTTATAATATTTTATGTTTTTAATTTATCTTTTCTCGAATCTTTTTTAGAGAAGTTTAAAGGAACCTAAAATACTTTTTAAGATACCTAGGTATTCATATTTACTGCTATAATATGGTAGGTACATATTACATTTTATAAACCTATATGAAAGACCCGCTCAATACATCAAAATGTATTTTATTAACTAAAAAACAGTTTATAATATGTTACTTGATTAGATCATGAGGCTATATGATCGACTTAACTTAAATTGAACTGAATTTTTAAAAATAATTTACAATTATTATATTGTAGAAATATGGTTATTTTCTATAAGAAATATTAACGCTGAAATACGCATCTAACAAACGTCATGATGACAAGGTATAAATCATACAATTTGAACATGTTACAAATAAATATTGTACTATAATGCAATATATATATAATATATAACAAAAGTTGACTATTTTAGACGTGATAAGCAGAACATTAGGGCAAGAGTATGATCACATTAGTGCAATAATAGTTATTGGTATTACCTCTAGGATGATTTAATCGATTTTACATAATATCACTGATTGTTAGATTTTTTTTTTATAATTATTTATATTTGGTAGGTACATATGTATTACACATTTATAAGTTTAGAGTTTACGCTGATAAAAATCACACTGTAAAGTTGAGTTTTTATAGTAGATGTGCACGATATAATGGTTAATGTACCTAAATGATTATAAACTACAGAAATTATTTATATAATTGTATTAAACAAAAGCGAAATTGACAGTAAAAAATATTGAATATTTAGTACATTTAAAAATAATGGTCATGTGATATAAATATATAGATACGCAAGATATACCATACAAAAATATAAGCTTAAATTTATAAATGTATTATTTGTTATTTAGACAGTTAAAATTAATAATATTAATAAATAATAATGTATTATCCACATTATTGATTTCAAGTTATCGTACATATTTTTAAATTAATTTAATTAATTAACTAGGTAATATTATATTAAGATATCGATTAATAGATTTTTTGATAGACATAATATGAATATTATTTTCCGTCATAAATGTTAACTATATTGTAGTATGGGACACACAATAATCATGTAGGTAGGAAGTAAATCAGTACTTATCGTTTCGTCGTTTTTGGCGAAAACATCTCAGAACCGATTTGTGCTGACGATAAAAATGTACGAATTCAAAATAAAAGTAGAGGTTACGCAAATAAATAATATTGTTCTGTACAAAATATAAAACGATGCTTCTTTTAACTTTTAAGAGTATGATATTTCTCCACATTAGGTAATATTGGTATTAAAATATTGTCTCATTTAGTTTGTATTAAAAATATATGGATCGTCTTAATATTTATCATTTGGACACTTTCGTCCCATAGTCGTTTCTCTCGTTCGACGAATAAGTATAAATAATTGGTGTATACAAATAAAACATCAAATATACATATTTTAATCTTTACTTAAATTGTCTATTAGTACTTACCTTATAAATATAATATACTCAAAGGAAGACTAACACGTCAATAAACAAAGCAACAATAGTTTATATATTGTGTTCGTGATCACAGCATATTTTTCTATAATTATTATTAAATGTTTTTAGATGGGTAATACAAAATACAATTATAGCTTACACTACTATTAATTAACTATGATTACAAAATATCATGTATATTGTTAGGTAGTTTTAAATATTTATAATGAAAAACTAAGTTTTATTTATTGAATACAATTCCAACAATAACAATATTAAAAAAAAGAGGGATTATTATTACAATTGAAAATAGTTGGTCGCCTCCCAAGCCTATGGCTGTGCGGAGATGAGAGTTCTAACTTCTAATAAAATATTAAATTTAATAGGAACATGCATTAAAGTTATTTTTAATTACGAAAAACAAAACATAAATAATATAAATAACATGAGTTAACTATAATCTCCTGTAATAGGTTATTACGTACTATAATCTAACTTATAACAAAAATAATTTATTAATTCTTTAATAAACAAACAAAAAAACGACACAAATAAATCAAAATAAGTTTTGGATAAAAAAATATCTAAGTGCCTATATTAAAATGTATTTTTTGATTAAAAATTCTATCTGTATTAATCTAAAAAGAAGTTTAAAACATTTAAACTGTATATTTAATTAAAAAACAATGTTATAACCTAGCTAATACAAATCTCAAAGCTAATTACCTATCTAACGAAATGTTTAAAAAAAAACATTTTTTTTTATTAAATATTTTATTTTTCAATTGAAATAATTATTTAGAGTTTCCCTTTATAGAACTACGTTCACTGATAAAATAAAGTTATAAGATGTATATAAGTAAAACTAGTAAAAAAGGTTGTTATATAATATATTACTAATTTTGATTTAGAAAATAAAATGTACAATTTAGGTAAAACAATTCTCAATGGCCACTCTGCCAGGATTTTTTTTTTTCAAATTAAAAAAAATCAAAACAATATAATAGGTACGCGCATAATATTATTATAATTATGAGTACCTTAACGAAGTTTGTAGAAAGTACTGAAAATTATAAGATATTAACTGTTTATTTTTGTGATTAACATTTTTTATGTTACAATGTGTAAAACAATTACCGAGTTTATGGTTGAATAAGACTCGATTAATATAATATGGGGAACGTATGCAAAATATTATATTTTTTGAAACTAAATACCTACTTTTATTGATTTTATATGATCACATTATTTTTTAAAGAATAAATACAAAAATTAAGTTCGTACAAAAATATTTTATATTAAAGTTAATATAAGAGATAAAAATTAAATTTTTATTAATATGAATGAAAAAAAAAAAATATATTTTTTGCAAACAATCAGACAGGTTTAAATTTAATAGTTTTAGTTTTTAATTAAAATTGAACTATTTTTGTGAAAAAATCAACGTCCCGATTTTGAAGGAAAATGGTTGTTTTTATATCACCGACAAACAAATACTAAGAATGTTTATGTCACTACTTAGAAATCACTAATATGTTATACCAAAAGTCCGTTAAAAACGATGACAATATTTACAATGACATAAAAATGGAGACACCGATATTATAATATATAGATTTATTCTTAATAATTGATATTAAAAATACATTTAATTCGTTCTATGTATTTAAATATTTATGATATTAATTAGATATTCGTTACACAGTTATTGAATACGTTTAGGACGTCGCATTTTAGACAGTTAGTAAAAATCAGCTATTTTATAAGTAGGTACTTAAGGTTAATTTTTTATAAAAAAAAGATATATTATGGATATTGAAATACACCATATTATTAATTATGTAATACTAGTCATACAATAAATCAATATTATTACCAACTCATATAATACACCGGCATGTATTGTTTAGTTTTTAGTCAAACAACTAGCAGTGTTTTTTATCATATATTTAGTACAATTATTTTATTAAGATAATAATAATTTTCAGTGGAGCCGAATTCTGCCTTAGCTTTAAAATTAAATTACTTAAATAATTTATTGGATACTTGGAGCATAGAATTATGATAATTATTAGTTTATGGGCCAAAAAAGCCCACATAATTAATCAATTTTATAAAAGTACCAATCATTGTTTAGGTTAGACTATTACAACTTAATTTTTAAATTTAATTACAACTGTTCAGTGAAGACCCCACGAAAAATGATAAATGGTACACATGGTGCATAGAAATCAAGTATTATTTCTGTTCATTATTTTAAACTAATATCAGCAGTCTCATTATATAAATTATTATTTACTTTAAAAGAGATTCAAAATGTAATATTTTGAAATTGTACAGGTTCAAAGTTCGGTGCCACTGATTTGATATACAAGTGACAATAAATGATTATAAATGTTTGTTTTTTTAAATTTGTTTTAGATATATTCTCATCAATGTTTATCACGACTGGGGTAAAATAATTGTTCTATGAAAGTCTATAATCATGATAAGTGGACAAATATTTATGATATAAAAAAAAATACATGCGGAATACTGATTAGTTCGATCCGATAAACCACCAATGTGTCTAAAAGTTAGAAAATTGACGCAGCTTATCAAGTTTTTTGTGACTAAAAAAATCATACGCTCCGTGAGGTTTATTATACTAAATTATATATATATATATTTTTTAAATAATAATATTGATGATAGTAATGTACTTGTAGAAAGTATATAAAATGTATTTGTATAAAAATAGACTATGAAAAAAAAATGTCCCAATTCACTTGTTTTTATAGGATTGCACACGTAATTAAACGTTTCCTGCAGACCTCGTCAAAATTGATGCTAGAAACATATATTGCTTTTAGTATACGTATACGTTAAATTGACTCTCAGCAAAACCTTAGAAGTAGAGAAGCCAAAGCGGAGAATGTTCTTGGATGAATAATCATGAATGTGTCATCTTATAAACACCACTTTATATTGTATATAGAGAGGTACAGTTTTACTCGGCTTTTATTGGTGACAAACTTCTGCAGGATGTACCTATGTGTTTCGAATATGCTGAAATTATCTATTTGACATTGTACAGGTCTCGTTCAAGTGATGTTTGTTTTAATTTTATTTAAAAAAATAAATACAAATTTAGAATGTGACTTTGTTATGTTCTATACATTATAATATTACCTATGTGATTAATCTAAAAGTTCACAGTGATTGGCGAGGAGAAAAAATTCCCAGGGGTCGAAAAGTTCGACCACCAGTGTTTATTTTTCGATCGATGAAAGTACAATGCTTTGGTGTGTAATGTAAGGGCAACAACTTTTATAAAACTGTTTTGATAACAATTAATATCTATACGACAAATTTGCATGTTTACCTTTGTTCAGTATACCTACCTAACGGTACACTTTTAATGCAATCAGTTTGAAAATGTATAAATTACAGCGAGACTCGTACGGCAAACAAGTATTATTTTAAAAATGTACACTAGGTATATTATGTCGTATATACCAGATTAATTAACATGGTAATATATTGAGTTTGAAGTTCACTCTGGTCGAGTGTATCTCGAATGTATTATATTGATTAATTTTTTTTGTCGTTTATTTTAAAAACAATATCATTGCCGTATATCGTTGGTAAACGTGCAAATTGTCGTGAACTAATATCGTGATAAGCATGCGTTTGTATTTGGTGTATTATATGAGATTGGTACTTACATTTAAAATAGTATCATTCAAAATATTTTATGTATTTCAAAATAAAATATGTCTTAAAATATTTATAAAAAATAGTAACTGTTTTTCTTAAAATATATATTTAATCTTGTATATTATATTATACGTTTATTTTAATATTATTATATATCCATAACGTTTCGCTGTAGGACTATGGGCTCTTAGATAGTTGATAGGTAGGAGCTATCTGATATTGTGGAGCTAATTTATTACCAAGTGTTGTTATTTTGTCCCAAGTCATGTTAGGCGTAGGTATGCCGTTTGTCTTTACTGTAGCCTGTGGTAGGTAGTAAAACTAAGCGATTAAACAATATTGAAATTGATAATTGATAACTATCCGTACAAGTAGAGCTTAAATGAATTTATATTAAATTATTTATATTAATATGAACTAATTTAACTAGGTAGTAACAATTGCGGGAAATAATAATATTTTAGTTTTGTATGTCATACTGTAGTTTAATTTATTTTATATATTGACCTATTAAACAGGTACGTAAAATAATGTTCAAAAATAGGATATTGTGAATTGTATTTTAATTTTAAATTACTTATTGTTATGCTGTCCCGGCGTCATATGATTATTATTGTTTAATTTTTATATTGTAATAAATGAGAAATGAGAGAGTAAAATAATATATAACTATGATTGAGTATTAAAACCAAAGTTTAAGGTTATGTTACTTTTATAGGTACGATTAAAAATTAAAATAAGTATATTATAAAAGTCGAATTAAAAATATATGGTTAGGTTAGGTTAGGTTTAAAAAAAACCCACTATTTACTTTTTATTATTATATTATAGCAATGTTCTTACGGAATAATTTGGGTTTACTGAAAGAAAGTTTTCAAATTGTATATTTTAGTGTTAATTTGATATTATTATTATTTATAGTTGAGATAAAATATTAATATAGAACAACGACTGACATATCATTACATTTATTGTAAGCAAAACAAATTCATAATAACGTATCGAACGATCACAAAAAGTTTTCAAGTATTAAATATTATATAGGTAAATGGGTAGTGCTATTGCACTTGTTGATGTACGATATGCACGTCATTATGTATATACATATGTATAGTAATAACATGTATTGTGGTTCGTTTTTTACTTATTTATGTATTTATTCAGCAATATTTACCTACCTATTATTAAATTTTGTTCAGTAGGTATTTTACATTTCCATCTCGTATTGAGTTTCGTTACACTTGTTTGGATTTTTGCTTCTATTATTTAATCGAGTTTTCAAATTATCCTCTTATTTGTATGACCACTATTGAAAATGTATATACTTTCGTATTAATTTATTTTCACGTGAAATGTATGGTAGCACTACTAAAGAAACATTTTAGTGTATTCTTCAGTCCTCTACTCTTAGTTCATTTTCTGTATTAAAACAACATCATGAAAATAACATTTTGATATTTTGTAGATCCATAAAAATGTTTTAACGTTGCATCCATATTATATTATTATTTTTTCTTTTTATTACTATTTTATCTTTATTTTATTTCTTTTCTTTCCACTATTTCATTATTATAATATTATAACTATTTATTTATATTTTTGTAATTCACCGATGTGCGTATATTTTTTATTTTTAACATCATTTGCGTGTACAGTGTAATAATATATAGATAAAAGTATAATAAATTAAACTACACGTACATGTTAGGTGCAGTTGTATGATTTTATTTTACGCATACTATCCAATCATTTTTATGCGCTATTTATTACATATTTTAGTGCATTTATGGAAACAAATTAAATGTAAACTATTCCTCTACTCCCAAAACCATTGTGTTAAAAACGGTTTACGAGTTTGTACAAAACAACAATATTATTTACCATGAAGTTTCATTGTATATTATATATTATGTCGGGAACGTACCGTTTTAAAAGTTTTAAAACCCCGCGCGTTCGTTTAATCACTTTTTAGGTGATATAAAGTAACAACCCGGCGGGTCGTGCAGTGTCATTAAACAACAATAGGCAGAATAAGGACGAATTGAAATATTACGAATGGCGTTTTAAAGTTTACTCGCATATACAGTGCTCACATTGCGCGTGTACCGATCACAGCAGAGCTAATGAATTGTGTAACGCAGTTAATTACGATATGTTATGACAATGCCGTGTGCAATGCGCGTGCGATGTATACCACCTACCTATTGAAAGTTCGCGATGGTGTGTATTATTTTATAGTTTTAGTCGTGTATTTTATACGCATTATTATATAATAATTATGCACGCGTAAGTTAATCCGACATTGCGGCGGGGTATTCACATTTACAATAAATGATATTTATTCAATACACCGTCATAATATCGACACACACTCCAAGTCTTTGTATGTGTGTGTGTGTGAGTGCAATATGCGACTTACATATTGTATCATGAGCGCATTAACACGTGTGACGGGCTGTAGGTTAGTTATACGGATTAATTTCGAAACTTTTGACGTGCAAGTCCCGTGATTTTGGCGTTCTTATAGTTCGCGCCCGGTGGTTGTCTTTCAGAACATATCTGTTGTACATCTATATAATACACAGCCGTATATATTATATATTATGCGTGATGTCGACTAGGGTTCTATACCGCGGTATCCGACAATGGAATTTAATAACAATATTCGTCGTTCATCAAAACGCAGTGTAAGCTTGACTTGTGCATAAACGTAATAACAATAATAATAATAATAATATTATAATATAGGTAAACACCAAACTATGATATTCTTAAAACGTCTCGAATACGGTATGAATATATTATTATTATCATTACTGCCATATTATGTGCATCGTGTGTGTGTGTTTGTGTGTAAGCGTGGTTCGAGTGGAAATTATTGCGCCCGGTGTATTAGGCACGGTAGATGGTATCAATATTTTTTATTATTATATATTGTAGGGTAAAAAGTAAAAACATATTTATTTGTTTACCCAAGTATGGGTAGTACCTATACCTAAGGTAATTCAACGTCTATGATTATTATATAGTGTCGATTTCAGACCTGTGATTTTACAGTTTGATATTTTTACAGTCAACAATTTGGAGATTAAAGGCTACTAAGCTGATAATACTATTTAAAAGGTTTTAGAATTTACGTTAACGGTAACTCACTGTCACGAAAAAAACATTATATAGGTTGTGAGCGAAATCTCTGTGTACATAAATAATGCGTGAGCGTATAATAGCATATGCGTATATAGCTGAAGTCGAATGATTTTTTTTTCTTGCCTCGAAAATTAAATATAAACTGATTTGATAAAGTAGAGAGGAAAAAAAGGATGAAACTTTTAATAGAGCTGTGGCCGAAAAAGTTTAAATTTACTTTGTTGTTGTTTATTGTACACGCAGAGGATAATATTCTGAAGTTGGAAACGTATAACGCCGCCGATTGATAGATAATCGGTTATTTTCAAAAACACTCGCCGCCGCCCATCCCGTCAATCAATCTCTCGTTGTTGCGTTTTAACAAGTTTAAAGTCCATCCCATCCACCCTACCACTGTCCGCACACGAATCTCGTTTGATCGATATGGTTCGAATAGAACTTTGGGGGTGCGTTTGACTGTATGCAGCAGTGCGTAAGCTGAGTATTTTTCGGCAACAGTTCCGAGTTGATAGTATTTCGGTTATTATTATTATTTGGCATTAACATTCGCATAATATACAGAGTAGACTAACCTTTCTCCAACATAGACACATTATTCAAACGAATTTATATTTCGATTAGGTATTTCCACTTTGTCGTGTTAGATAGGTCGGTATTGAATAAAAGTAAATGAACAGTCCGAAAAAAAACAAATTGTTATTATGGACTTCATAATATTGATTATAATATTTTTAAGCTCGTTTACATATTATGATTAAACTATAGGTACATAATCTTAAGTTAACGATGAATGTATTGAATTGTGAATAAAGAGAGTCGTCTTATCGTCAAAAAAGTGATATCCTTATCTGTGTAGAAAAATTAAAAAAATACGAATGAAACTCAACTACTTTAAATCTATGAGGATACTTAGGTAGACATAAATGTATGATTATTATAATATATCAATGGGTGCAACTGTCGTAGTAGGTAATGTTATATTTGATTTTACAGTTTTTAAATCAATCATAAAATAAAATATTTTACCATTATAGGTAGGTCGATACCAATAAAAAACTAAACAATACTGAAATGAGTGAAATCTATTCAAACCAACGATTTATTTTAACTTGATTTATAAGATGTAATGGCTAACCATGTACTTATGTTTAACTTCAAGCGTTAATTATAATATATAGTTTAGCTATATAATAGTATGATTTAGTTACTATTAGAGGTGTACCTATAAGAATATATTTTTTTTTATATGGACATTTTGAACGAATATAGTACAACTTGTAAGTTCTATAGGTAGGTAGTATAAGGTACCTATATAATGTAATTTAATATCAGAAATGGTGATAAACATACTTAAAATAACTATAGTGGTTAAAAGAAAAAAATTGGAACTTTCAAATATAATATTGAAATCTTATTAGAGGTACTAAACTGAATTAACATTAATTCTATGACCACCAAAATAGATACATAGGTGGTCAATAATCATTATATAGGTAGGCATAATAAGTGTATTATAAATGTAGGTACAAGCAATAGAACGATAGTATTATGTCTTAACCATATTATTTTAATATTATCGTATTCTGAATCGAAAATATTGATTGTCTTAGATAATCGGGTATAATATGCAAAGCAGATAAATAGTCTTATATTATGGAAATAACGATCCGTCCATTATTATGGTAATGCACAGCCATGGGTATTTCAATTTTACAAACAACTGAACAAATTGCGTGTATTATACATTTCACGTAAAATGATAAATAACTGCACGCGGTGGCGTTTAAATGATTGTATGTGCCCACTTATATTGTAGGTATGTATGCGTTGTTATCCTGCTGGTTCGGTCCATAACGGCTGCAGGGTCGTAAAATTATTGTTACCTATAGAATAATATCATATTATACGAACCTCTAAATAATATAATATGACGTCAATCCGTTAATGTTGCACTTGAATAGGTAGATGCTTAATAATTGCCGATCACAAGTTTGTTTTCGATATGGTACCACCCGCTGTCGTTAAGTATATAGGCATCTCTATAACTCCGAGTATGTATAATAATATCTATTATGTTGGTGACGCTATTATAATATTATGTATACGATCAAACGCGGAAACTTAATATATATATATATATATAGGTAGGTAGGTACGGTCTCGTTGAGATTACTGGAGTCGAGAGATAGTTGTCGATAATGATTATAATAATAATAATAATTTTTACTGTAAATATCTATTTATTTATTTTTTAATCCACGACCTTTATCCCGAGTTATGTTGATTACAGAGATTTCCATATTATTCAACTCACGTTTTCGTCGGAAGAGTAATGTTCCGGGATCTCACATAGTAATAGGTATAGTTCTTATGGAATAATAAAATTGACAAAGTTATGCCAAGCTTTTAGAATTTATTGTTTCGTTAACTTTTATCGCCTGTATAATAATATGTATTATATTGTTGTATTTGTGTATATTTTTGAAGTTTTAAAGTGAAAACAAACGAACGTTTCAGAATATGTGCTGTTTGAGTATTTTGTTATATTATTATTGCTTTTACTAATAAAGTTTTCAGAAGACGTATCATCGTCGAAACAGTCATTCAAAATTACAATGATAGTTGGAAATCATCATAGAAAATACGGAAATATTGCCAAATTAAAATAAAATACGTAAAAATAGTATTATAAAACGTTTTAGTATGTATATATAATTAATTCAATTATTTATTTGATGACATATTAGTGATATAAATTGCTATACGATAGAAAATCTTTTAGGGTTGATGGTATAAAATAATGTTAACTTAATATTTTCACTGTAGATTATTGAAATAATAGTTATACTTTTTAGTGTGCATAAAATATACTTCTTCGTTTTTAGTGTATAAGCACTACACATGACATAATTACTGCAACACACATTCGCGTAGCAGTATTAATTAGATAACATGGACATTTTATGTTAATTGGTTCATAATTGATCGAAAACGAATAAGTACTTTACATTACTTATTTATCCTATTTGTATTGATAGGTAGGTACTCGTTGAACAATGAAAGAGTTGTAAGGTATTTGTATGAAAGTATAAAGTATTTGGGAAAATTGTTTTCTGAAACTATTTCTGCATATAGTAACCTTTTAGAAATCCTTCTAATAGGTTTTTTTTATATAATTTTGTCCTATCTTTACTATGTAATTTAATGTGCAAAGCGTGTTAATTGTAGTGTAAAATTCAAACTGTGCGTACCTTATTAGAAATTTGTTCATAAAAAATTATATTTACACCGGATTTGAGTGCACTTGATATTATATATTATGTACCTACTTACACTGGAAAAAAAGTTGTATTTATCCTTTATAATTATATAAATTAGATTTTTAGAGGTAAAAACATAGAAATGGAATTAATTTTTTCAACGGTATAGCAAATGTTAATAGCCTCTGTAATTGTTAAAAAGTTTGTGAAAGCAATTTGCCTAATAGTGTTCGATTAAAAGTATTTTTTTGTTTTAACTAAGTTTCGAGTTTAGATTAAATTTTATTTTTCACATAAGTATCAAACAATAAAACAGTTGATTACCCAACGTTGATATAATGCCAATGAATGGCGATGATGATGATGATGATGATAATAATAATAATAATACATTTTGTACCATAGAACGATATTTTGTAATTGGTATAACACATTGAACTTGTAGTCAACTATAAGGAGACTCGTTGATGTTTGGTTTTTGATCTGAAAAGATTTTAAAATAAAATATATATATATGATATAAAAATAAAAAGTTTAGAATCTTAATACCTATACATATTTGGTGCTAATAACAGAATTTGTAATAAATTATACTTCAATAGGTCTATATCTATATAATGTATGAATAAAGACTATACGGACATTGTCGCTCTCATTGGAGCTAAATAGACAATAGTATTTACCTATATCGAAAATCCAAATATTATAACAACCATTACAAAAAGTATGACGTACTTGTTCTATTAAATTAACTATTTAGAAAACTGTTTCGATTGGTATAGATACCTTCTGCGAGATACCTGATACATAATATACACACAGTTAAGCAGCTTAAGTAATAAAATCTATTAGTCTTATGACAAGTGTACAGGTAAAAATAAAAATTCTCCTTATAGACTGTATATATATGTTATTTTTATTTATTAATGTCATTGGTTTCCAAAACTTTGATTTGTAAACATTATAGGTACTATGTTTAAGGTACCTAATAATATTAAAGCTATATGTTGTTCGAGAATAAAAAAATATTATTATTTATGACCTAGAGATATAAAAACTTAAAATTTTATATAGATTTATCGTTTGAATATTATTTAAGTTTCTTCACCAACATTCTTCAAACAAATATCATGCCATTAAATAATAAATTACAAAATAAGGATTCTTAAAATATTGTCTTATTTGCCAACGATTTTGTACTAAGTTGTTGACTTACTTTGTGTATCATTTAAATTTAAATACAGCTAGATAAATAAATAATATTATTTTATGAACAGCAGATTAAACATGTTGTCTGTGTAAATGCAGGTTATAAATTACAACATAAACAATATTGAACATATAACTTATATATAAATTATTTGAAAAACATGTACCTAAAGATTTTAAACAAATACAAATATTTAATTTGATACTACTAAGTACTAATAAACTTATTATTAAATTATGTAGGTACACATTTGTGCTTAGCGAACCATCCACATTTATGGGTTGAATATTAATTATTTGTATATTGATATCTCTACACACTACATTAGTACTAGGTAGTCATTATTATTTATAGTATAACATAATACAATACATATTATAATACATTATGAACACAAACTGTAAAGTTATGTTTAATATTTTTTTTTTTTAATACGTCTAATTGGTACTATAAAATATTACCTACTATACAAACTAAAAAAAAATATAGATTTTTATTGCACCTATTAAATTTTTAAACTTTTTTTAATATTGTTACTTATGTGAAATACATTGCACTTAATTATGATTATTTTTAATATAACTATGCAATTAGTTATAAATTAATTGAAACTAATTTAGCGCACGACTAAATTTTAAGTGTATTTTACGTATGGATTCCTAGAAAAAGTTGTTGAGCAAGTTTAACCCCATCAAAATTACACGCAGTCACCCAGACATACACGAATGGTTTACCTAGAATTAGTCATGTGCAAAATATTATGTTATTAAATAAGACTGAAGTAGGTATACTTTTAAGAAATACGAGTAAGCGTGAATATAGCGTAACTATACAGCTAAAGTGATACAAAATATAAATAAATTATACTTGAAATAGTATATTGTATATTTATATGTAGTACGATTATTTTTATTTTAACTTTTATAAATCATAACGTAGTAAAAATTACAGTAGGTAGTACCGGTTCTGTCCTGTATAGACTATAGAGAAAAACTTTGATTGGTATAATGTAAAGATTGATGATATTGGGCACCTATTTTGGACCTTTTTAAACCTATAGGTTCTAGAATTATAATAGCACTTCACAATAAAATAAAAGGTATTAATCAGTCATGTGAATAATTACGTATTTGTAACATCGTGATTACAGACTATAATAACAGTGTCAGAGGGAGTAAATACTTCTTTACAATTAGTTTTATTACCTACCTACCACAAATTATTTTTTACAACATTGAAAAGGCATAATTAATGAAAATAATATTCGAGAAGATACCTAATGTCAAATATAAATTGTATAGTCGCTATTTTATTATTTTGTTGACGGTTGTATCTTGTGCTATAATATTTTTAATGCGTTTACATGATATATACGATACAATGAATTACAGCTTACATTTGATATGACATAATTATGTGGCTTAAGTCATATCATTGTAATGATGACTTTTAATATGATGGTGTGACACGTGTAGACTATTATAGTCGTATTATACCATATACGTAAAACAAACATAATATATAGGTTGTAAAAAATACTTTTAAAATGTAATTAAAATACTGAATGAGTACTATTTTGATCAATATATTATAATATTATGTAGGTACCTATTTGAAAATGAATTAAATTCAAATTATTATGTTTATTTTAAATTATTTTTTTTAATTGCGATATTTATTTGTTTGAAATGTTCATCCATCATCCTACAGGCAACAATATATTTTATTTAATGATGTTATGGGCAACTTCCCAGCTGTATATAGGAACCGTCTCTATAATATTAGCTATATATATTCGTATATACAATATAGGTAGGTAGGTAACTAATAATTCTATGGAATTACATTTTGTTGTTTCAACATCATAAATTACACATTAACACGATCATTTTCTGTTCGATTTAAACTTGTTATTACGATCGCCAGAATAATTACGAAATAATAAGATAAAGTGTTCAATACAAATGAATATTCAATACATATCAATAGTTAAATGCGCAGATATTAGGTATAATGTATTAATTAATTTTACACAAATACTATTTTACGCAACACTGCCTACTAAATTTTAACCTAACTAATGCTATTATAGGTAAGTGTCTGTTTACATTATGATTTTACTTTAGAAGGACAGATAATGTAGGTGATTTAAAATAACACTCTACTAATATCGTTATAGAGTCGTCGCAACAAAACGTATACCGATTTGGATTTAATTAAGTTAAACGGTTCAGTAGTGTCCGTTTGTTGAATCAGTGCATCTAATTTTGTTAATTATTTATGACTGGTCCGATTTTATGTATCGTATTATATCATCGAGAATAATATATACGTGAATATATCACCGTATAAATCGTGTATAAAATCGAACGCAAAACCCAAGTTTAATGTTGTATAGCAATTAGTATATTTAGGTGGGTACCTATAGGTAATTGAAACGGTTTTATTCGACAGTCGACCGGTTAACGACCGTAAAAAAACGGAATTTAACACGGTCAAGCGACAATGGTAACTTAAGTCACACCGCTCGCAGTGTATGTCTCGTTTAATATGATTTGTCTGTTTCCACAGTAATGTTATTTGTGCGTCGGCCACCCACGTCTTGGGAGTCGGGGCCGTTATTGAGGATTATGAATGTATAATTACAGAATACATAGGCACACGCGTCGCTATTACAATCGAATTGAAAATGAAAACAACACCGTTAATAATGTACCGTACAGATAGGTGGTACATTATGTACCCGGCACGATACCGAGCGGTTAAATCACGCGTATTTAATGATTTAATTCATTGTGTACTGCGATCACATATTTTATGGGCAATAGAGTAAAAGGTGCACAATGCATTGCTATATTAATAAATTGTCTGTCTTATAAAGTATTTGAATTTAACCGATCGTTAAATAGGAATCAATGAAATGGTAAACACGTAATAAACATATGTTCGACTGTGCGCCTGTGCGTAGTATAGAACAGTATAATTAATAACACGAGACATACGTCTGTACAATTGTTATGATAATCCAAAATTACGGGATTGGTATGTTATTGCCTTTTAAGCCGTTATGAACATAATATATTATTATAATATAGAAAAATGGTAGTTTTTCAATTGTTTTATTGTAATAGAGTAATACCGTTGATATAGTTACTTATAGCTGATATATTTTATTAAAATAAAACTTACAAGTCGGTTAATTCGCATGAAAATATTTTTAATTCGATACAATAGGTAAAATACCTAATGTAGGTAGGTACTCAAATACTGTTTATGTAATAATATTATAAACTCATATTTTAATTAAAATGTGTAGGTACTGAACTTGCCTTGTCTAGTGCTAACACACCAGAACTATTAAATATTATATAATATTTACTGTAAAAAAAAAAATAATATAATTGATGTATGTAATTTAAATTGTAGGTATTTATCCAAAGTAAGTTCAATTAAATACTTAAATGTAATATTTGATGAGCGTTTAAAGTGGAAACCTCATATTGAAATGGTAATAATGCGTAGAAGAAAATGTTTTTATATTTTTGAAGTGCTACGAAATATCCTTGATATTCCTAGCTTAAAAATGGTGTATTTCGTATTAGTACCTACAATCTATATTAATGTATAGTTTGATTGTATGGGGATCAGCTTATAAAAATTAATTGGAACCATTAAATATAACTCATAGAATAGGAGTACTAATGAACGATTATAATATTAATAAAATTGTAGTACAAATGATTCATTTGGAAAAATAAAAATTTTGACATTAGAACAATTGTATGACAAATTATCAACCGCTAATGAATAAAACTGAATATGAATACCAAAATACATATAATACACGAGGAGAGAATAGTGGTAACCTAAGGTTAGTTAAACCAAATACCTCGTTGATGGCAAATTATTATATTAATAGGGGTATAAAATTATTTAATCATTTGCCTGCTGATATTAAACAAATTTATAATATTAATAAGTTTAAATTGATGATAAAAAATATATACATGTGATCGTTTAACTAGTGTCTTATTATTATAAATTGTACTTTTTTTTGTTATAGTCGTTATTATCATATTAGAAAAATAAATAAAGTATACGCACTTGTTAATACGTGTTTAAATGTAATAAATAACTATGTACCAGACTCCCAGCTCCCGCCACAAGCTTTTCTTATAGGGAGTATAGGTATCAACGTGAATATAAAATATGTTGCAATATAATATATGTATATAAGTTGATTATCAATAAGTAAAAATAAATAAAAATAAAACAAATACTGATTGAACATTATTGTGAACACCAATTTGTTAAAATGTAAAATGCTCGGAAAAATATCTGTTACAAGTTTTTTTAATGTATATAGGGCGTGCACTCCGCTATCTAAAACGTCTTTGGTTTAATATTTAAATATGAATTACGATATATGTATTTTGAATTGACAACTTTATTGCCCATAGGTTAGGATATACATAGGTCAGAATAAGTCGTATTTCAGAAGAATTATTATTGATGTAGGTTTATACTGTAGAGTGTAGAAAGTAGATTATAGTATATACCTACTATAAGTACCTATATAATATTATTATTTTGATAAATTCAATCGTCGCCGTATTTTAAACGCCCAAGACATATTTTAAGTTTTTTTATAGTTTAACACAAGTTATAATAATATTTTACGTTCCTCTTTCGGGACAGATTTGAAATCATCGCTCGCCTGGTCGGTATTATACTCACCATTCGGAATTATTATCAATAAGCCGTTCTCGTATCCCCGTACACTGATTATTTTACGATTAAGCCCGTATTTAGAATTTTTCGTTGCCCTGATTTCTGCTGAACTCACTCGCCCTGCCATTACAAAACCGACCTTAAAACTTTGCTCGGAGACCGAAACAAAACATAAAACTTATTCAAATGAAAGGCTTTTAAAATGTTGTGCAATTCTCAAAGCTCAAGTAGAAAAAAAAATCAACCCAATCTCAGTGAGGCTTGCAGGAGAAAGCTACGGGAACGACCGTTTTTATAAACTTTTACAGTTTTCGTACACACGAATAGTGTATTTATTGATGTTTTTGACAATTTAATTAACACTTTAGTAGTGTGTTTTTAGTCGTTATATTTTTTTCGTACAATAATATTATTTCTGTCGAAATATTGTCGAGACTAAGTACATTTCACTTGTAGGTTATACCTAGGTATCTAGGGTTTTTCAATCTCATATAGTTTATTTTCTTCAACTTGCAATGAAATAGCAAAGGTTAAATGCTCCCATATTAATTACGAGTTATTATACCTGTATCATTATTATTGATGTCTGTGCGTTGTTGTTCTACAATGTAGAATTTAAAAATTATGACTTATTTTTTACAATATTCAATGCAGCTATGTAACTCATTATGACTTTCATATTAATTATAATATAATATTTTACTATTGCACATCTACATATTATAGGTACATAGTACATACTGAACATTTTGTAAGAAAACCATTTTGTTATACAAAACATGAATATAATGACATTATAATGTATGGGTACAACAAACTATACAATGACGTACAAAATAAGACGCTTGTCCCTTTGTGCGTAACTATCGCTTAATTGGTTACAAATAATAAGGAAGACATGGGTGTTGTACATATACTTTAATTCTAAAGTTTTTGTATTTTTTGGAAAATGAAGACTGTTCTGTTCCAGTAATAGTCGATGCGTTCGAAATTTGAAAATTCTGTTTCCCTCCGTAGCTTGTAAACAGATTTTTACGGTTGTACGTTTCTGAGTCTTCTGTTGTTTTTCGTTTCTCAATAATAGCTGGCTTTTGACATAGGCGCTACTGGAGTTTTATTTGTGACCGGGCTGAAATATAGACCATTGTAAATACACGGTACTTACCTTAATTTAATTTAATTACGTTACACACATCATATTTCAAAATAAATATTTTTTAGAACTATATATTATTATAATGTTATATACCTATTAGTATACGGTTAATCCAAAGTGTTGTGTGTTATGTATATCTCATGATACCACAATAGCTAACATCATTCGGGGCTTTTACAATGGACTAATTACAATAGCATAATATTATAATAGATACTATAAGTATCATAACAAAATAGTTATAAGATAGCCTGTTTATTTTTTTACTAGACCTAAGCTACTTCTGACAAGTTGCTATAAATTTACGGGATATTGTTGTTGACAATGTTAATTATAGTAGTATAGGAATAATAATTAGCCCACCCTGCAGTTAAAATGATCGCACGTAGGTATAAACAATTTTTAGCGACCGCTATTTCGATGGTCAAATGGTTAATATTATTTTATTGCCAGAAAATCATTCTTAATAACTATTGTTCAATATTTGGTTTTATCTGGGCAAATGTTAATAGATAATATTTATTCATTAAAATGTTTATCCTATGAAGTTTAAAATTAATGATAACATTTTAACAATAGGTATATAACATTAGAACGAATTAACTTTAGTAGGTACCTTTAGTAATATAATACTGTTATATTGAAAAAATTGTTTTTTTTTAGTCAGGTAATAATTATACTGCTTATCTAAACTTAAGTTTTTCATCAGGCACGACGAAATATTATATTATTTTCATTGTGAGGGGGAGGGGAGGAGTTAAAATAGAATTTATACAGGCTAAGCACTTCCAGTCTAGTTGCGTCTATGTCTCTCGTCATCAGAATTGGAGTATCGTATGTATAGTTTTGAAATAGCTTTGTCAGTCGATCGAGGAGCGCATAGTTTAAGCAGATGTGATTTTGTGGATGGTTATAGAGACATATGGATTGAGTTTCAGCCGTGCGAATCGTCTTCACAAAATTGATTTGAACTACATTAACCTACTGAAACACAATTTATTAATTTATTTTTGTTTTGGAGTTTTTTACAGACACGCCGCTCAGCTACCCGGAGGTCAGTTATGTTCTGAGGGGCCACTGTAGGTTCAGCTTGCTGGCCACACGTCCCTCATCATATTAAAAAACAATATTAGGGTTGTATAGTCCTGGTGGCGAGTGTATATATTAATAAATAATAATATTTCTAAATGAGAATAATTAATTTTGATTAAATGAATATAATATGAACTCCGCTTTCCACAGCACTAGGTACGTTATTTATTGACCTTTATTGACATTGGATAATTGTTTCATAAACTAATTAATTTCATATTGTTAGTATGTCGATGGCTTCAAACTTTTAACTGAATTAGAAAAACTCATAATACAGTTATTAATTTGGTTATCTTTTCTTAGTTTCGAGTTCAATAACTTCCGTCCAAAGTTGCAAACTCAAACAGTAAAACCCATTCGGCTGTGTACTCGTATAATCAAATGGTAGGTATATTCGCGCCAATCGAACGTACGAAATGTATACCTATACCTAACTAGTTTTATATAGGTACTCTTGTTTTAACCGCTAATACCCTAATGAAAAACTTCGTTTGAAATGTCCGGATGTTAGAGTTTATTATATAAATCAGATAGTAGTTTAATATATTTGTATATTCTGAGCCAATCCGTTTTTTCTCGATGGTGTAATTACACCATGTCCAAGGGGGAATGTTCCGCTCACAGGACACCGATTTTACCTTATTACACATCACAAGGAGATTTACACAGTCGTTGTCCACCTTTTTATGCCTCACACGAAAATATTTACCTTATTACATTTTACAGGGTGATTTCACGATTTTGGTCCCTTACACATATTTACCGTATTTTAAAATTACAGGGAGATTGGACACTCAAGATCGGTTTTGCCCCTTACGACTTTACTCGATAATTTTTAAAGTATACTCAAACAATTTTTTTATCCTCTGTAAACTCTCGATTTTTTTCTCCAAACCTTAGCATAAAACTGAAATAATATTTACTGTATTCACATTGTCATTCATGTTGGACGTAACACTGTAATTTAATTTTTTTTTTATCGATTCGATAGCAAATTATCAATTAATGAATGAAAATATGAATACAATAACTATTATTTCAGCTATACATTAAGGTTTGGTGAAAAAAATTGGAGAGTTTACAGAGAGTAAAAAAAATTATCTATTACAGTGATCCAATCAATGACGAGGTCCATTCCATACCACCTACTGTACAGCAGAGCGGTTAATTACTTGACCACTTTTTATTATTTTATTTTTATATAATGTAGGCTGATAATTATTTACTTATATATCAAAGTTATAAATGTTTTTTTTTTTTATACTAATTAATACCTCAATTATTATTATACTATGATATTATGATATTATTCATGTTTGATGTTATTACAATAAATGATCTATACTATAATTTCTTAAAATGAGTTTTAGTACTTGCTTTTTGGTTGTCTCATGTTGTCCTATAATACTGATTGATGGAGGAATTCGATTTTTTTGTTTTATATGATGACAAAGATTATGGTATTAAAAACAACGATAGTGGTGAAACGTTGTGCAAGGGTGTTGGCCGAAAATTAAATAATATTTTTATTGAATTGACAATGGCCGTGCTGGTAGGTAACAGAAGTCGCAATAATAGACACATACTTTCATAATAACTTTATGTGCGTTAGAACCTATACATATAAATATTAAATTATATATTGTGGTCTTTGACTCAACATCACGTGTGAATCCGAACAATCGTTTGGTCTGGATAAAAATTCAAATAATATAACAAATATAGGTACTTATAACTTATCTTTCAATAAATGTTTTTGAATTGCGTATAAAGCGATAAAAAAATAAATACGTAGGCAGTTCCTAAAATAGGAGTCATCCAGTGTTGTAAAATTAATATTTCACGATTAAATGTAGGTACCTACCTGCCTAGTATTCAATAAATAACATAAAAAACGAGTAGGTATTTCGCCCATTCTTGGTGATAATATTACTGTCGCCGGAAACCGCATAAAAGCAAAATAAAATATTTCTTCAACAGTTCAACTTAACCGCTTTATCTCCTCCTCCCACTCTCAAAATATATTTTAGTGTTTCAACCATCGTCCACCGCACAACCATAATAGTACTTACTTGTAGAAAAAAATTCAGTCGTTCGTGTTATGATACACGAGTATGCGGACGACATGGTTGTAGTTAAAAAGTCAACTTCACAGTGACTATTTTATAATACAAGTTTGAAAATAAAAGTTTGCAGTGTAAAAAAAAATAAATAAACCATAGTATTTTTTTCCATAATCTTTGCCTGTACTTTTAAACATCTTCAATGCGAAAACATAAATAAATGAAAATACATAACAAGTGGTTATTTTACGTTAGGTAATTTACATAGATCGACCTCCTACAACTGTTAGTCGATCAATTGCGTAAATTATTATTCATCGAAAAAAATTAACTGATGTCTTCGATTAAGTTTGTCCCGGATGTAGTATGGTTCACTCAAACCGACCGACGCACACAATTTTCAACAAAGAAAACAATTCAAGTTATCTATTTAATGGTTATTTATGAAAAAAAAAAAACAAGTATGTAAAAAAGTGCAATACAGTACTTACATACAATGAAGTATGTATAGAATCCACCAAACTAATTATTATGCCGTTCGGAAATTATTAGGCTGATTTTCGAGTAAGATCACTGCACACTTATAGAGACGTTCGAGTAGAATAAAAGGACATGTTTGAGTGAAATACAAACACGTAGTTTAGGGGTTGTACGAAATATTGTCTGCGGCATAGGTCCGATTTGAATTCTTATCGTCGAATGGTGAACACCATGTTTTCTAGCCGAGGACAGAGTAATGAGAACCATGCGAGTTGCGGACGTGACCAACATAATGTGACATGCGAATTGCGGACACGTCTTCACCAGGGCTAAGCTACCCAACCGAGTAGTACTTAAACTGTACTGAATTGATGGGTTTGGTCAAGAATATTACCGGCTCGCGAAAAAAGCAGTCCTAATCCTCAGTAGGTAGGTACCTACTTAAGCTAATAGTTGGTGAGAACCATTTTAACAATATTTTTAAAAATAATAAATAGATTTTTGGCAACAGTTTTCGAATATCAGCCTGAATAAACTGTCCATACCAAACGAAAAAACGATTAAAATATAACTTATATTGACTTCACGTCCGCAATTGGTTTAACGCCTAAATCAAAACCCGTGTCTTCGTCTGTTGACTATTTTACGTCAAAAATAATGACATTGGAAATTTTTCCCTTTACCTGCGGTGTTATATGCCCAACACGCAATACTTTGGATACCTAAAAAATACATATAATATATTTAATACAGTCGATGGTTACGTAGGTCAGAGATATTATGTGTAAAACGTAGCAAACATTGTCAATATTGTACTGATGTCGGGTGTGTCCATTAAAAATAACATTTTCCCGGGAGAGGCCAATAATTATAGACAGATTTAAATTACCTATTGGTTGTTTTGATGTCTGTATGAGTTTAGATTAATTAGTGTGCCGATATTCTAAATATTAAGGCTAAGAATTGATGTCGATTTAAAAATGTATGTCGCTATAATGTCGCAGATAATAATATGTACATAATATTATATAATGTATTTATTGCCAATTTTCAAGTACTATAATAAACAATAATACGAGTATAATGTGCTATATTATATTAATATAAAAAAAAAATACTTTTTTAAGTATAAGATTGCGTCGGTACTTATCAAAAAATAAACAAAATAATATAATGTATGTAATTATTGATATACAATGTTGTTGGGAAATAACGGTGTTTGTAGATTTTTGTCATACATTTCAATTCACTGTGCATGTGGTTATAACTCAAGTGTAAATACCTTTCGCCATGTAACTCGATTGACCGTTCAATCAAATTAATGTTATGTCAATTGAGAATTTAAATAGGTATAGGTAGGTACATACTTGCAACTGTCATATTTTATCAACTTTCAATTTACTTACCATAGTTTTACCACACTATGTTACTGACAAGTGATGTCTTCGAGTCAGACAAGACGTTTGGATTTGATTCTATAAATTATTGATTTTTCAATTACAAAATTAACTGTTTGATTTTTGTATTAATCGACATTTTATCAGTATATTATGGTACTGTGGTACAAGGTAATTGCAAAATAATGAATTTATCATAGCTTTATTTTAACTTAAAAAAATACAGCAAGTAATAATGAGTGAAACGCACATCCGTTATTCATTATACGATCGTCAATAGACAATTTGGAATCCTATAGTTTCAGTAGGCACTTAATATTTTAATGCGACACTTCTGGATCTTGAAAACCATGACGTACACCTATAAACATTATTATATTTTTGATCAGAATTTACATATTTTTAAACTTATCAGAGAATATCAATCTTTCATATAATATAATTCGATTTATTTATTATATACTTACTATGTCTTCTACGAGTTTGGCCATATTTTATTATATTGCTTTGATTGTGGAGAAAATTTCCAAATTTCAGTGAGGGGAGAAAGACGAACTATAAAACCATTAAAACCTTACATCATTATACTTTTACAAAACACAAGTTATGTGTCATAATCGGTCTTTATTAAATTTGAATGTGTTAGATTTTCATCCATCTAAGCCAGCCCCTCCTACACCACTTACTCACGTATAAATTATAAAATAATATTATATTATTCGTGGAGAAAGTACGTATCGTATAATATTATATACAAAGTTGTAATAAACACATAATATATTATTATATTATTTTCGCTTGCTTATCGTTCTATCTCTCTCTCTCTCTCTCTCTCTCAACCGTCCTCTCTTCAAACACCCTCTACACAGTACACACCCTTCACTTGACCACCCTTTTCTCTCAGTGACCACTCATATCACACCGACGACGCACCTCCTCCCCCGATCTGGGCTTCCACCACTCGTAAACGGACGTCAGATACGTGCCCAACAAAGTTGCTACGTCGGAAAATACGTATGTTGAAGGTCCACGGTATATATCAGTATATTAAAACAACTGTTGTCGCGAAATGATTTATGACCCTAAGGTTTGATTCCTCTCTCGTCTACCAACAAATCGCTTAGTTCGTCGTCCGGGGTCGAGGGCGGTCTGCTCTTAGGTCCGTCGGGTTTCCAGTGAAAATGCACTTTATAATATTATATAAATATATTATTTGTAAGTACCTAACTGGTTTACCTACACGATTTTGCGAATTAATCAACCGGAAAATTCATAAATCAGACTTTGTGTGCGCATACAGTGACTGGGAAGCACTTGGGGAAGATACGTATTGTATAGGTTAAGCATTTTAGGAGAATGCTATCGTTTTGTATTGGTAGGTACGCAATATAATATAATTTAATAATATCAGATGAGTGTGATATGACGATTGAGAGATGGAATGCTAATAAAAGGTTCATTATGAGTAGTTCATTCTAGAACCATAATATCTAAAAAATGTATAAACTTTATTTTTTTTATAGACATTTAAAGTTCGATTTGGACGAAACTCGATTTTTAAACAAAGAATAATGATTTTAGTAATAAATTTGATGTTGTTCGAAAATATTTTTTGGTGGATTTGAAACTTCAAATGGGAATTTTTGAATAAAATAGGTTTTTGACAAATTCGATTTTGATTTTTGGTGTAACTCTAAAACAAATGACCGCAGATACATAAAATGTTCACTGAATATCAAAAATACATAATCACGATTTTTTTTTATAAGAATTTAAAGTTTGAATTTTGATCAAATTTATCAAATTTAAAATTTAAAAATGATTTTATAGTTGAAAATTTATAAAATGTTCAACTTTTATAGCTAAGGATTGACAATTTAAAACAAGGTTTCACGTAAAATACTTAGTAATATTTGAGTCTTTGCTGTGTATCGTTTTTCGTATCCGATGGTACTGTATCATTGAATTCAAATTTAACACCATCCATTACAGTGACTCACGTCCTACTTGTAACCTACTGTACAGCAGAGTCACCTTGTCCACCTTGCCCACCTTCTTTATTAATTAACATAATAAAATATCAGGACATTATATACAATAAATTGGGGTATATGTTGGTTGATAATAATGTCTAATTTAGAGAAATCCAATCGGAAGGAGCATTTTTAATTTACCACAAAAAGGTATCGTCGAATATATTTTCGGATAGACTAGAAGTGAGAAAAAATATTTTAACCAAATACTTACCTATTTTTTGATTTTGAATTACATTCTTTTAATAAGTTATATTATTGCTTTGAATTTTTGGAACCGATATTTTGTAGGTGCATAAATATTTTTGGGGTGCATTTATAGTACTGCGTTGTTTTCGGGCAAACAGTGCGCAATCGTGCTCCACCGATGTATTTTCGTCGTCTACCTTCGTCTCGCGATGTACATTGTGTTTTATATAATGTTCGTTGTCGTCATCGTCGTCGTCTGTCCGACTGATACATTTTCGCCTACCTTCTCAAAAAAAAAAAAAAAAACCGTTTCGATCTGAGTTTTGTCGGGCGGCATTGTGTCACACCGATCGATTCGCGGTGCTGATCGGCTGGAGCGGCCGACACAAAGTTCTCCGCAGTATATTTTACGCCACTGTCTCTCGCGTTCCCGCAAAGAGAAAAAAGTTTTCACTACGAGAGTGAGTGTGTGCGACGGTGCGTGGGTGGACCGATACTCGAATTAAAAGAAAGGACGTGAAATACAAACACGCCGTGTGTGTAAACTACCTATATACATGGATACTACCCCCCTCCCCTGGTACACGTGTGTGTATAACTACATGTGAAGGTAACGGTCCATGGGTAAACGACGATTAACGACTTACCCGGGAGGTCGGGAAACAAACGAATAAATATAAATAAATAACGTCAAAAGTAGTAGATCATTATTTTACGGTCTTTTCCCTCCTGCAAGACGGCCGCATTACGACGATATCTTCTAAACGGTTGATATATCGCAGGTATTCGATATACGCGCCTGCAGGCTTTTATTTATTGAATTAAGATTAACACCTGTCTTTTCGATCACCAACACTAGTTACAGGTACGCTTAAAAATATCTATAGCAGCAGCCAGGTCCGATACTAGTTGTCTATATACACAGTATGCGTCAGTCACTATTTAATTTTTTTTTTTATATGAAAATATTCTTATACTTACTTCATTTTTGTATTCGAGATTGTAATATATATTATAGTGGCCCATATAATTACAATAGGTCCTATTTATACCATTTTTAAATTATTGTAATGAGAAAAAATTGCCTACAATTTTTTACTTAATATTACAATCTTTTCATTTTTTATCTATTAGCAGTTCAGTAAATACTTTATTGTATTATTCCAACACAGATAATATATACACATAATACACATACTTATGAAATACAAACAATTCACATATGTTATCAATTGATCCATGACTTAAATACAATGTGAATAACTCTATCGATCTTGCAGCTAGGACTTGATTCTATAGGAAAATACTTTCTAGTTTATAACAATTTTATAGCTACATTTATTATGGGTGTACCCATTTATGGATATGTATCTAATTTCTACGTATACCTGTTGACAAGTACATACTTTCTGATACATACTGCACATTTCCAATTTTGGACTATAATACTATATTATAGGTATGTATCTAATTTCTACGTATACTTGTTGACAAGTACATACTTTCTGATACATACTGCACATTTCCAATTTTGGACTATAATACTATACACTTTATGTTAGGGTACACTAAAAATGGGGCTGAGATATGACAATATGTATAAATCAGTATTTGAAGTCCTAAGACGATTTTAATATGAATTATTATTATTATTGTTGCATACTTGCATGCCGAAATATAATTAATTTAATGTTAGTATATGTTTCTCGAATTTCATTAAAAAATATGGAAAAATTGATTTTTTTGTAACCGTTAATAATTAATAAATGAATAAGTATAATTGTGTTATGCAGTTTCTTTAATATAATATTCATCGATAGTTTTAGTAATACAATAATTAAACGATTTGATTAAAATAAATATAGAAAGCTCAATAATATAATATAGTATAGGTGGCTGTAGAACATGTTTTTGATTACTATCATAAACATTGATAGCCAGTCCTCTTGTAATCTATTAAAAAAGCAAATTATATTGTAAGTATATTCAATTATTTCGTCTGCAATTATTTCAAAATGAATAATTTATTGTTGTACATGCGCAGAAATATGTACTTTGTATAATTAACATACTTACATGACACAAATTAGTGCAATTCTTGTGTTCACTCATACAGACGTTTTTTTTTTTAATCTTAGGGAAATGTTCAGAAAATCTATAGCAATAACTGCTCTTAATTGAAATTATTGTTAATTGTGATTGCTCACTGCTCAGTAGGTAGAACGTGAAAAAAGGGATAAAAAAGGGAATATGTAAATATTAATACCTACGGCGTTTGTATCTACCCATTTTCCCAGTTTACTTCCCTTTACTATACTTCGCTGATTGAAGTCACAAAACAAAGGTTCTTACCTATATATATAAATAGGTAGGCGTTTGTGAATTTTTTCAAAAGATTTTCCTTATGTGTAATTATTTTATTAAAATGTATTATTTCTCAGTATATTTTCAAAGCAACAAAGATGAAAACAATTTAGTATATTTAATAATATATACCTAAATTCCTAATGTATACTAATACGCAAGTGGTTATGCTTATGCACTTAAAAACCATTATATTAATATGTGTTTAAAAACGAAAAAATATGCATACTGTCATACTGAAATACCATGTGATATGGCTAAATAAAATGAATTCTAATTCTGAGTGGAGCGATAAACGTTTTGGTTTTACAATGATTTGTCTTTTATTTTATCTGCCATTACCTTTTGGGGCAATAAAACTTCGATTTTTAACTTTGATAGATATTGCTTTCTGGTAGCAAATTAGATCTAGCTGGTAATATATTTATACTGCCTATTATAAATATTTTGTTTGCTATCAAGTCACTATAGATCTGGCAGAAGTACCATTTGAGTTTTTGAATAGAGGCGTTAAAATTTAATCAGGCCAATTTTTTCTCATTATACCCTATTAAACTTATTTTATGTTTGTTTAGAGTGAATGCTTATATTTTTTAAATTTGAATGAATTAAAAAATTATAAAGTTAGAAGTTGGAAAAACCTTTTGTCATACATACCATAATATTATAATTAATAATTTAAATAAAAAAAAAATAATATTAAATAAAACATATTATATTATTGAAATGATAACTATATTACGGTTTTCATAATATGTATATATTAACTTTTATTCATCGGTCAATCGCGCATTCATATAATGTTTACAAGCCAATAAGACGTAGAAAAATATAGGGGTGCTAATTTACGACTTCCTGACTTCCCATCGTCCCAAAAGGCTCTCCTGATCTCGGGTAGTAAAATAATCGTGTGTGCAAATAACAATGCACCTACAGATACGTACCAAGGTTCGTTACACTAGCACCACAACCTAAACTATTTTCTTCGAATTTGGTTCCATACTTTAGTAACCGATTAGTAACCATTCGTAACCGAAAATTTGGAATTCGTAACCTAAACCAAGTACCAGGAAAACCGTTTTTCCCAACCGGGTACTTGGTTTAGGTAACGAATTCCAAATATTCGGTTACGAATGGTTACTAATCGGTTACTAAAACCTAGTTTGGTTATGAACTTCCTAAGTAGAATATTTCAATGTACGGGTGCTGGTGTAACGTTACGCCAGCACCCGGTTGGGAAAAACGGTTTTCCTGGTACTTGGTTTAGGTTACGAATTCCAAATTTTCGGTTACGAATGGTTACTAGTCGGTTACTAAAGTATGGAACCAAATTCGAAGAAAATAGTTTAGGTTGTGGTGCTAGTGTAATGTACCTCACGTACCAACTACAAAGTTTGAAAATTGTCATGTACCACTTGACCAAATAACATTTTTTTTTAGTATCATAAATTTATACGTTATTTTTACACGTGTGTAATTTTATTTTACTGGAAATTACAAAATTATGACAATATAGGGATTTAATGCACAAAAAGCAAATAAAATATGTAACATTATTATTATACTGGGGGACGGAGTGGCCGGGAACATGGAGCTGCGGAGCGGACTAAGGCGTCGGTTTTGACGCACACCGACGCTGGTTCAAACCTTGGTTCACGGGCGGCATTTTTCTTCGGGCAAGTCACGGTGTCCGGAGAGAAGTGCCGCCATCCCCCACCCGGGCATGGCAGATACCCACGGGCGCCCACTAAAAAATCTGCCAAAACTACACACACGTGCTACACCTACAGTTCCCTTCCCTACAAACAAAAACAAACAGCTAATGGCCATAGTTGCTGGGCTTCACGATCAATAATAAAAAAAAAATAAATAAATATTATTTATACTCTTATTATAATATCAAATAACCCAAATAATGTTTAATCTAAATAATGATCGCTTTCATTCTTTTATAAAGTGAGATTTTCTTCGATACCACCTATGAGCTTTCCGAGTATACCACTAGTGGTACGCGGACCACAGGCTGAGAAACGCTGACCGACAGATATATAGATATATAGATCTCGCAACGCTTGGAGAACGAAGTTTTCCGAAAATCGTTCACTACAGATCGGATATATACATTACCCTTATTTAAACATTTACACGCGTATTTTATCATACTGTGGTTACCGAATTAGACGACGTTGGTAGCACCCTCCTCGCGTCGATTAATTTACATTCAAACACCACGACTGTTGTTGAAACGTGGACGTACGAGTTATACGATGTGTCACATTGCGAAAATCTGTCATATTGTTATGATGATAATAAACGAGAGTTGTACCTCTATATCATATAACAGCATAACATTATAATATATTGTAATTATTGTTGGACCCAACGCGAAACATCTCCAGCGGGTCTTTTTGTTCTCGAATCTCGATTTACAGCTGCGTCCGAATAATATATCATAACTCATAAGGTGTTATATAAAATGTAAAATATATCTACATAGATGATCGTATTATAGTTATACGCGATAATATGATTATGGGGAAATAATATTCAAGCATTTTTCACGTGTTCGACCATATGATATTATGGAGAGTAATTTTTTTATACCACAAAAGAAACGCCTACGATTTATGTTTATTTTGTAGTTGATTAATGCGACGATAATTTGTTATTATTTACCAATAGTTTCAGATGAAAAATTCTGCAGGCATATAATAATAACCATACAGGTGCACTGGACAATCATACACTGGTATACAGAAGTTCACCCCAGGGTGTGTAGAAGTTCACCACAGCTTATTAAGCATGTCGGTGGTTTCCACCCCTCCACTTATCCCCAAAAACAATTATACCTTGATTCTACATTTTCAAATTACTTTTTTTTCTTAATCAACTAAAATATAATATATATCTGTAAAATGTGTGAAAAAATAAAATCAATACGTCTTTAATCATTCATAATATACTAACAATATACATACGTGAGTATTGTTTGGAAGCATACAAATTAGTGTCGGGTTTTATAACCAATTGAAGTCGGATAACCAGCGTGTATGTTGATTCCGATTGTCCGTCAGCTGTCACAGAGGCATATTTACGGGGAGGGGGTCTATGGTGTTCGGACCTCAGTCATTGGCCCCGTAAATACCTAGCTATAAACATCTAATGTATATATTAATATATTCTGTAGCGGAGCCCCCGACTTAAATGTGTTTGGAAAATTAGCTGGACCCTCCATGAAAAATTCCTAAATACGCTGTTGTAGTAATATTACGAAAATTCAAACTACATCTGCAACGGAAAACGGTGGTGAACAGGAGATATTCACCAACCCCGCCAAACGCCTCAACATTATTTCGTATTAATAATAATAATAATAATAATAGCATATATGCGGAGGTTACAATGATAAGTAATAATGATTTTCCAACGTCATAGGACAGTATGTATTATATAGATACTTAACACGATACTACAATGATGTTTTTCAATCGAAATAGGTACTCGTTCAACCGATCGTGTCGGTATTTAATATTTTTTTTTACATAATATCATATTATCGTCTAGTAATCGTGGTTTGATGTCATGAGTGTTATAAGAATATGCAATATAAATACTATTATTATATCATACATTGTGAAAAATATCCATTTAAATTGTTGAGCGTGTTATAATTATGTCATATTTGGAATCAATATTCATTATGCATATTATTTTTTTTTAAGTGTATGGTACAAAGGAAACAAAAATCAAGTGACAATAATAATAAAACCTTTAATAAATAATATATAGGTAATTAAAAACCGCTTACTACTGATATTGTTGTTAAAAAAAAAAAAAAAACAGTTTAAGTCTGAGTGTTATTCAAAATTTATTGTTGTAAACAGGCAATGTAAAAATGGTTTAGGCATTAAAATAACTTTTGGTTAAATAGTAGGTACCACTACCAATACCAATAAGGTATTCATTAAAAATATTTATGGTTGGTGTAAAGTAGTTGATAAATTAATAATGAACCGTCCCTTTTTGTATACAAATATTACAATAACTATTAAATCCATGACACTTTCTAACTCAATAAATTGGTAGAGCTAAGAGGTATCCGTTGAATATTGATATTTTACACTGATTTATTAACATAATATCCAACTATTGAGTACATAATTCTATTATATTAACAAGACATCGGTAAAAATATAAAGTGATATTGGCCGTTTAAATATTTACGTTTGTAATGTTACCATCACGCTGAGCTTAGGTAGGCATATAGGTACCTACAACATCATGGGAATTTTATAATTGTATTGATAAAGTAATAATATTCTACCTATTATACACTAGTCATAATACATAATAAATACGTCGATTTTCTTATTATTTTTTACACATTAAAAGTTCTTTCACTGTTTATGTGGTATCAAGATAATAGTATTTACTTTGATCTTTTCACATCGAGCCTTATTTATATAGAAAATGCGAAGGTTGTAGATAGTAAAACCCACGAACAAAAATTGTATAAACGGTTAAACGGTTCATATTACATGAATGCCCATGAAGATTTAAAAAAAAGCCTATGGATTAACATCGATAACCGAATCGATTTAAATAACAGAGAGATACCTGCGAAGTCGCATCGAATACCACCTACTGGCGATCAAATAATGAAAGTACCTATACGCGCATCAGATAATAAATGAATTGTGTGCATAATTTATGATCATTATTATTGTTGTACCATATGGACATAATGTCCGGCTCTGTGAAATTAACTTGAAATAAATTATTATTTTTTTTATTCCCTATAAAAAAAAAAACACATTAAATTACGAATAAAGCATTTATAATATTCATGAAGTAATATCGGTCTGGCTATTTGCTACCAGATTTTTCTGGTCATAAACCTTTATTATATTTGTTCAAATAATTTTACCAGTAGGTAAAATAATAGTTACCTACCTAGGTATATTTTAAACAGTTGAATGTTTATTGATATCGTTGTTACATTATTCCAACAAAAGTCTTAGCCAATGAAGATTATAATAAATGTATACATTGAATGATACCTTTAGATACTGAAATGATAATTTGAAGAACTGCGTTTTTTTTCAAATTAGATATTTATATCGTTATTTGTTTCTATGCTTTTTGTGGTACACTATAATACTGTAAAAGTATAAAATATATTATACTTGAAAGTATTAAAGGTTATTTATTATTTTTTGAATTTATATCAATGTATAACATTTTGTTTTTGTTTACATTAATTGAATTTTGATAACAGTAAAACTATGTTAAAAATAGAGTGCTGCAATGTTTTATTGTGGCCAGGTCAAAAACGAATATACATACGATTCTAAGAGCGTATTGCTTAACTAAGTCTTACCAATTTAATAGAACAAAATGTTACCTAACATTCAAATTAATTCAATTAAATTAACTACAAAGAAGTTCATAAACTTCAAACAATAAAATTCTAAATGAAAACTTCGGGTATTTGTATAGTTGTTATTTAATTATTTTAGTTGTATTACACATACTCTAAATCAGATTTTCTCAAACTTTTCATAGTACAACCCATTTTGGAAAATGTTTGAATTTTGGTGATC
Source organism: Sitobion miscanthi (assembly GCA_008086715.1). NCBI lineage: Eukaryota > Metazoa > Arthropoda > Insecta > Hemiptera > Aphididae > Sitobion > Sitobion miscanthi. The sequence continues at coordinate 7,712,261 of CM017801.1, read as the reverse complement.
CGCTACATACCAATGTGCTTTTTTTTTTTGTTTCATTATTTAAAAAATAAAACAACCGTAGATACATGATTCACCGAATATTTATATCGGAATTCTCTACGCACCATAAAATTAAATATTTATAGGCAAAAGAATTTTATTAGATTTCTTTAAATTATTAAAAAAATAATTATTTAAAAAAAATTTTGATTGTTAACAATTTTGAAAATGTATAGCTAGGTTCCTCGAAAGTTTAATAATAGCAGTATGGTAATATTAAAAAATCTATAAGCATGGTTTTATTTGTACGAGCATTCGAAGTTCAAACTTTAACAAAATTCATCAAAATCACGGAAATGTGCAAATTACTTTGTAGTTAAAAATTTATAAAATGTTAAATTTTTTAAGTTATTGAAATTTAAAACAAGGTTTTTCATAAAAATTTCATACTGTAACTGAAAATATAAAAATTGTATAAACACAGTTCTTTTATTAGATATTTCAAGTTCAAATTTGGACAAAATTACTAGTTAGATATTTAATCAATTTTTCTTCACTAGTTAATCATATGTAGTAATTCACAGTGCATTAGTTACTGAAAAAAAACTTTTGAATTTTAAATTGAAAGTTAACGACTGTTAAATCTATATGTGATATGGTAAACTTGATGTTCTTTGATCGAGCAATTCTTCCTTGGAAGTGGTGTGATTATCACAGTGAAAAAAACATAAAGACTGTATACAAACAATAAATATACAAATACATATTACTTGGAACCGCTGAATAAATGTACTCAGAAAAAAAGTCATATGATTTAGTAGGTAGCTTTCTTTAGGTACTCTGCAAAGAGTTGCATTATAATTCATTTTTTTTTTATACATATTATTATATTAAATTGTTATAATAATATCCCTTCCATATTTGCATTTTGTATTCAAATCGTACTTTGAGTTTTCAATTTAGTTTTCTATTACCGTTGAACTGAATCTATTTTTCCAGTAACACATTATGATTAATGTGTTTTTTTTTAATGAGTTCTAATGAAAATTATATTCAAATGTCGTTTTATTTATTTATTTATGGAGAAAAGATACTCCAACTACAACAACCTTGTATAAATATAACTGTAAATTATAAATTAATGAATTTGTGTTTACAGTACAAGAAGAAAATTTTATTTAGGTATGTTTAAAATATAAATTAAATGTGTATATTTTAATACAAGCAAATAGAATGATTAATAATAATACCAATTCACAAGAATTAACCAATAATTTGGGAACATTAAAAAATGAATCAAACCAAATATTTGTCTAATATAATTAATATTTCAATTAAATATACTTAAATTAGCAGAATTTACTAATGACATTTGCATATTTGCTGCATGATGAGTCGCTTGAGTAATTAAAACGTATACTTTCTTAAAAAAACTTAGTGTTTGTTGGACTAGCCCCCCACAAACCCCCCATCCCCACGCATGGTTGATATAATTTAGTCTTTCTAATAAATTACTACAATCTATCTATTTCATTATTAGTGGCTATTAAATTAAATAAATTAATTAAATAAACGTTTTGGAGTGCTGAACAAAAACCTCGACGCTCTTTTTGAGTTTTAACGATGAATGAAATAAATTTCACAATATTAAATTAATATTTTCTTATTAAAATAGAATTTCAAATTTCATAATAATTGGTTGCGTTGACATGACTCCCCTATTTTAATTTCTATTTTTATTCTTGTCAATTAATTGTCAAAATATTTAGAACCAGAACCAAACCCGTTACTCATTATAATATGGTGTATCGCTCCCCATTGACGTTGTAGACATAAATAATTATAATAATGTAAGATATCCCCTGTAGTAAGTATATTTACATTGACATTGTATCACGTTTGAGTAATATCATCATTAGCGTTCAGCGTGAGGGCTGCAGTCACGTGCTTACCTTACCTACACGATTTATGGTCGGTCAGTGCTGTAGGTTAGCCACAGACGTTGTGGTACATTCGACTGTATATACCTGACGCCTTTGGCCTTTGACTAGCTGGCGAGAGAATTAAGCGGAATTCACCGGACTGGAAAATCGTTTTCAAAGATGTATAAGACGACAGTGTAACATTATATGTGTGGAAGTACGGTTAGACCAAAAAGCATGTACTTTTTATCCGTGTGTTGGACGGCGAAATATCAGTTGTGCGATGAGGCGAGCGCGAAATAGTATATAGAATAGTATTCTCTTTACGTACGTAAAATCAATCCAAACGAACATGAAAGATACGACGAGGAATAATAATAATAATAATAGTAAAAAGTCTAAAAAAAAAGGAATAAAAACAACGATTTTGTTTTGAAAGGCTCGTCGGATATAATACAGTTTGAGGAAAAGGAAAAAATGGTGCAATCCGGGGATAGATAAAAGGAGTCGTTTATATTGTAAGAAAATCGGAGTTCGACCTGTTCTTTCTATTATACGACATATTATATATACAGATTTAAGAAAGTCATACACGCAGCATCTAAAAAATGTATTAAAAAACTATACAAACAATAACTTGCATACACAATTGTCTTAATGGCAAAACACTTAATATGCAAATGCAAACGAACAAACAAGTTAAGATAAAAAATAAAAATAATATTTGTCAAATCGAATGCTTAGAGCCATACAAATGTATAAATATTTTGAATGGGTCCAATGGTTTCATATAGACTGCTAAACATTCAAATCTAATAAAATACGTAAAGAAACATAAATAACAAACTTAAATTTATCGTTTCTATTTACAGACAAATCATTATACTAAAAAAATATTCGATATCTATATACAGTATACATTATAAATTATTTTCCACATATAATGAATTTTCACCATTCATCTCTTATTTACGTGTATCAGTATTGTATTTTAATAGTATAATTTCGTAATTACCTAAAATAGTAAAATCTATTATTATAAAATTATGTTAATTTTTGTAGTGTTATCGTAGTCTTACCTACTCATTTTATTTAGTAGAATAATTAAAATAAAATATTTATAAATATTATTATTTATATTTTTTTATTTAAGATAGTACGTCGGCAAATAATTTTACTCACCAAACTATTATTATGTATTCATATAAAAATATTACTACTATTGAATCGAATATATTATTATGTATGTATTAACTATGAATGCATTATTATCTTCGTTCATCGATTTCATTAGTAATATATTATTGAAAACACATGTTGAATAATGTTCATACTAATATGATTTTATCTATTTAATGTTTTGACTTTTAAGTAATAGTGGGTTTAGTTACCTAGCATTAAATTAATAATCGATAAAATTAAGCTGAATATTTACTTTATTACACTTAAAACTCACTTGTAAGTAGGTATCGCTAATGAAGGTATGAACAATATTATGCTTAGGAAATAAAATCCTAAAAATCGAGCTTAACCGTATTATTTCAATATATTAATTGTGTATTATTGCAATAGTGATTAGTGTTTTTTAGGAAGTTTTTATTTGTTGCTTCTATAAAATATACTATTTTAGTACAATAGTACATATAAATAATAATATTTATATAGTTAAACAAGTACATAAATATGATTTTCCAGTAAAAAAAAATCACGACGCCCAAATCCCACCGTAATCACGCAATTGGTACCTAGGTATCTATCTATATTTTGTTATTTTGTGGTTTTGACGATTTATATAAATATAATGCCATGTACGTTCACTACCTGAGAAAAAATATACTAAGTAATTTTATAGGAAAAGCCGAATAGAAGTTTTAAATTTGCGCGCAATACCAATTTAAAATTTTAGATCTTGTTGTTCGTTTTGCTACATAATATAATTTCTCTCCTTGTACGTTATGGCATGTAATATGACTATTGACTAATAAAATTTTAAAATAAGTTGCAAAATTTGTACTAACCTAAGCGATAATGATATAGTATAAGTGTTTAACTGTCGACATGTATGTAATATTAAAATTGTATAGTACCTTGCTAAAATTTGAGCAATTGTAGGTAATACGATATCATGTCCAAAATAATAACCATCGGCCATTGAATAAATAACTACTTGAATTAATTGTATTGCACCTACTATTTATTATTAGGTCAATATTAAATACCAATATTGACTATTGAAAATAATTTCTAAACAAATAATAATTATTATTATCGATTTATCCGTAACAAATTTCATGATTAAATGTATTTCTGCGAGAAACATTATTGTATATGCGACAAGTCAATAGCGTCTATGATGGTTAAGAAGTGTGTCTTAGGTATATTAGGAAACCACGCGTAGTGTCCGTCCATTAATACAATTACTTTTAAGAATGATAATAATTGAATATTAAAACTTTATAAAGTGCACTTCAAGATAGTGTTTGATATACCTATGTACTATGTACTCCACATATTTGGAAATTTTTTCCATAAACTACCTACCAATTTCAATTATTAAAACGTTAGTCCTGGGATGCTAGATTTTTTCAACGCACAATAATAATTACAAATAATTGTATAAGTACCTAAAATATTATCTGCAGATAAGATTAAATCTTTTTATTAAAGTAAAACACGTATGTACGATGTGGTAACAGTTAGGATACTATGATACCTATTTATAAAACGACAGCTACTATGAAAATTATAACTTATCATTGTTTTGCATAATTCCTTAGTATTACATTGTTAGTTAAACGTTAACGTTACAATAAAGTTTTCAAAAAGATGTAGGTAATCCTCATAATTATTCAAATTAGTAAGTACCCAGTTAAACCTGAAACCTTTTATGAAATTTCTAACTGAAAAATAGTTTGTACTTTAAAGGCGTATATAAAATTATCGTGCTTATGTATCTTTAATATTTTTGAACCTACATTAATGAAACTTATAAGGAACCTTGCATTACATTTTCAAGCTTTTTTATTAAGTAAAAAAGTTTTTATCGAGAGTAATTTAAAAAATTTACAAATATCCAAAAAAATTTCAAGGCTTTAACTAGCTTAAAAGAGTCAAAATATTTCCAAAATGTTTTCATTTATTGAAAATTTTAATACAAATATTTTGTTAAAATTTCAAAGCCATCAGATCATTAGATTTTAGTGTTGAAAAAAATTGGTGTTGCATAAAAATTACCACATTATTTCAGTTTTTTCTTGTTTTTATTGACGTTTTCTAAAACCATTTAGAATTTTCAATTTTCACCCCCCCCCCCCCCAAGGTACTAACTAGATTCACTTTTCTATCGGAAAATATGCTGATCTCGAAAATCAGACCATTCTTATTACTACCCATAATGTTGCTGACAAACAGAAAAAAAATACACATATCGTTATAAAATAAATACATTCTTTCACTCCGCTCAGAACTTAAACAGAGTAAAAATAAGCATTCGATCCAAAATTTTGTAAAAATTTAACTTAAGGAAAAAATTATTATTAAAAAAAAAAAAATTAAAAATTGTGCTTTACAAATAGTTTTATAACCATCACATCTAAATTCTATAGGCTTAAATTTGGTAGAAAATCTGGGGTATGAAAATATAAATTAACTCGTATTACCGTAATTTATTATACTTACGAGGTCAAGTTTGGAAATAGATACTTTAAACCTCAGGTTTCAGGAGTTTTTAGGGAGCTAGATATTTATAGATCATTATACTTATTTGATAATACATTATTATTATTCGATCCTCACAATACCATATTTATTACGCATATTACTAAATTTATTAAAACCTTTTTGTAATCGGTTCAGTTGTTATAGTACTATCTGACACTTTGAAAATTACTATCAAATTGCAGACAATAGCATTATATACTATATAATATTATAATGTAAATTGTATTACATATATAATATATTATACTGTGAATTTTTATATTTATATGATATATTATGCTGTAAATTTTTATATTTATATCATATATGTGAATATTAAGTCCGAAAGCGATCATCCAATTTTCTTAGAATATAAAGATCAAAGGAAAAAAACAATGAATGCCGCGATTTCTGAATTCGCATATTCCCACCGGTGTGCTTACATTTAAGGGATGTAAGGTACACAGTAATTCACTGGTTGTAACCTCATCCTCGCTTACTACTTATTATAATATTATGTTTATGTGATCACATATTTAGGAGACCAATGTTATGTGAATGACCTTTGTAGTACGTGAGGACAAAATGTAAGACTGCAAAATTAATTATTATTAAATATTAACGTCGGTACACCTTCAGTGTAAAAATATCTGTTTCGCATGGACCAGCATTACGATTCGCGGGGTAGGTATATAATGCGTGCAAACATCTTCAAAGGCATCCGCGGTGTTCCCATCCAAAAGATAGGCATTTGCAGGTAATCAAATCGGTTCAAAGCCCTTTCAAAACACCAAAACTATATCTGTATTGTAAATGTAATATCGACCGGAATGCGCGAATTTCATGTCTACGTTTCAATAGAGCTCGTCGTCTTATTTGGCCGTACCAACTCAGTTTTACGAAAAATCAAAGCGCAGTTGACAACTTTTCCGATCAGAAAATGACATTATACACGCGTCCTATATAATATAAAAGTAGAAAACAGATGACTTTTCAATATTAACTACTGTATTTTTTTTCTTTCACTTTTTGTCGTCGGTGATAAGTTACGGCGGAATAACGAAATAAAATACTAACTATTATCGCGTTACAAACTTACGAGGTTCTATGCTTGGTACTTTATTATTATTAGCTCTTGATGTCATCAAAAATATTGTTCGCTGTGTACATACTTGATTCCAGTAGTAGTTTCATGCATAAACAACTCATTGCTAAGTGTGTTATAATATAGCCGCGTCCCACGTTGCTGCCCGATAAAGCGCACTCGCCGCTTTTATAATATTATATAGTTAGGCACTTTTCCCTTTAATTATGCGCGTCCATTAATATATTGTATTTTATAAATTACATTCTTATGACTTTTTTCATTAGGGTTATAATCCTTATTATCAGCTCTGTATCTAGCTGTACCCGGGAAACGTAATGATATAATAGATTTACCCAAATGTACACTTACCCATAATATATTATAATACACGCTTGTACGTTAATGCGTTCAGTGTTGTGTGTATAATAAATAAATAAAAAATTTAATATCGTGCACTATACACTGTTAACACATTTCACAGTTTTATTACCTTGTTATATTGTTAATATGCATTACGTTGTATATTGGCATAACACTTGGAAAAATGTATATTCATTAAATCCATAATATAATAAATTGTATTTTTAAATCCTTTGGCATTCTTTAAATGCCTATAACATACTATAAAGTGATTGAACTGAGTTGTATGATACAAAAAAACAGGAGGGGAAATGGGGAATAGGTTATACAATTTACGGCCACAGTAAGTAAGTAGTTCATTAAGAAATAACAAACGGTTCGGATTTTGCCGCCACTTGGACAAAATAAATACTCAATATAAATAATATTATTTATTTATATACATATTATATTATATATTAACGGGAATAGCCCAATGTACAATGTTTAGGACATAATAAATAACATATACAATATAGTGACATTGAGAAACTCAATAAGCTAGGTTATACAGTTTTAAGCTAAATATGATATTAGGGTGGACAATTATAATTACTTGAATGAAAGACATCGTATCATCCGATCAATTGAATCTTTCTTACATTATATTGTATACATTGGATATACGTATTACATAATAAATGTATATACATGGGAAATGCGTGCTTATATTATATTATATTCATGTCTGTGATGACAATATAATACGTCAGAGGTGGAACTAGGGGAGGTAGGGTGATTACTGGGATTGATACAGGTCCGGACATAATTTTTTTATGGGTCCTATGTTTAGTCTTTAGCGTTTGGTGTTAGAAGTGAGAACACTATTTTTGTTTCACATAAATTGTTTATCATGTGATGATCGCCACATTTGAAGGAAAGAAAAAGTATAAAACCATACATTGGTACAGCGTGAAACAATAATCGACTTTCTTTTATTAATTACTACATCACATAGCGAAAATAGTAGAAATTGCCACAATGGTAAATCATAAATTTAGTATTTTGTCTTTTGTCATATACTTTGTACGACGTTTGTCGTTTTTACCCTATAATATATAATAATAAACAAACTATGATTGTGACCGGATTCGTCATTTGGTTATCCAGGCATCAGTCAAAATTCTAAAAACATTAAGATTATGTATAGATTTACATATAGACTGTGCACACTATAATTTTTAAGGTTCTAAGCTAAACCACGCGTGTCTTGATGCTGAGTTTTCGTTAAAATATCTGATTTGCAATAACTTTTATGACGTTTCAATCAACGTATAAATTAACGTATATATATAATATATATAACTAGCTGACCCGTCACAGCTTCGCCCGTACAGATTGGTTGTTTATTTTGCCTTCGTACGATGATATGTATAATTTTTTATTCAAATTATATTGTTTAATATGATCGGTAAGTAAATATAAAAAACGGTTAATGAAAACGTATTGAAATGTTTCTAGCGGTATTATTGATAAATATACTTTTAAAATAGCTAATATTTTTTTTAAATAGCTGATCCCGTGCACTTTGTTGCCCGTTCAATGTACCAACTTTGTTCAATTCATTATTTAATATTCGGTGTATGGTGTTCAAAACTTATCTTAACTTTTCCGTTGCCTAGAATAAAAATGTTGATTTGCAGCAGTATATTATCATTATATACCTGCGGTAGATCGCGGACCCTTAGCTCTGGAGTATCAAAGTTATACCAAGTTTGTCGTTTTTACTTAATTCCACCTACGATGAATTAATATAATCAATTAATACAAAATCCTAAACTAACCTAACCGTACTAAAATCCAAAGAATAAAAAAAACTAAATTTAATCTTTTTTAAATTAGCCTATATTTTCCCAGAGGTCTAATCTACACTCGAACATTCATTTGTATATATATATATATATTTATATATTTATTGACGAAAAAAATATTACAAATCAACAAACATGCCCGATTAACCAATAGCAACCAATATATAATACACTATTATTATTTTAATCTGAAACAATACATTTTTTATTATTAAGCTTATTTTTTTTTGGACAGATGGCGCTACTGTTGTATTTTTGACATCCATATTTCCTACTTTTCTACTTTTCTAATTTTCCTAAAATTTTCTTTCATAAGAACCTTGTCTGACAATTACAAACACAACAAAAAAATAATTAGCGAAATCGTTCCAGCCGTTCACGCGTGATGCGATGACCAATGGAAATAGGGATCCATTTTTATATGTGCATAGATAGTTAGGTATTAAACCGTTTTTCTATAAAGTACCTTATGTTTACAAAAAAGTTTAATAAGTGATAGGTTTACTTTAAAATAAAATTCCACACAGCATTTTAGTATAATTGGAAGTTGATACAAAATTGAAAATATTTTTTTTTAGTGTAACCAAAATATTCGCCAATGATTACCCACCTACTAAATATTTGAATAAAAACATTTAATTGTGCTAATTATGTTTATTCTTAGAAAACAACTGTAGGGAGGGTATTTCAGTTTTCTTGGCCTATGATTGAACGTAATTTTAACATTTTTTCCAGGCGTAAAAAAATCAAAGTTCCACCTATGAATAGGGTTGTATTTAAAAGGTGGTTCAGGAGGGAAATAGCACACCCCTTCTTATGTTAGGGGGCGACAATATTTTTACGGTGACTATAAAAAAGTAAAATTATGTTTTCAAATATACGCAATGGAAAATTATAAATTAGTAATAAATGTATAAATAAATTGTGTAATATTAGTTCTCAATCTACAACTGCGGAATATTTTTTGGGCAAAGTGAAAAATTGTTTATTTTTTTTTTAAAATGATCTCTGTTTTGTTCAAATACTAAATTGGATACCATAAACCCCTATTGTCTTGTGGCTTGTAACATATAGGAGTATGCTAAAGAAATAATATCTTTATTATTTTATATTTGATGAAGTATCTAAATATTTAACTTTAGTATAAGAATAATCTATATTATATATTATAAAAGAGAAGCTCATTTGTTTAGTGAAAAAATATCACGAAAAGTATAGATTCTCATCAGATTTTAGTGCAATACATTTTAGCTTATGGCTTAATATGAAGTTAATTTAAATGGTCGCCATTGGTTATATAATATAATATATTACTATTATAATTAGTTGATATGTGGCATTTACTTTTTTTTACTGTTACAATTTACAAATCTTTGACATGGGCAGCTAGCAATATAATAAAATAGGTAAGAGAGCTAGCTTGATATTTTTAACTTTGTTAGTGATAATGTGTTTAAAAGTCAATACGTATGTAGTATATTTGTAATTTGATTGTCAATTATTAGAAAACAATTGTAGGATTTCTATAACAACGTGCAACAATATAGGAAATTGTATTGGAAAATTTTAGAAACGATTTCGGAATAGGTGATGTCAAGGTCATTCACATTTTATAGATTTATACGACAGTCCCATTGGTGCTAATGCGCAATATAATACCTTAATTTTATATAACTTGTTCTTAAAGTGCAGTGCAGTTGTTATTCTTTATACATTAAACATGGAACTACAATAGGAAACATCATGAAAATTCACCCAATTATAATATTATGTTCGTGAAAATTTCAATTTGTCGTGTACGAAACATTCGATTTAACGACTTTGGAATGATAAAAAGAATAACGCGGAAAAAAACAATTTATTGCATTCAATGTTAGTGTGATGTGTATTTATTATTAATATATTTTTGTTGCGTAGGTATTATATTTTCATTTTTATTTGGGTTCGTGGTTATAATAATTTATATTGAGTACACATTCAATTTGTACGTGTTGATAATGTGTTTAATGATAACATTATCATGTATAATATTATACTAGCTGTATAAAGTATTGTACTCGACTTCGCGTGGGAAAAAATGAACAGTTATAAAATCAGCGATTGGTGTGTTTCGGATTGAGTGTACCTCAGTTCATGGGCAAGTCTGTGTTGGTTTATTTCACAACAAACTCTATTTTTAACACGGTATTGCAGTTTTGAAGCCTCGCACATATTATTATGGTTATTCACATATACATAGTAGTTCATGTAAATCATATACAATTAGTCTGATGTAAAAGAGGTGTGGATGTTTTTTTATATATATCATATCCACGTTTAAAAATTGTATACGATAACTTATGCGTTGGTATTTTTTCTGGGGAAATTTAAGCGTAAAGATTACTCCTTAATTAGTTGTACCGATGAAAATGAACAAAGTGCGCATTATTGTTTTTATTTGATTTTTTTTGTCGTTTATTTTGAATTAACTAAATTAACCTATAATCAAACTTTTAGGTAAGAATATTATATGTGCTTAAGCGTTGGCATTTATTCGATATTTAAATATTTCAAGCGTGATATGAGCATTTTTAATTTGAGATATTTCACATGCCCATCTCTTGCTTAGAAATAAAAATATCGAAAAATCGGAGAACCTTAAGCGCAGATTATGTTCTTATAAATGATAATCATAATAGGACAATTCACTCTAATATCAAAACTAACGGCACGCTATTAAAACAAGTTATTGAATATTCGCTATGTTTTACGATTCTAAGACGGAGACAACAAAACCATGCGACCCATCCTTTTAATTCTCGTTTTATGTGATATAACTGATGTGGGCTTGGTTAATTTAGGGTAAATTCCAATAATTGAAAATGAATGTGTGGTGTAGATTACCAAAAATACTATTTAGACGTAGTGCAAATTACATAAAAACTTTAATGTAGGTACCTACCTATAAGTTGTCCTAATTTATTATAAGTACTAAAATTGGCCCAAAATACCATTATATCCCATATTAAGAACTACCACAGTAATGACTGCAAAAACGAGTATAGAAACTAGGAGCACTATGTACATAATATTATAATATTATTATATTATCTACATCGTGATTTGGAGGAATAAGCTACGAGTTTAAATAAGTCGAAAAGATGTAATTTAAAACAAATTTAAAATGCACAGCCAAAATATTAACAGATTCATTCGTGTTTTTGATGAAACGAAAATAATAATATAATAAGTACCTACTAATCATAATAATAATAATATTGTGTTGTCGATGTTTACATTTCCGGTCGGACGATGGCTTTTGAACGTTTTGCCCATATAGCATGAGTATAATCATCATATACGTATTTTATATTATAATAAGTAGGTTTACAACGGATTCCGACAAAAGTTTTTAGCGTAACAAACAAAGATGATTACGATTGGCCCTGACCCTCGGCGAAGTCAGACGACGGAGTTATATATTTACGTCCGGTCAACAGTGGCCGGGATACGTCCGAACGGCGGAAACGAAACCCTTTGGTACCCCGCCGAAACGGCACTCTGGCAAAGAGTGGTCGGTGGCGTATTAAAATTCTCTGAGCTCATCATCGGCGGAATGTTGCTGCGAGCTGGCTGGCGCACAACGATTATTACTCGGGTCGATGCAAAAGTGAAACGTCTTATGCTCGCCGCCGAAAAGGGATTTAATGAAATTCCAGCCGCCGCCGCGTCTTCCGGCTAGGTATTTACTCCAATCAGAGCATAATAATATAGAAAACGTACATAATATACAAATAACATATATATATATATTAGGGGTGAGGCGCAAAGTTGGCCGCGTCTCCATGCCGTATTGCCGGTGAATAGCTCGTTGCGCGCCTTTATAATATATATATATATGTTTGGTACACGCGTATATGCATAATATAGTGTGTGTAACAGAATCAACTGATAAATGTAGTATAATATTATTGACTGAATATAAAAGTAATATTATTATTTCATATCTTTTAATCTTAAAGATTTTTCAGTGAATTATTTTTTTAATTTGTATATTAGTAGTTGTACTATAGCTGAATATCCGGTATTGGAAGTGCCAAAAATGTTTTTTCTCATAAATATGTTTGTATATTATGTTAGTGGTACTAAATAACTATTGATAAAATCGAAAAATGATCTCTCTAAAGTACCATATTGATCCAATTTGCAAAAAGATATGGTACTATATGTTGAAATCTCCTTCTGTTAGAAATTTTGTATACAGGATATGTATAAAAAAAATAAAAAAATAAGCACCATTGTAAAACCATTAGCTTCCAGTCCAGGAAGTGCTGGGCAGCGGTGAAAATTGATTTTCCATACTTGTGACAAAGATATTGGCATTTGCTTCAGAGTCGTAATGGAGGTTGCCTATGTCATCTTTGAGTGGATTGGTTGGAAGTGATTTCTTCAGAAGATGTCTGTCCAGTTTATAAAGTTTGGACCAACTCTGTGGAGCAGATTCGACTGAATCAAGGAAATTGGACCATTCATTTTCGCGGTTTTAATGGAGGAGATCACTAACTAAGCTAGTTTGGTGGTTAAGTAGGGTTTTGGTAACTGGATTCCTTGTCCTTTTCCAAATAGATCTTAGTTTCCTTTTTTTTTATTGATTTGAGATTATTGACTAGCGAGATATCTCGGTCGTTTTTTTGGTTACTGTCATTGGGAGTGTACTGTTGTATTTGCCATGACCTCCCCTATTTATGGTCGTACTTTCAGCGTTCGTATGATGTAGGGGGAGGCTTGGAATTTCCCCCTAAGCCCATAATACGGTGTGTTTCATTAATACTGTGCTGTGATTGGTTGTCATAGATACATAATATGCTACGGGTTGTTGGCTTTTTTAAGGATTGTCCTGTTAGAATAATCGTCCAAATTTATATCCCCAATTTTTATTTCCATTATTTTTCGTTCAATTTTGTTTTTTATGATATTCAATTTTCTAACAATACTTTTTCTTTACTCATTGTAAATTATTAACACAATTTAACTGTGTTGTATGATTCCTGATATCACTATGTGGATAAGAACAGCGTTACGTAATATAAACTTAAAATTATTTTATTTTAATAAATATATGAAAACCACATCTATATCTTCCTTCATTAATTTTCTATATTTTATCGACAATAAACACTGTGATTACAATATACATTTTCCAAAATTCTGAGAAATCCATATATTCAGACGAATGATCATTAAATATATGGGGTAAATTTGTAACATTTTGTTTCAGTATTATTAAAAAGTTTTAATAAAAATTATTGTCCCATTTTATACGTTTTAAATGATGAACAGAAGTTAAAGAAACAAATATTGATTGAAAAGTATAATTAAATATATAAACTTATTCCATTGCGTTACTAGATGTACTAGATCTTGTTTTGTCACGTTACACTTGAATAAAATAACAACCGATGAAGGTTGTTTCACAAGGTATCCAATATATATTTTTTCTATACTGTTGTTTTATGCTTAAAATCGATTTGGCTATTTTGGTGTCCACGAAGTGAGCAGTATTGATTAATTATTAAATTAAAGATGAAAATATTTTGTTTTGACTTTCACTCTAGTTGATCGCCTAAGTTTTTGCAATGTAAGATGGTGTTGACGTATTGGTTGTTTTTTAACTTTGAAATATATGATACATTTTTTATTTATTTACTTTTGGTTTGTTGTGGATAAAAATAAAAATAATACAACATAGTTTCCACCATTACACAGTAAAATCACAACTAAAATCAAATCCAGAAAAAAGTTAAATATTGATGATAACAGATTGATCACATTACAAAAGTTAAAAGTGATTATTAATTAATGATCTCTGTAAACTGATCAATATTTTTTATAATTGGAAAACACAAAATTGGCAAAAATGCACAAACATCTGTGTAACATATAATGTTGTACATTATTATAATAATATATTGAAAACAGTTAATACATAAAAGCAAATCACACAAAAAATTGAAGACATACACAGTTATGAAAATTTAAATTTGAGTTTGTGAATAAAATACAGAAAACAAAACAAACAATTTAAGACTCATGGCCTAGTTGATCATTACATTGGGTATATCATTAACATACTTACACTAAATTTAAATTTATCAAACTCTAAACCCTACGGCTAACGCTTTAGTCCACTAGACTATGAGTCTACGAAAAATGAAATATTATTTTGTACTACTTATAAGTAGTAATAATGAGTTTTTAAAAATAAACAAAGTAACACTGAACTAGAAAAAGTCAGAAATGACTCAAAACTAAACTGGAAAAAACGAGACAAACCGTTCTAAAACAAATTCAGGGCTGAAAACCGTTTCAAATAAATTCAGTAATTGGCTTATAAATTTTTGAAAACCGGTAACCGGTTATCGTTTAATTTTGATACTATGGTAACCGGTAACCGTTTCTTTAAAGATACTTCAAATCTATGATAACCGTTAATCTTTTAAAAACCGTTGATAAGGTTTTTTGGTGATCGGTTACCGGTTAAAACCGGTTTTTAAAAATCATATTTATTAATTTTTTAAAACAGTTTATTTAGGCGATTCGTGAGTTGATAACATAACTATTATTATTACAAAATCAAAAACTTAATATGTTTTAATTTAGTCGATTTCACTCAAAGTTTGAAACATATTATCAAGATAATGAAAAACCCTACATATTACTACACTATATAGTTAATTCGAATCAACCAAATAAAACAAATTTATGTAAACATAAGAATGACTGTTTAAATAAAAATATATGTACATGTCAAACCTTTGTAAAAATAGTTGAAAACTTTGAATATTTAGGTATGGAAATGTGTCATAATCTTAAATAAAATGACCACATAAAATGTTTAATAAATAAATTAAGAAAACTTGTGTATGCATTTAAAAATTTAACAGATATCTTAGATATTAAGACAATTAGAATAGTGTATCAAGCATTAATAGAATTCATAATTAACTATTGTATTTCTATATGGGGAGATACGTATGATACAAATATATATCCATTAATAAAATACTTAATAAAATACTGAAAATTATCCTAAAAAAAGACTCAAGATAACACACAAAATATTTATACCATGATATTATGAAAGTACTACCAATAAAAATAAATATTTTATAAAGCGTCGGTACTTCACATAATTAAAAATAACTTTACTTTTGAAACTGAACACGGACATAATTCTAGAAAAATATTTTATATCAAAGTACTAACTATACACAAAAAAATAACACAATCCACATACTCTTATATTGGTCCAAAAATGTACAATATACTACCATTAGAAATTAAACACAGCAACTTTTTAAGATTCTTAAAGAAAAAATTACACTTTGGCTATTACAAGAACAAAATATAGACAGACTCATAACAAACGTAGGTATATAGAATTACTGCATTATATATTATAGTAATTGTACGACTTTAGTAATTATTATTAATTTTAGTTTTATATTACCATATTATATTGTATTATTTAAATACACAATGTTTTACATAATACTATATTATAACATTATATCATATAAATAAAGAGAAGAAAATATATATTTACTTATATATTAATATTATAGTTATGTGAGAAATATATATTACAAATTGTAATTATTTAATTTAATGAATTTAATATTTATATTTCAAATTGTGAACATGTTCAATGGGGCCCTTTATCGTGTTGAAGATTAAATAATAAAAAAAAAATAATATATTTAAAATTATTTACAATTGGATAGAAATACTATGCTGAAAATGATTTCCCACTGGTCAACTGGCCCTCCAAGGGGAAAAGTTTTAGATCACCGTTTTGAAATCTCCTATAATTGTAGAACTCTGAGATAGAACCGATAAATACTACCTACTATTATATATATATATATTATATAAATAGTGTATTGGTATTATACTTCTAATAATATAACTTCATGGTAATTCAGATATACTTTTGAATGATTCATAAACTCCTTTATACTAATATTATTGTGTATAAGATGACCAACGATGTTTGATATGATTTAATAGTTATATTTTTAAATTATGGTTGAGTTTGTTTTAAAAAAAATGTCATCATTGGTACTTATAATAAAACAATTAATCCACTGTTTAAAGTTTCTGTTGTTTTAGGTGTTATTTACTCACCTGAGAATTTAAATTAATAAATCTTATGAGGTTTCTATGTCATATTTTATTTATATTTTGTTAAAATACCGTAACCAAACGATTAATTAAAATCCTTTACAAGTAGGTATTCAGACTATAAAATATGTTTATATACAAATTAATCAAAAACTTAAAACGTATTATTATTATCATCGGATAAAATGTTTATACTTTAGGTATATGCCATAGAATAAAGAGCTACATTTTCAAAAGTCTTGTAGAAAATATTTTATAGAGTAGGTACTTGCAAGGGACAATTAAAATATTTTAAATATCATGTGAATCGATATTACAAAGCGATGTATAGGTACATGAAATATATGGTACTTATAAATTTAATTTTGTTGGTACTTCACAAAGATTATTTGATATAATTAAATTTAACTTTAAGTTTATATAATATGGCAGGTTAACTGTATCTTAACACGTGAGTATCTCGAAAATATTGATAAAAAAAAAAATAAAATAAAATATTAAAAAAAAAATAGGAATAATCTCGACTGTTAAAAAAATTGAGCCTAATATTCTATACCAAGAATAAAAGTAATGGAAATAATATTCAGATTGGTGTTTGATCTATAATGATGTAGACAAATAAGTGTCCACAAAAAAAAGGTGAAACCAAGAACATTGAATTTATATTTATTAGGTTATTTATTGAAATATAAACTACAAACGGTAGTAAATTTATTAAATAAAATATAATAGAGTTATAACTTAAGACAAAATAGAAGAAGAATACATAAGGATACAATATCTAAAAATACAAAAGTAGGTACAAGTTTTTGGTGGAATAGCATGAATGAGCATGAATTAAACGGGGTGGTTATGGACGTACAATCGTACAAAATGGTGTGACTATTAGTGATCGAGAAAAGAAGCTGGCTGCAAGTAGAATAAGAGGGAACTTTAAAAGATCTCCAGGAGGATCTCGATTATCCAGAGACCCATTTAAAATTTAACTATTGATCTGTTGACCAGCTTCAATGTACTGCGAGGAGAGACTTTGAGTTTGTAATACATCGTGAAAAATTGAACAATCGTTAGATCTCTGTGTCTTTTTTTAATAAAAAATAAAAAATAAATCTAAATAATGTTTTTTTTTTAGAAAAAGCTTCAAAATATAATATTATGTGTGTCTTTGATAATAAGTGGTATTTTAAGAATAATACAAAAACCTGAAGAGCTTGTCTCTAAAGTATTATTCTTTAGACATTTTACCTATGATAAGTGTTTTTGTTTTGAAACCACGTTTTAATGCTTTTTCGTTTATTTTGCGTACACATGTTTACGCAGTTATATTTAAGATTTCACTGCTACCATGTGCTGGGTCCACATGATGATAGATTACCACGTAATAGTTGGGATCATGACAAATAATATTTATAGTTATTAGTTATAACTGTACCTATATAGAAATAGGTGTCACTAGTCTTATACATTTGGGGGCTTGAGGCTTACCCAAAAATTTTTTTTTTACACTTTTGTCTTTTTTTTATGGTATTATAATTACTTTAAAACGCCTATTTGTTGAACAAAGGTTAGGTATTTTTCCATTGGTCCCTTCCCTCTTTCATACACAATTAATATATTATACGCTATTGTGTGTGTAGGTATCTATATAATACCCTATATTATGTGTTGGATGTATAAACCGACGACTGATCTCTGGTCGCACTGGGCCCAGTTAAAACGAATCCATTCCACCGGTCTAATCAACTAATTCGTATATATACGGCAGCGACGATAAATCGTTGCCGACCGGACACTTTGGCGTCGAATCAAATCGCGATGAGGGTGGGTAGGCGTGCAGTCCGGTGACCCACACAACATCCCTCTGTCGCCCCTCGTCGTATACTTATATTATACATATGTACATATATTTTGTGTACACTCGTGTGTATGTGGAAAGTAACACGCGCGAGATCGTTTAATTTATCGTGGCAACCGAATATATTATTCGAGCAATACCCACGGTGTGGAGGGGGTGTGGTAAAATCGACGGCCGTTCGCGGGAAACTGTTATGCTGTACGGGTATTTTATAACAATATGTACACGTATATAGATGTACCTGCAGCAGTACTCGAGAGATTGAAGTCCGGAGAGTCGGGTAGAGATGGAATGGCTTTGGGTGCCAAAAATCTATCCTAGGTTTTACGCAGGATATACGGACCGTTTTTCGGCATTTTCCGAACTCACCATTTAGACCCGTCAGTGTGGTTCTGTACTCGGACAGAAGAATAAAAAATAAAATAAAATAAAGGCTAACGTTAAACCCAACGAGTCGATTTGGCTCCGAAGCTTTATCGATTCCTTGTGAGATGTCCACTAGCTCTTAGGTCGC
This sequence comes from Sitobion miscanthi, assembly GCA_008086715.1. Classification (NCBI taxonomy): domain Eukaryota; kingdom Metazoa; phylum Arthropoda; class Insecta; order Hemiptera; family Aphididae; genus Sitobion; species Sitobion miscanthi. The sequence continues at coordinate 7,692,832 of CM017801.1, read as the reverse complement.
AGTGTTATCAATTATCATCGTACCGTAACTCTGTTCAGACTGTTGCACGACTGCACGAGCATATTCAACACTGCATCGCCGCATCGGTGATTTTGATCTAGTGATTTATATAATTAAGTTAATAGTAATTGTTGTAATAAAGTTATCGGCGATATAGTCTTCGACTATAGTGACGACTGGCGATTATTATTGTGGGTATATTACAGCATTGTACGATTTGTACGAGTATATAATATGCAGTATCGGGTAGTAACGTAACGCAAATTACAAATTACTATAACGCAATTACTTTTTCAGTAAAGCAGCAGTAATTTTATTACATTTTACTTAAAGTAACGCAATTGTAACAAAATTACTTTTGAAAAATAATTTCTATGAAGTAACGCACTATAACGCGTTATTTTCCACGTTATTAAAATAATAGTTTTGAATATATTACAGGTAAAGGATATCCCAGAAAAATTAAAAATCAATTAGGTAGGTATATTAATTTTTGATTCCGATAATAGTTAACAATATTACTAAACATTTCAGGAATAAATGTTATTACTTTATTAGCAGAAAGAAAAGAGTTCGGTTTAAAAATAAAATTTAATAAAAATTATTTATGACTTATGACTATATAGCCATATGCCCATAAATGTGAGATGACTGTACATTTGTACATAATAATAATATAGGTATATTATCACTAGGTCTATGATTGTAAAATATATACATAATAATCGAATCATATGAATTGAATATGGTTAAAACAAAATAATGAAAAAAGTAACGTTATTTGTAACGCACAACTTTATTAATGAAAAAGAAATGTAACGTGATAAAAATAATTTTAGGTAACGCAAATTTAATTTAAATAAAAATATTTGAAGTAACGAGTAACGCAATTTGATTACTATTTAAAAGTAATTTACCCAACACTGATAATATGTATAATAATATACTATAACAATCGGTTGCACGACAGTTGTACGAACGAGTTACAACCGTCTCGTTTTGATGCAGATAAGGATACCTAGCATATAATTATTATATTTCGTGTTTTGAACTGCCCAACTAGGTTTACACGTCATATTTTAGTTAAAAATCCAAGATTAGGTAGTGAAAAATTATGGTAGCATACAGTAGGTATACAAGCGTATTATTTACCATAGTATATGCATAAGTTTAATACATTAAATTGTACACTATTGTCGGTTACAAGTAAATTATGTATGCATAAACTTAACTGACATAATAATAGTACATACCATTGTTTTTTTTTTTAATAATTTAACTAGGACTTAAACGGTTTAGTTTTGACGTAGCGATGGAAGAGGAGTGTAACTTATAAAATGTTAATAATTATGAATGTAAAGTACGATGGGATTTAGTTGTATGTATTCTAAGATTATAAATCATAAACTGTGAGTTGATCATTATTTGACTTTATTAATAATTAATTAATGAATATTACCAAATTATATATTCACATGTATATGGTAATTGCACTTGTTACGTGTTCAACTATTTATTTATTTTTTTAAAATTAAAATAAAGGCTTTAACATCATTGGTTATTAGACTATATTTAAAATACAGAGATAAAAACAGGCTAAAAAATAGTTGAAATATTTACAGTTGTTTACAATTTTTGCTTAAATTTATGGCGTGAAAAAATTTGTTGATTTATTCGGTGTTTCTTTCATTAGTAGGAGATGTTGGGTTGTTGAAACAACTTATTATAACTATCTTTGTTCAATGGATTTTCACGTTATTTATAATATTATATTGTGCATTAGGCAGACCGATTGTTTAGTATGGTACACAGCCAACAAATTGAGCGTGTCCAGCGCAAGTTTCTCAGCTCCACAGGTTACAATTTAACTAATTGTCCATCCACCTCATGACTATGTCCCGGTACTCCAAAACTTGAACTTACTATCTCTAGTCTATCGCCATAATGCCCGTGACCTAATCTTCCTTAAGAATATCATTTGTGGTAAAAATTGATTCTCCCTCACTCCTTCAACATGTTAGGTTCAAAGTTCCTAAACGATATACCCGTAACATTGGTCCATTCGATGTTCCATTATGCACCACCGATTACCTGAAAAATCAACCTCTCACTCGATGTATGAGACAAGCCAATCGAGACACCTCCTTCGCCTACTCCAGTTAAATATGTTGTTTCATCATATTTCAGATTTATTTTTATTTCTAATCTTGTATTCATATAATATACTATATTATGTATATTTCTGTATATTATTGTTAATTGTAAATAGTAGTATATATTTGTATGTTCACAGCCAGCTTTTCCACGGTAAAAATGTGGTTATGTCCCGCTTGGAACACTCTGATTTACCGTGTAACACATTACACACTGATTGTCTACCAAATTTTACCTCATACAAAAAAAAATATTTGAGATGTGTCAAAGTTTTAGCAAATCTTAAAACTGAAATAATTATTTCAAGTAAAGAACACAGATTATTAAATAATAGTTTTTATTGTAATAAATTAATTCTTAATTATATTTACACAAGTTTTCTTACTTTTCTAGTAAAAGGTACATATTCTACAATACGATCATGAGTTAATAAACAGTAAGCAGTCACACCTGAAAGCGATTCTGAAGCTTCAATTTTCAATTGAACATCTACTGGCTGAATCGTTCTGTTTCGATGTATCGATTACTATAATTGGCGCGTTTGCTAGAAAAGTAGAAGGACTCAATATCGGGTTACGAATACTTTTTTCATAGTACGATTCTTGAAACGATGTATACATATTATATAATAAGGTGAAACTATTTAAAAAAAAATCTAAATTCAAATTATCGTATGAATAACCTATCGAGTTCAGAAATACTTTAACGTTTGTTAATTTTTTATTATCAAATTTGTACGTCCTTTTTGTAATCCAATTATGATAAATCATGGTTTTTCTAATTTTGAAGCATTTTTCAAATTCCATACAACTTTTTTAGTGGTTCCTAGTTCAGGATATTCAAAAGTTTCAAAAGATCTAAAAGGAATAAACAAATTTTTTTAGATTTCTACAAGTTTCAATAATTTCAACCTTTCTTCATCATCGACCGTTATATGTGGAACCGTCCAGGCTATTTTGTTTAAAACGACTTTACCTTCAGTAGCAGCTGCACCAGTTTTTAAAGTTAAAGCATTTAAACCGTTATGACTTCGAGTTAATATTAATTCAAATCTAGAATTTACTAATATTCTTTTATAGTCTTCAAACAAACCTAACCAATATTTTAATGGAATGCGAGCAATCAGGAATCCACCTTTTTCATTTTCCGATTGCGTTGCGTTTTTAAAATTCCAGCCAGAATTTTCATAACAATTATAGTTGTCTGGTGTACCGGATAAGTATCCTTTCAACATGCTTGTGATTTCAAGAGCACGTGAACTATATACTTCTATCCCATTGATTTCCAATCATATTTGCTCAAAGAGGTAAGAGTAACCGTTATTAGATAGTTTCACTTTGGTAGCATCATCAATTACCCTTTCCAAAAAAATAAAACTTTCGTGTAGATATGGATAGACATCCGTTTGCTGGATTGATATACGTATTTCATCAATATTGTTAAATTATGTTATATAAGGCGTATATGAATGATATTCAATTTTCGTAATTTTAGAATCCGTCTCGTACTGTGAAGTTATATCCAAAATATCACTTTCAGGCATTCTGCTTTAATTCACTGTCATTTTTTTGAAAGCGTTTTTGCTTGTCTACCACATAAAAATCTATCAAATTCTGCAATTGACGAAGCCGGTACAAATCTACATGTGACAAGATAATATAATCCTCGTTTAGATATAGAGTAATTCAACTCTGTTTGACATTGATTGAATATGAAAAGGAATCGATGATCTTTACACGCTTCACCCGGGTATTTTAATTATTAATAATTGAATTGTAATTAGATTCAGACATCAGTACAAACCATTCTTCTAAACTTAATGTGATAATTTTTTTTGAAAGTTTACATTCCAATAATAAAATAATTGAAATCTGCTTGTTGATTAATAATCCGACTGTAATACTTTTCTTGTTAAAAGCCCGGATGTCGAATGTAGACTTATTGAAAACTATTGGTGGACTCATAGTAAAGTTTTTTTTTTTTAAAAATCTTTTGTATAAATAAAAAGTAGGATATAACTGTTAGGAGTTATACATTGAACTGTTAGTTTTTCTCCTTTGCAGTCATATTATAAACTAAAAAATCTTTGATAAAAAATTCAAAAAATGTGAACGTACAGATAACCAATTAGTGCAGACTAGAGAGGGGAATTTACATATACTTACTAACCTGTTACCTGAAAAACATTTTAAATTATTATATACGCACTAGCCCGCTAGATAGTCCACGAGATATTAAATCGAATATTAACACATTTAAGATAAAATATTCAATTTTAGATTCTGAATGGAACGATGAATGTATTGATTGTACAATGATGTGTTTTTTTTTTTATTTTTTTTACTTCTTTTTGTGTCTGTCATCACCTTTTAGGACAGTAAAAGTGCTTGGATTTTCTTCAACAGTAACTTTTCTGATAGGAAAGTGAATCTAGTTGGTACTTTGGGGGACCAAAAGTAAAAATTTCCCAGTAGTTTTCAAAAGTGACGTGAAAAACAAAAGAAAAATTAAGGAAATCGGGAATTTTTACGCAAAATCTGTTTTCGAAAAAATCGATTTTGGTTTTTGGTGTAACTCTAAAACAAATGAACGTATATACATGCAATTTTCACTGGTTGTTTATACTTGCATTTTCTATACACGATAGCATTTTCAAAATATTTTGATTTGTTTTGAACTGTCTAGGAACATTTACAGTTTCTAATTTTATTAGTATTTTTTTCTATGGATCTCAATAAAACTTTATTTGTTGGGTAAAAAACCTTGAAAAACCTTGGCTTCTACTATACTATCACAATGACATTGGTCACACAAATCCTTAGTCACAGTTTTTATTTATAAGCATTTAAAATTCAAATCTTGACAAAATACGGAAAAATCACGAAAATTAGCAAATTATTTTGAGTTGATAATTCATAAAAATTGATTTAATATGATTTAACAAATGGTGTCGTACGAACCAGTTTCACAATTACAAATAACTTCAGTTTTACAATATTTACTTAATACTTTTTGTACAAATTGATTTCCTTTCATTAATAATACAAATAAACATCTGAGTGAGAATCGAATATGTTCTATAAAACAATCATCGTCGATTTCAAAACTATGTAGAATTATTCCACACCAATGGCATTGAACTGCATCGTTGAGATTGATATAGTAAAATCCACATTCAGCTAATTTTTATTTATTCTGGCCGGTATAAGATGGAAACGATTTAAAAGTACGTAACCTAGATACCAATGTAAAAAAAAAAATAAGTAACTTTGAAAATGAAAAAAAAATTTCTGTAAATTTGTTTATCAAATTTTAGATAAAAAAACAGTATAACCAACAAGAGTAAAAATAAAATACAGTAAGTATTTTTTACGAGGTAAAATTTGGTAGACATCAGTGTGTTATGTATTACTCAGTAAATCAGAGTGTTACAAGCGCGACATTACCGCTTGAAAAAAAAATTTACCGTGGAAAAGCTGGCTGTGAACATACAAATATATACTACTGTAAATACCATTATAACTGTTCTATTATTTTAAATGGGCTTCCGCCAGTCAGTGTTAAAATAAAATAAAATAAAATATATAAAATATAATTATTATGCTTATTATTTAGCGTTGTAGTGTCCAAGAAAGTCTTACAGTACTTACAATTTATAATATTATACTTGTATTTTGTGAACAAAAATATATTATAATTACTCATATTTAGGATAGATACATTTTTGACAAATAATTGCATCTATACAAGAATAAATTGACGTTGGGAAAATAAAGAATTTAAATATTCTAAAAATCGCTTTTATCACACATACATTAAAAGTGTATTTCGTTTTTATGTCCAAAAACATAATTTTATAATAAAAATGACAATTTTTTTCCTCATTAACGATAAGAAAATATATGAAATATTAATTTGTTGGCTGTTGAACGCTTTCCATTCAACAGTCAATTTGATAAGATTTTACGATTTTTAGTTTTTCAGTACTGAATATTATATATTAGCTATAATGCTATATAATATATAAAATTATTTTTGCGTTTCTTAATAGGTACCTAGTAATCTTGGAAACCACAAAGCAATGATTTTGGAAGTCTACGCGAGTTACCGAACTATTACACGTTTTTCATACGAATGAAATTATAATAATATGCTTTGCATTATATATTTATTATTACTATTTTGTAACACAAGTAATATATTTATATTATATATTTTATACTTACTTGCAGTTGAACGAATTAAAATATTATCATAAAACATTGCGCGAATTTCACTCACATAATTTACCTACACACTATTTAGACAGATATATTAATTGGTTTAGACGATAATGTAATACAACGGATATTATTCTACAATATTGAATTGTAATGCGTTTTCGCTATGAAAAGTAATAATAATAATAATACAAATCTGGAGAACAGTGTGAAGCTATATATAATATAATATATTATAATGTTATGTTGAATAGATATCGCTTAAGATCAATCACTTTCGATTATCGTCAATATATTTGTGTATTGTGAATTATGAATTTATAAAAAATAAAATCTAACCAGCTCGATTTTCCGCTCCGACGGTATTCAAAAGAGGCGAATAAAATTTCCCCACATAGATTTCCGACACGGTTGGTCAGGTTTCAAACGAAAATCATATTATTCGAAATAGTGCGTGTTTGTAGGAGGGTAGGTTCAGACCGTGCGAGTTATTCAGAAGTAAACATCTACTTGCATAAAACGCTATCCTTGTCACACTGATATGAATATATTATTACTATACAACACGACCCATAATATATTATGGTTATTGATGGTTGTTTATGTACATATATATGCACTACACAGATCTGTGCTAAGACATCGTCATATACACGCGGTCGGCCAATCAGACGTCTGGTCGGATCAGAAACGAAATGTCTAAGAGCCCTAGAAATATTGTAATGCGAAACTTCCATCTGAGGAGTCTAAGGGTAAAAACGGTGAGACCGAGACTAGAAGGAAGAATAAAAACACAGACAATCTTATGTCACCAATTTTTACTATGGTTATCACCGCAGTAGCACTTATAGTATTTATGGCCTAAGTACATGCATGTCAGAAATAAGCCAGCGATGTCATAATATTATTATGATATTATTATATATTATATGGTATTTTACATTATATAGGTAGTATAGGAACAATTTATACAGGTATAGTCACTGACCACTGTCGTATACCATTATTAATTGGTATTTTTTTTTTTATGATTTATCGATTATTATGTTTAAAAATTATATTTTCATGTTTGGCTTATATAGTCTCAATCGAAATAATATCATACTGTTGTGCTGTTTTGTTTATGTAAACGTCAAGGAAACACGTCATAATAATAATATGACTTCGGTTATCACGTCCAACTAGTTGCTTTCGTAATATTATGATGATCAACTAAAATATCCTGGTGTATAAACATACGCTAGATTACGCTTGTTATGAGATATCGGTCACAATAACTATGTAACTATATTAATAGAACCATTATTTCTCGTCCCTTCGAGGTCATATAAAATGGTTTTTTAAAAATATGTATTGTTTCATTATGTTATCAGATTATAGATTATACAATACATACACATAAATGAAAATATGTGAACTCGAAAGACTGCTTTGAAAGCGATCTACGTGCATTCGAATAATCGTTTGCATTCCAATGAATATATAACGTCATTATATTGACTTTAAACAATTTTAATTAAAAAATAACTGAAGAAGTATTCATATAAAATAGGTTCACCGACAAAAAATACGTAAATATGTTTATTTTTTTCAATAAAAAGTTGCGAGTGTTCACTACCTAGGTACCCAATAATAATAATTAATACACCAGTCTGTTTTTAAAATAAATTGAATTTACTCATACAATAATTTGTGCCTGACCAGAATAACCATTATTATTGTTGGAAACAAACAAGTAAGATGAATATTTGTTGAAATTCAATGGCATATTTATTTAAAAAAAAATACAATATAAAATATATATGCTAGCTATTATTGTACGTATTTAAATATCACTTATCTAAATTTTATTTTAACACGAATCGTACTGGTTTTTATACATAGTTCAAATGGCAAACAATGGCAATGGAAATGAATAAATAAATTTAATTATTTATTGATAATTTGTTTTTTTTTTTAATTTCTTTATCATAATTTTTGTCTGAAAATTGAAATAACATTTTTTTCTTACCATGCATAATAATAATGCATAATATTACGGCTTCGAACGACTTAATGACGTAGGTATAGGCATAATGCTAAATGTGCAGATTTTTCGCAGTAAATAGAAATCCCATTGGAATTTCCAAAATCGTAACGTTTCATCCTTAACCAGACTTTTCATTCTCGTTGATATGTTAATGTACACACCGTCACTGTGCCTACCTAAATATTATTATACTAAACACACAAACATTGTGTGTACTACGGAATAGTCGTTTTTACGGCGTCATCACGCACCAGTGCGGATCAACAGACGAAATTTATGGCCGAAACGCATTCGGGCTGGTAAATGTTTGATTTCATTATTATTATTATTATTTTCAAATGGGCACGGCCGCATATGGGTGAGTTTTGTCCACATAATTTGCCGGAAATCAACGCATGGCTGAACGTTCAAGACACATCATAATCCCCAGCTTTGTGAATCGTCTTGTACAGTATGATTTTACGATTTCGAAAACTCCTGTTTTTTTTTTTTTTTTTGGAATCTTTTATTGTTTACGCTGAAAGCAAATATGCGAAAAACATTTTGAAGAACAATTCCAATAAAAAGCGCTGTCGCCAACAGAGGAATATTAATCTTATTGAACATCTATGTTATTCTACTGTAACCAGTCAATATTATAATATAAGCTTTTAGTTAGGTTTAATAATTCTAAAAAAATTATGTGATATTCGTTGATTAATAAAGCACTCAAGAAAATAGAAATATCATTATATAAGCGTTAAAAATGAGTAACGTAGTTCATTATATTATACTTAAAAAGATATTATTTTTTTAACAGCAAAGTTTCGTCCAAATGGGCATTACTTTGTTTTTCAACAGGTAATAAAGCTAAATTAAAAATGCTATTTAGTAAGTTTGAAAAGGAAGTAGGTAGGTACCTACATTTATCGGATAAGTGAAATATAAGTATTTTTACCTTAGCTTATATAACTTGACACAAAATTAGTATAAAAAAGTAACTCATAAAATATACAGGTAGTTCATAAGAAACACAAGTTTCTACTTATTTTAATTTGTATTTTATTAATGCACAGCCTAAATAGTAAATAGTTAGCCTTGATTAATTGTTGTTGAAGATAAAATCCATTTAGGTACTATACTTCAATTATTTACTTACATAATTATTTGTGAGAGAAATCGATTTATTTGGAATTTTATTACTGGTAAATGTAGGTATACCTACATCTGTTAAAACATGTACTTTTCACATTGCGTATAATATCGTATTTTTACAAATTCAGATAAAGAATATAGATAACTTCTAAAAGTATATGTTATTATGAGTCATCGTCATACATTAAAATAAAATTCTGTACAGGTAATTCAAAAAAAGTCATATACATTAATGGTTTTTATCATTTCAATAAATATGCGATCTATAATATCTATAAACTTATAAGTTGACCCTTATAAAGTTAGCAGCACAACTATGACAGACACATATGCAATACACCCAAAAAACTTGTTGGACATTGTTGGACTTTATTTTTTCCGATAGAGCTTTTGACACTTTTGTGCTGCCACCTATACTCTAACAGCACAACTTAACGTTGGCAAAATTTCACCCTTATAATAAATGTCCAGCTTGATTTGTTGGACCCTGTTTGACCACTCTGAAAATTTGTTGGACATTATTAACAAATTGACATAGTGGTTCAACAGTGTCCAACAAATCAAGCTGGAAATTGTTTATAAGGGTGAAATTTTTCTAACGTTAAGTTGTGCTGTTAGAATATAGGTGGTAGCACAAAAGAGTCGAAAGCTCTACCGACAAAAATAAAGTCCAACAAAGTCTGGGGGTAATCCAACAATGTCCAATAAGTTTGTTGGCTTATGTGTTTGTCATAGTTGTGCTGCTAACTTTATAAGGGTTATAAGTTGTATTATAATTTATAACTAATAAGTAGGTTTAAGTGATAAATAAATTAATTAAATGATTCATTCATAGACGAGTGGTGAAAGTCCCAAAGTTGGTTGATACAATAAATTAAAAATGTCCATATAAAAAATCAAAACAATTTTAATAAGTATTAATGAGTTACAGTATTTTGAATTCATTTTGGTCATTTATTATGTATGACTGGTTAGATTTAGTTATGGAAACTGGAGTCTGCATCAACATGTAAGCTTCAAATTTTAAGAAATACAAATCATAATATAATATTATATATTAATATTTATTTTAAATTCTGTTTAATTGGGACCATTTTCCAAATGTATATTCAAGTCTTGGACAAATAAACGTTAATATTATAAGTTTATGGCTTTTATAGGTATTTGATCGGTACTGAAACCAATTCATCATGATTCATATTTTAATGGCTATTTCGGAATATTAAATTTGTTTGAAAAAAATTTAATCCTTAACAAATTTATCTTGAAATGTATTAAAAAATATTAAATTTATAATGGATTGATAGTTGTTCTTTTAATAACAAAAATAATCTTCAGTTTACAGTGAATTTCATATAAATTTAGTTGAAAGTTTAAGGTTACAGGTAATATTGCGTGTGTTTGCTTTTGCCAATGCTATTTAATTAAAAGTCAACAAAAAAGTCAAACAATGAAATAAAAAGACATTTGTCGTTCTTTTCAATCGGTAATCATTTAAAAATATCTCAATATTTTATATGAAGTATAGACAATAGTTCGCAGTAAGTAAAAAAAATATAATAATACTGTATTATAATGAACATCAATAACTGATTCATCTGTAGTGTGTTACTCAGCCTGTTATAACATATAAGATGTACAAATTTATTTTATTTTCTCTGATCATTTTAGCGTTCAATAGTATTGTAAAATGTGTATTATACGCCTTAAATGATTACGTGTATTACTTTAAGCTAACGGTTTCGATCGAGCGGTACTATAATATTTTACTTTTTATTTGATTTTCGAAAAATGTACTAGGTAATAATGTTTTATTTATGCGCTGCTCTCCGTTTGTATCGTTAGGAAAAGAGAAAAGAGATTTCTATAAATTGCACAGAGGAAAAATTGTTCTATAGATAACACCGTTATGCCATTAAGAAGTTCTTCCCCGGTTTATACCGTGTTACAGTCGAACCGTACGAATGACATTTACTTATTGTGCTACACATACACTGTGTCCGTATGGTTTTTGTTAAATATATTTCAACAATTCGATATTTGTTGAAAAACATTATTTAAATTGTATAGTTTTACATACCTGTCATATAAGTAAATTATTGTAAAATATTAACTTAAGTCCCAACAACCAAGTAAAAACATATTTTTCGTATTTAAATTTCACATTTTTTACTTTTATAGACATTGATTTATAATTAGGCAATACCTGAATGGTTTTTCATTCAGAAATAGGTAAAACTTAACTTACTTTTTCTATTATAGATTTTGTAGAACTTGAACAACAATAGTAGGTATGCAATAATTATAATAATACTATAATATGAATACCCACCTAGCACCTACTAAATCGCTGATATAGGTAGTTGAGTAACTATAGTTAGGTGTACCCATGTTTAAGACAAATGTGAACACGTCCTATCGATTATTGATAAGTATTTAATAGTTTTAGCTAACCAACTAAAAGTTTTTAATTTGGCAATGAAAAATTTAATTAATTATAATACACCTAGGTTGTACTATTTTTATTTTTAATTGTATCTATAGGTACTGTTTACCATATTTTCCAGTTTTCCATACTAAGTCTGACTAAATAGAAAGTTGAAATATAACATTATTTAGGGAATTGAAATGATAGTTTGTTTAGTGTTTATAATACGGTATAAGGTAGGGATTAACATGCGTCAAACAGTGTTAAAACTCTAAAAAAAAATTTTAGATTGATCAAGCATAATATAAGTTTACTATGTCAGTATATTATATATATTTTATACAGTTTATTATTATTGTGACGAAATTTGAGAAGGTAATGATTAAAAACAAAAACAAATATACAGCCCTGAAGCGATATTGGGGCGGTTAAATATAAACACGAATAAAAAACTCTAAGAATACATGCGTATTATAAACGTTTTAAGCTTAATCCACCTAGTTTATGGCATAGATGAAGAAAAAAACCTATTACGGTAACATGATCTTCTGAGACGTTATTGTTTTGGGCAGAACCCGTATATTATAACAGCTATTCCAAAATATATAAATACAATAAAATACCTATATAAAAATATATGGTTCGAGGATTTATGAAGGATTTCGATTTTGTTCACTACAAAATAGTAATAGGTATAACGTGACTAGCTTAGCTATTTTTTTCCCTACAGTTACGGTAGTATTTGTTATTATAGTTCATGTATATCGAAAGTCAAAACTATTCAGGTAGGTACCTATTTTTACGACGTTTAGACCCAAAAATACTATCCAAAATCCATCTTTGATTCCATACACCTTTGTCTTAAATAAATTATGAATATTATATTTCAAGTAGACCAAGTGAGCCGTCCATCCGTATTATATTGACATTTTTTTCTTTATAAGTATAATAATATATTGATGTTTAACAAGTTGTATGAAAAAATACTTGTTTTTATTTGGAAATAGGTACATTTTTTTAAATATTTAATTCATATTCGTTAAATATGCTAAAATAATAATAAAAAGAAGTAAATAATAATTAAGGAATAACTAATATTCACTGGACAGCCTCCCTCCTCATAAATATATTATCGTGTAAATATTCTCCATCGTATTTATCCTATTTGATTTTTGTACATATTTTACTACAGAGTGAACATTTTTTTTTTTTTAAATCTTATATTATAGTAAAAAAACTTTCAAACTCCGTTCTGAATCGTTTTTTGTATGATTTGCATTTACAATAGTTGACATTTTTTTCACTTTGTTAAATCCATTAAAAAATATCTTCAAGTTGCTGAACGATTTTAGACCGTTTTATAGCACAATTTTTTAGACAACTCATGGTTATATAAAAAAAAATGACCAACTCAAATGCATAAATCATGTGCAGAAGAGAAACAGATTCGTATATGCAACGACTATGGGGACAATGTAAGTTTGAAGAAAAATAAATAAATAAATAAGCATAATTAATTAATAATATCAGGTTAGTTGTCACTGCATGTGGTACAGTCACTCGATTAAAACGTTTCGTCTAAAACAAGATTATGGCCAGTTTCACACTTTTATTTTGGATTTCCGGTCAGTTGTTTCACCCAAGAACATGCTAAAAGTATTTTCGGTCCCATTTGGCTATCAAAGTTATAATTCTTGAAAAATAAATATCATAATATAATATTTTTCTTTAATTAAACATTAAATTTGTTGTCTGAGAAATGAAAAGTATAAAATGGTAAACACTAAACGAGCCCAATTACAAATTCTAACATTTGGTTCAACAAGTAACAGCCCTACACATTTATAGATTACAGACTACTTGAAAAAAAAAGTACATAAATCAAAATTTAGTTTACTTAGCCGGAAAGAAATGTATATTATATCATTTGGCGTATATAGGTAGTAGATCTGACAAAAACTAGACAAATTAATGTGTTTTAAGTTCCAGCCATGTGAACTAAATTTTGATTAATGTTCCGTACATACCTACATTTTTTTGTACTTACCCTGTGAACACTGGATGAGTACTTGCTAGAAAATTAAGTTTCAATCAGATTTTATAGTTTAGTGTCACATACATAACACACCAATCATTATTAGATATACTGATAATCCATTACTGATACAATATTTACATAAAAAGCATGCTATTTCTACCTGATACCGACGCATATGTTATATGTATACGTGTTAGAAAGTGCACTGTTTATATTAAATTCAAAAAAGTTTCGATCTCCATTTATGAGGGATGGTGGTAGTTACCGGTATAGCGAATTGGATCTAGTATTGATATTTTGATAAAAACTCTTCCTTATAGTTTTCAAAATAAATAATCTGTGAATAAAAAACAAACAGTAAATATTTTAGCCTCACCAGTTTTTGATAAATCAATTTTGTTTTTTAGTTATTATTCAAAAACAAATAACCCTGAGATACGGTTTTACTATATACTGTCTCAATCCGGCAGATAGTGGAACAGCGTGGTGTCATCACTCCGCATAATAAAGTTAATTTTAATTTTAACAATCAAGGTAGTACATGATTCCACATAAATTCTTATTTCTTGAATTAAAAACATTTCAACATAAAGCAACATTTATTTTTTACGAGCGTTTGATGACATTGAATATTCAAATGTAAAATAACGATTTTTGATATTTTGATACAACTCAAAAAGTTTCAATCATTCATTCCTCCATTACTTAACTTGAAATTTAAAATTTTATAAATTATTTACATTTTATATTTTTATGAATGTTGATTAAAATTTTTTCTCGGTTAAAAAGGTTGATAATATATTATAAGTATAATATAATAGGTTTCACATAAAATGTACTTTTAACAACTATTATTATTTAAACGAAAGATATGTGTGCTACAACTTTTTATCCCAAAAAAAATACGAAAAATAAGCGTTTCCTACGTTACAAAGAGAGCCGTTTAATTTTGTTTGTTGCAGTTCAGTGCTACATTTGCCACCTAGGTAAATTCTATCAATTAATTAAAATTATTATCGGCATATTCAATTTCTATAATGTTTTCAACATTAATTTCTAGGAATCTTTCACCCTTGTAAATTTCAGCTTTAAGGTCCTCAATAAAATCATTGTTTAGTCGGATATATAGTGTGGCGCTTAAGACATCGAATCTCGGGGTGAAACTGTGAAAGTAACCCAAAATACCGAACTTCAGTTGAAAAATCATGATAGGTAATCTACGATATGTCGATATAATATAGTGTGTGACTATAATATTATGTTAAATATACTTATAAAATATCAAAACATTCGAAACCGTTACTAATTGTAAACGATTCGTGTTACCAAGAGTTTTGAATATTATATTATAAGTACGGTGCTAACCTAGGTACATAATATTTATTATATTTTTATAAATCAATATATTATATTGTACATTATTGGTATTTCTATTTATTATTGTAAGTTAATTTTGTCATTTTATACCACACTGTATAGTATTGATTTGAGACTCAAGTGAACACAAAACACGTATAATGTGTATAACAATTCGAATTAGGATCTGAGAAACGACCCACCCCTTCACCTTTTAACGCTTCAAAAATGAAAATATATTTCGTGGCATTTTTTTAAAGCCTGCGTGTTTCAACTACAGATAAACTGCAACAATAATAATCGGCGCGTTATACTTTGGCGATCACTATAAACAGTTTGACGGACATGTGCAAATCATGCTCGTCGTTGGACTACATGGCTACAGCGGCCGTCATGCAGTTGGCGGCCATTTTCGGTATGGTCGTTGGCCTGGCGGCCCGGTTCTGGTGGACCCGGCAGACGGCCGAGACCAGACAACAGTACTCGGCCGCGGTCTGGGAGAACCGCCTGTACGTCGGGTTGGCGGTGGTCGTCTTTCTGGGCATGTTTGGGGCGTTCCTGTGGCACCACACGGAACTGGAGCCGTGGACAGGCAGTCGGCGGTTGTTCCTGTTCAATGGCCAGATGCTGATGAGACAGGCAGAGCGCGAGGCGCAGGAATTGCTGGCGTCGACGCGCTCGATCCAGCTGGACACCGCGCACCCCGTTCACGTGCGCGTGGCCGACGTGACATCCCGGCTGTTGGCCGCCAACTTCACGGTGGACGCGATCCGTGACCGCCAGTGGACCGTGGTGGTGGTGGACAGCCCGACCGTCAACGCCATCGTCGAGCCCAACGGGTTGGTGCTGGTGTACGTCGGGCTGACGTCCATGGCCAACGACGATCAGCTGGCGATACTCATCGGCCACGAGTTAGCGCACTGCTTGCTCCGGCACGCCAACCAGCTCAGCAGCATCAGGTTCGTGGTCGCCGCACTGTGCCTGGTTCCCGTGATCCCGGTAATCTGGGCCCTGCTGCCGTTCGGTTGGAACCTGTTGGCACACATGTCTTGGTTAGTCGTCTTAATGTTGCGCGTAGTATTGCCGTGCGTCCGGTTATGCGAGATTGAGGCCGACCGCGTCGGAATGGAGCTGGCCGCCAAAGCGTGCGTGGACGTCAAGCAGGGCTACCGGTTCTGGGACGCCATGGCTGTGATAGACAGACGACCTAAACTGTTATGGTCGCTGTCCATGCACCCGACCAACGAAAGTCGGTCTCGACACTTGTTCAGCTTGATACCCGCGGCCATGGAGATCCAGAGACAGGCTGGCTGTTAGGGCCCAACGGACTTTCCCACCCCCTACGACCATTTTGTTCCGGAGCGCCTACTCAACGGTCAGTAATGATGTGTTCGCGAATTTTGATTTTTAGTTATAACATAGTATTATCATGTTATGCTCACAATATTATTCGGATAATATAAGTTGTGATAAGATTATTAGCGGAACGACGAATGCATCGATTTTACAATGATTTTTGTGGATTTTTTTTAAACATGAAATATGTTTTTTGGCTGGACATACGTTTTTTGTTTTTGACTGATTTTCCGTAAAATTCTCGTCGTCATGGTTACTTATTAATAAAAACATATTTATGATTCATAGAGTTTCTTTGAAGAAGAAAAATATCGAGGCTATGGTTTCTTTGTTTTAGAGACACTTTTTCTAGTAGTAATACGCTCTGGTTATTAACTTTGATGGAGGTTTCGAGTAGTAAAATTGGATCTAGTCGCTACTCTTGGGAGGTAAAAATTTAAAAACTTTCAGCACCTATTTGTTAAAATAATCATAAAAAATAAAAAAAAAAAATTACGAAAATGTATTAAATTTTTAATATAATTATAAAATAATTTTTAGGTAACATTGGTTGGATACAAAATGTTGGATCGTTTTCGATTAATTTTAGTTTTATCTATAAATATCGATACAAAATTATTCGTTCGGTAAAAAGATTAAAAATTTAATACGAGGTAAAATGTTGTATGACTTAAATATTTTAGTCAGACTCACAACACATACGTTTTTAATATAGCTATTTAAAAATATTAAAGATTTAATTCAAATATTTAAGATTTTTTTATTCCTCGAGTGTCTTGATAGTGCACTTTTCAACTTTATAGGTCATCGCAATCATACATTTTATTATTATTAATTTATACTTTAAAAGGTTGTTATCGGTAATATTTATATTTATATTATGATTAGTAAAAATATTGGTTATTATTTTTTTTTGGTATTCGTTGGTTACAGATAGTTATTGGTTAGGTTATATAAAACAATATTTATAAATAAAAATAAAATGCTGTTTGTTGGTCATACCTTGTAAATAGCTGTAACGATTTTGCTAAAATATTATTATTATAATGTTTGTAATTTTCTTCCGAATAATGTTTTTATACGGAAAGAAAAATTGGAAAACTAGCTTAGAATTCTGTTGTATACTACCTATGTGTCGGTGACTTATTGTCATTATATATTAATTTATTGTCGTGTAGGAAATATTTTGAAAAATACTAGTGCGGAACCGTATTATTTTATTTTTTTTGTTAGGTAGAGGTTGGGGAGCATACAAAAGAATATAGAAAGATGACAAACCCACAGATCGACGACACACGGGTATCCGGTTGTACCAATATATATACGTATATGCTGCATGAGCGAGAATACTGCAGACATTCGTAACAACGACCCAGCTCTTTCGTAATAATAATATAAATAAAACGTTATACAACTCTCCATAATAATATTATGTACAATAATGTAGGTACTGTGCATCATATCGAATTACTCTGAACACGTGATTTATTTTAATTTATTCTTGTCTTATTCGTCTGATGTAGTCGAACCACGATTAGGCGTTATTTCTGAGGACGGTCCGGACCTCAGTACAATTTTGATTTTACATGATAATAATAATAATAATATTAACAATTTAATTTTAACATCAATTTATGTTGATAACCTATTTATAGCGATATTTGTTAAAATTATCGTAGACAAATAATTTAATCATTAATCCGAACATTCAGATTCGTGTACACAATTAACCCTTATATAATATATTATTATGTAGGCGATGATTCGTGTTTGAAAGTGATCAGTCAATAGCTTGCACTACATTTATAATTCAAGAGTTAGAGAATACTAATTTATTAAGGTAGTGGTGAAATTTTAGATTCTGAGCGGAGCGATGAATGTATTGATTTTATAATGATGTATGTTTTTTTTTTTTTTTACTTTTTTTTGTGTCTTTCATCACCTTTTAGGACAGTAAAAGTGCTTGAAGTTTCTTCAATAGTAACTTTTCTGACAGGAAAGTGAATCAAGTTGGTACTTTTGGGGGGTCAAAAGTAAAAATTTCTCAGTAGTTTTCAAACGCGACGTGAAAAACAAAAGAAAAATTAATTTTTACGCAAAATCTGTTTTCGTGAAAATCGATTTTGGTTTCTAGTGCAACTCTAAAAAAAATAACCGTGGGTACATGAAATTTTGACTGAATGTTTATTTTAGCATTTTCTATACACCAAAACATTTTCCAAATATTTTGACTTATTTTGAGCTGTTTACGGACATTTTCAGTTTCCATTTTTTTTAGTTTTTTTTTCTATAAATATCTACAAGAAAGTCAAATTAAATTTTTATGAGCGTTTGAAATTCATATTTTTACAACATTTGGTATTCACTCGATATCTCATATCTAACGATTTTCTTATTTTTTTGTAATTAAAAAACGTATGACTGTAGGTACTTGAAAATTTCACTGAAAGTTTATATTAGCATTTTCTATACACGATAAAATTTTGAAAATAATTTGACTCTTTTTGAGCTGTTTACGGACATTGTCAGTTTTCAACAAACTTTTTTTTTCTACAAAAATCAATAAAATCTTATTCGTTGGTTAAAAAAGCTTGAAAATTTAATAGAAGGCTTCTGGATTATTGTTTTAAAGGCAAATGAAAAAAATTAAAAATCATTAGTCACAGTTTTTATTTATAAGCATTTAAAGTTCAAATTTTGACAAAAAACGGAAAATTTACGAAAATTAACAAATTATTTTGAGTTGAAAATTCATAAAATTAACTCGTTAATGCCCAGCCTTGATTATAAATATACATGTCCAGATAAGTAATCTACCTGATGATTATGAAATAGTTACAAAATCTATGTCATCGTTAAAACAATTACGTTATTACATTATTACTTTAAAAGACAACAAAAATAACATGAAGAAAATATATAGGTATTTAAATTTTACATTTTGAACGTAGGAAAAAATCTATTGATTTTATAATGTGTTTTTTCTGTCTGTCATCATCTTTTGTGGTAGTAAAAATGGTCCGATTTTCTACATTATAGGAAAGTTGGTGTATTCAAGAGGGCAAAATTAAGCATTACCAGTAGGTAATAGTTCAAATTCTTAATCAAAATATTTTGACTTTTCGTGTTATTTAAAGCCATGAGAAATTGTTGATTTTTTTAAAGTTTTATTTAACTATTGTAGATAAATAATCAAATTACTCGAAATGTAATACAGTGCTCCACATAAGTTGTCAATAGTGTAATTAGAAAAATAAGTTGGGCATAAATTAAAAATACTTTTGGATTTTGAGTGGAGTGATGAATGTATTGATTTTGTATTGTTGATTATAGACATGTTCAATTTTCAAATTTTATTAGTTTTTTTTTCTAAAATGTCGTTAATTTTTTAATTTTTGGTGGAAAACTCAAAATACTTGACAATTTAATGCAAGGTTCATCATACTATTACAATAGTAATTTAAAAATATATAGGCTAGATTTTTTTAAGTATTTAAAGTTCAAAGTTTGACATAATTCATCATAACTCAAATTTAACACATCCCTATGACTAAGGCATACGGAAAATTGGTTTCCGCTTTAAAATTCCGTATGCGAAAAATGAACACTTTTAACGTTTTATGTAAAAAAATTATTTTTATTTAAATATTTATCTTTTAATTATGTTTACTTTATTTAGTGTCACGACTAACGAGAATAGTTAAGAATATATTTAACATTGAATATTTCTTTTTATTATTATTTGAATTATATTATATAAGAACATTTTATGCTTAAAAAAAATATTTTGTATTCAATTTAAGGCGGTGACCAATTGTCCGCATGCGCCGTTATTCCGCGAAGACCAATCGTCCTAGATCCCTTGACCTATTGTACAGCAAATCTACGCACTTTCAATTGTATTTGCATTTACGGAGTAGATTGATTGTTGACTTATCGTAATGAGTGTAATTTGGATGATAGAAGTCTACAGAAAACGACGCATGAGTCACGGCGTTACGGTCTGTTTTTTAAGCGGTTGTTTCACTTGACGTTGTAGGAACGTTTCAGGGACGTTATAGAAACGTTGCTGGGACGTTGTAGAAACCATTTCGGAGGTTGATCAGTTCTACATGTAACAGGAGCGTTGTTTCACTTGACGTTGTAGGAACGTTTCAGGGACGTTGTAGGAAAGTTGCTGGGACGTTGTAGAAACCATGTCGGAGGTTGATCAGTTCTACATGTAACAGGAGCGTATGCTGTTATGGCGACGGCCGTCAAACGAGTGCGCTACAACTACTACTGCCGCCGCCGCCGTCACAGGCACCGAGATCGAAGAAAAGTAGCGAGTAGCGCGTGCGACCCTGGTACACGAGGATCCCGCAACGTATTCCCGACACTAGCCCGACTTTACACACTCACTGTTTCCTTTACAAGCAGTACCCTCGATTGTTGGGAAAATCTAATTCTTTGTTTTTATCATTGAAATATTATTATTTTCACTCCATTTTTTTTTGCATTTTAGGTTGTTCGTCCTTAATTATTTTGAAAGTTTTTTTTGTACTTGGTCAATTATTTGACTCTAAAACAAATGAGCGTAGGTACATGAAATTTTAACTGAATGTATATATTAGCATTTTCTATACACCATAACATTTTTCAAATATTTTGACTTATTTTGAGCTGTTTACGGACATTTTCAGTTTCCATTTTTTTTATTTTTTTTTATTTAAATATTAATAAAATTTTATTTGTTGATTAAAAAAGCTTGAAAATTTAATAGAAGGCTCCTAGGTTATTGTGTCAAAGGCAGATGAAAAAAATTAAAAATCCATCGTCACAATTTTTTTTTATAAGCATTTAAAGTTAAAATCTTGACAAAATATGGAAAAATCTTAAGATTTGAAAATGTAATACAAGATTATCTATAAGTTTGTCTACCTTTATCAAAAAAAAAAAAAATGTCTACAAGAAAGTCAAATTAAATTTTTATGAGCGTTTGAAATTCATATTTTTACAACATTAGATATTCACTCGATATCTCATGTAACGATTTTCTTATTTTGTTGTAATTAAAAAACGTATGCTTGTAGATACTTGAAAATTTCACTGACTGTTCATATTATCATTTTCTATACACGATAAAATTTTGAAAATAATTTCACTCTTTTTAAGCTGTTTACGGACATTGTCAGTTTTAAATTTTTTTATTTTTTTTTTTATAAATATCAATAATATTGTATTTGTTGGGTTAAAAAGCGTGAAAATTTAATATAAGGCTCCTGATATATCGTTCTAATAGCAGTTGAAAAATATTAAAAATACATAGGCACAATTTTTTTTTATAAGCATTTAAGGTTCAAATTTTGACAAAATTTATCAATTTTATAATGCAATAATTATTTTGTAGTTAAAAATTTATAAAATGTTCAACTTTTATAGCTAAGGATTGAAAATTGAAAACAAGGCTCTACTTAATAGGTTATATATAAATTACTTTATTCACAATAATATCATCAAATATACTTGGTAATATCATAGGCTGACTGACCGTTTTCGCTCAGAATCGTTTTTCTTATACAATGATATTATATAATTGAATTCAAATTTAACACCATCCAGTACAGTGACCCACTTGTAAACTATTGTACAGCTGAGCGACATCCATTTACCCACCTTTTTAAATTTCTAGATAATTTAAATATTACAAAAACAATGTTTTGTTCATAAATTGTTAAGATATTATAGAGGTCAAAGATTTCTCTGATAATTTAATCTTCTGGATACGCTTGATTTAGTTTCATAATAACTGAAATATTATTATTACAAACAGGTACAATAACAATATGCTTAATATATATAATATATACATATATAATAATAATTACATATCTAACAATAATTAAAACCGATATAAACATTGGCCTATTTTTATGAATTTATTTAAGTACCTACCTGTTATAATTTTATTTAATATACATAATATTGTACAGGGTCATAAGGGTACTCGTAATGGTCGTAATAACTTTTGAGTGGTCAAATAAACAGTTTTAACGTAATATTTCACTATTTAAATATATACAGGGTACTTCGGTATATTATGTTGTGTGACAAAAGTGTTGAGGATCACGTACGCCAACATAATCTCCATAATTTTTGTCACTCAAAATTATTAACAGTTTGTATATTATGTAGCTATATATTTAAATATTTTTGTAAAAATTTCTGAAATTTCTTATTTCTCAAAAAAACATTACCATTGCACCCTATTAAGCTTGTTTATACCATTAAGTCAGTAGGGAAGATCTGAGATCTTATTGAACGAAATTTTTTAAACTTTAGTTAAGTATGGTTGGATAATGACAAACAATAGTTTAGATAATGCAAACTAGATTATATTAGTCAAGTTGATCAATACACAAAAAAGAATATTCAAAAGATAAATAGGTATAGTTGTGATGCGTAGATAACCTTGAACATATTATTATGGTGCTTCAGTGGTTTTAATCCGCATAGACAGAACCAAGACGAAGGAGAAATAGATTTCTTTTTAAATAACCACACCAATCGTCTCCTAAGTCTGATGAACAATTAAGTGATTAGGTAGGTACTAGAAAAGTAAATTTAGAAAATTTATAACTGTTTATTACTGTCCCAAAAAGTATTTAATAAATATTTACACTTCAACACGTGTCTCCCTTTCTGCAGTGCATATAGGTCTTGTAAATGTTTGGTTCGACGCCCGTTGATGTGGGGACTAAAAAAAAAGATATAATTTTTGATAATGTATTTGAAAATAAATTAAATACGGCTAAATCTAAATACAAATATGGAATCTGATATTAATTTATAATTTTTAATTAAAAATAAAAAAATGTTTTTCTAATTAGTAGGTAGAAATTTTTTTATAGTTAATACAAATATTACTATTATTTTAATTTATTAATTTCTAAAAGTATAAAACATTAAAAACAAAATTGTATACATTTATATTAAATTTGCTTTATTGATATTACCTATTTACGAATATGTTAATATTTATTTTGGGTTTTGAATTTTAAAAGTAACTTATGAACGATATGAATTGACGGATTTATTTTTAAAATTAATGGGCATAAACGTCAATGAAATCATATTTTTAAAAATTGAACGTGACCACGATCTGATTCGTTTATAAACAGAACTATCCATCAGACGAGGTAGTTATCGAACAATTTATTAAAATGAGTGATTTTCTTTTAATGTATTGTATGCAGGGACTGGAACCTTTTGAATTTATCGGTATCGGTTTCTGTATTGATTCTCCAAAAACTAAAATAACTGTTCCGGTTCGGTTCTGGTTTTTTGATAAAAAAAAGTAAAGGTACCGGTTCCAAATAATTGAGGTACCGAAAAGTATAATAATTTAAAATATCTATGTGGTATGTGGGTTCAATTAATGGTTTGAGAAATATAAGAAAACTCATATGATCATTCATAGTTTATACACAAAACAGTAATACTACTAAATCATAATAAATAACATAGTTTTATTTATGAAATTAAAAGAACCTATTCAATTTAAAAATTCCTGTTCGGTCCGGTTCTTAATATTTTAAAAGTTCGGGTTCAAGAACTGGTTCTTTTAGGTTCGGCTCCAGTCCCTTGTATGCACTTTTATTGTATTTCAGCATGTAGTTTCCGGCCGTACTTAAGTTAAGTCTGGGATTATTAACACTTAGAAAACGTTACTGTGGTGTAGTACGGACCCCTGACTCGAAAAGCGAATATATGACGCACTGTCCATGATATCATGCCGGATGAATCTTTGTACAGGTACAGCTATTGTCATAAGTCTATTATTATAATCGTCGTTGTATTATTTCTCGTTACCGTTTGAAAACCAATCGCTCGAAACGTCTGTCGGGATGGTCATCGGCGTCCGTCACGTATACCGTATACCATAACCATTAACCAAGTCGCAGGTACATATCACATTGTAATATACGCGCAATATACAGTAGCAGTATTCACACGTTCGCGCATAAATTGTTTGGGTAGGTATACCGTGTACGCAGAGCTACCCAAGTCACCCATTTCGTACCGACACCGTCGCCGTTATGCGCGTATGAAAGTATATTATACCTGTACGTCGAGACGGGGGTTGTTCACTTATATTGTGTAAGGTGGGTGTATACGTTTTTAGGGCATTTGGGATACATGAAACTGTCGGGACGAGATAAATTGGCAATTTTACCCGAGTGGCGCACATTTACACGCCGAACACAATCAGAACGCAGTCGCATAATCTTCATCAGGAAATTCGCTGCGTAACTTATCGTCACGCATCATGGGACGGACTTTATTAAATCGCTTTCGGGCGGTATGACATATATTGTTATAAAGGTACGATGGCAAACACGGCATTTTACGTGGCCATCGGAATATCGTTTATATTATATTACAGAAGATGAGACACCGTAGAAAGTTCATTAACCGTAATATATTATATTCGGAATTTGAGGAGGTTACGGGCATTGGAGCTCCGAGCCTTATTTATACAGTTTGGCGAAGTTGTCAGTCTTTTGAGAATGTAAAAGTTGAATTTAAGAGAAAAACTAGGGGAAAAAACTAAGAGAAAGAATCAATTTTAAAACAACGTAAAAATAAAAGATGAACAGTTTGGTGATAACGCGCACTTCATTTTATACATTTGAAATCATATTATATACTTTACATGTAAATGATAAAAGCTAGTTAATATTGTTGTAGGAGTATGATGAATGTTCAGCGTATTAAAAGTTAAAATATTATTAAAATTAATTATTACTGGAGAGGTACTTATAATACCTAGTTTATATATAAAAAAAAGTTTTTTAATTAAATCTAACGTGCAGGTAAGGCACTGCATTTATACAATTTTCAATATATTATTTACTAGTCATATATTTTATTACCTAACTACAAGAATACTATTACACTGATCAAAAACTTTCTCAAGTTTAGGTAGGTGATACGTCATAACTATCTTGTCATCTACAAATTACAATACTGATAAGCGACACAATCAGTATAGATGTTTTGTTACAACAGCCTAATTTTATAGGTAGAATTTTTTAATTATTTTATAGTTTGAAATATTCTATTGATCTTTAAATTCTGAGTGGTTATATTATGATGTGTTATTTTTTAGTGTTTTTTTGACGTCACCAGTTAGAAGTGCAGTAAAAATATTAAAATTTTTAACTTTAAGAGAAGTTTTGGTATTAAATTAGATTTAACTGGTAATAATCGATGACTGAAAAAAAACTATTTTTTTTTGTTTTAATTTAAAAATGAACTATTTTTTCAAAATATTTTGGCTTTTTTTGAGCTAATGATAGATATTTGCGACTTTTGACTTTATTAGAATTTTTATGTTGTAGGTATTTATTTTTTATAAATCTATAATGTTTGAAAATTTAATACTGTTGTTAAAACATAAGTGTAAGAAATGTAAGAATATCAATAATACGCATTGCATATTTTTTTTTTTATATTTAAATTATTTACATTCCATATAATTAAAAAAAGAAAAGGTGGGTAAGTGGATGTCGCTCTGCTGTACAGTAGGTTACAAGTGGGTCACTGTAATGGATAGTGTTAATTTGAATTCAATGATATAATAGCATTGTATAAGAAAAACGATTCTGCGCGAAAAAGGTCAGTCAGCCTGTGATATTACCAAGTATATTTGATGATATTATTGTGAATAAAGTAATTTATATATAACCTATTTACGTGGAAACTTGTTTTAAATTTTCAATCCTTAGCTATAAAAATTGAACATTTTATACATTTTTAACTACAAAATAATTATTGCATTATAAAATTGATAAATTTTGTCAAAATTTGAACTTTAAATGCTTATAAAAAAAAATTGTGCCTATGTATTTTTAATATTTTTCAACTGCTATTAGAACGAAATATCAGGAGCCTTATATTAATTTTCAAGCTTTTTTACCCAACAAAAAAAATTAAATTGATATTTACAGAAAAAAAAACTAAAAAAATTGAAAACTGACAATGCTAATATAAACAGTGAAATTTTCAAGTATCTACGGTCATTTGTTTTTGAGTTGCACCAAAAACCAGAATCGATATCCTGGAAAATAGATTTTTGGGTAAAAATTCCCATTTTTCCTTAATTTTTCTTTTGTTTTTCACGGCACTTTTGAAAACTACTGAGAAATTTTTACTTTTGACCCCCCCAAAGTACCTACTAGATTCACTTACCTATCAAAAAAGTTACTGTTGAAGAAAATCCAAGCACTTTTACTGTCCTAAAAGGTGATGACAGACACAAAAAAAAAAAATAAAAAAAAAAACACATATCATTGTAAAATCAATACATTCATCGCTTTGCTCAGAATCTAAAATAATAAGAACTATTCAACATTTTGAATATATTATTATTTTCAATAAGCAATGTAATTATAAACATTATTATAAATATTTAGACAAATCTTAAGGTCCATTTCAATGGCCTCCCCACTTTCGAAATTTGAACTTTTGACCACGCCAAACGTCTATGCATTGTTTGTGCAGAAATGTGCACCAAGTCCAATCGTTTGTGCACTAAAACCGAAAGCTCTATCCCAAAAACAAAATGGGGGGTGAGCATTGAAACGAGACACCCTCTTTTTGGAAAATTTAAATGTTTAAGGTTCCAAACGTTTGTGCATCGTTTGTGCAGAAATGTGCATTCGGTCCCGATGTCTGTGCACAAAAACTCCTAGCGCTATCCAAAAAACAAATTGTGGAAACGAGAGTCCCCCTTTTTTGAAATTTTAAGTATTTGTCATATTAATAAATGTCGTTTAGGTACTTAATAGGTTTAATACAATTTTACTATTGCCATGTAAACGTCTAAAAATAGTAGGACAGTAGGTTCATAATGATTTAATATACTATTATACAATATACAATTTTTCAAATTTCTAAAATTGAAGTACCCCATCTTTTAGCACGCATTTAGCATGAAGACAGATTTTTTTTATTCTTTTTAATTTTTTTATTCAATATCATTTTTCATTTAATTTACATTTTGTTTATTCAACGATTTTTTTTTTAAATTTAGTTTTTTTATTCACTTACATTTTTTTTAAACTTTTTAAAATATGATTTGTTATTTGATTTTGATTTTTTTACTATACATTTTTTAATCGCATAAGGTTCAAATCTATAACCTATTGCAAATAAAAAATGTATAGAAAAAAAATCAAAATTGAACAAACAAATCGTATTTAAAAAAATGTTTAAAAAAAATTTAGTAAAAAAATTCTAAATTTAATAAAAAAAATTAAATTGAAAAAATACAATTTGATTAGGATAAAAAAAGCATGGTATTTAGTTTTTTTTTATTAATTTAAATATTTTTATTTTATGAAATTACTTTATTTTTAAATCAATTTTTCTTATTCAGCTACCTTTTTATCAGTTTTAGATATTATTCCTATTAGGTTTTTTATTAAAATTAAATATTCATTTTTATTTAAATTAGCTGATTTTTTATTAAATATTATTTTTCATTCAACCTGGTTTTTTTTTATAGATATTTAAGTTTTTATTCAATTGAATTTTATATCCGTTTTTAGATTCTAATAAATATAAGTAAAAAAATCGTTAAAAGGACATAAAAATTAATATTTAATAAAAAAAATAGAAAATTAATAAAGAAAAACTCAAGAAATCAATTGAATAAGAAAATTATATTTATTAAAAAATAAAATATTAAAGAGCTTAGTTAAATTTAAAAAAAATATCTTAATTGGATAAAAAATCTAAAAAGGAAAAAAGCAGCTGAATAAAAAAAATGTGTATTTAATAAAAAACTTATATCAATAAAAAAAGGTTAGTTTACTTAAAAAACCATTTAAAAAAAACAATAATCTAAAAACCTAAATAGGATATAAAAATCAGTCGAGTCAAAATCGGTTAATTGATAAAAATCGAATATTAATAAAAAAAATCTCAATTGAAATAAAAAGTCTAGTTGAATAAATAATCCATCTATAAAAGTAATTAATAAAAAGTTAAAGATTTTACTATTTGTTTTTTTTTATCATTTGTTTTTAATTTTAATTATTTATCATTAGCAACTAAAAAATAATTTCTTATAATGATAAATAAAAATAATAAAAAATAATTCCTGTCGTAATGGATGGCACGTGAATGAGGTTGTACAGAAATTACGATCGTGTGGATTTCGGTGACAGTCATGCAAATCCATGCTTAATGCGTGCTAAATGATGGAGTAGTTCAATTTTAGAAATTTGAAAAATTTCACTCTGTGATGGTGCTGGCGTTTCAGTATCTTGCCAGTACCACTCGTTGATTTTTGTGATTCCGGGGACACTCATATCGTGCAAATTACAAAATAAGTCATGCAAATTCATGCTAATTGCTTTTTTTTTTTGTACGTGCTAATTATTAATGAAATAAAAACTTAAAAATTTCCAATGGGCAGTGCTGGCGCAACGCACGTAATAATATAATAATATTATGTTTTAAGAATTCCATGGTAAATCTAACTGAGAATTTACTTCAGTGGTATTCTGCAGAGGGATCAGTTTTTATTTTTAAAAAATGTTGATTTTGAAGTTTTTTTGAATTATACATTAATATTTGAATACGGAAATAAATATTTTTCGTAGAATACATAAATTAATTTTTTTATTGGTATCGCCATTCGTATAACTAATAGGGAATGTTGGTACAATTGGTTGGGTTGTCTGGTTTTTTAATCCATGACAGTTTCAAAAATGTGTTCAAAATTTGAATTATTCAAAAATAAATTTGGCGGGAAATTTTCTTTCGTCAATCTTTAGATCGATATATTTTTTGAGAACGTAAATTTGATCTCGTAGATTGCCTGCGTTGTATCTTGAAGACTTCAAGTCGATACGACTAATATTGAAGAAGTTAAGATTTCAAGTGTTATTTAAAAAAAACTATAGATCTAAAATTCAATTTTTGGTTCTCAGATCAGCTATGATAAAATCTCATAAAGTACCTACTTGAGTAAAAGTATTCAAATACCTTTTAATTACTTAAATACGCGTATTTTATATACTTTTCAAAACAGGTATCTGTAATTGAATAACTACTCTTAAAAAGTATTTTTTCTGTAAGTATTTTATTAATTTTTAAACTAACAATTTAATCTTTTAATAAATCAAGAAATAAAATAACAACTCTAAAATGTATCAAATGTGTAATAGTATAATCGAGGTAACAGTAATTCTCGGATAATATATTTTTTTAAATTTAATTAAATTAAATAATACAAAATATGCATTATTTACGGACACACGTATCCTTCTCAATCACACTCCAAAATCTATTCCCACACCACAGACTCAATATTACTTGAGAGGATTGGAAACAACACCAGACATACAACAATCGACTATCTCATATGAAAAAATTGGTTATTATCATGCTCACACTTTTAGGAACCCCATTAATTCGTGCCAAATATATGATAGTATGAAAGAATAAGTTCACTTAGTCAATGGAAATACCAAACTAAATTTACAAATTATATTGTACTCTAAGTCAATTTTATATGATTTTTCTTTGTGGTATAGGCATAGAATTGTATCATGTTCTTATATTTAAATTGTATTTATTTATATTTGAACAGTATCAAAGGTTTCATGATTTATCATAATGCTTTTTTGATAGCTATATTAATGATATTATATTATATATAGTATAGGTACTGTACTTATAAATAATATTTACAAGTAAAGTTTTTTAGAAGTATATTTTATTTTTCTATTTAATTTGTTTTCGGTTATATACTATGATTTTTATTTTTTAATAATATGTCCATTGTTATTTATTTTTATCTGAACACTATAATTATGTTATTGACGTTTATAATTAAAATAAACTTTAAGTTCTATTATCTTTTTGCAGTGTGTGTCTTTTAAATATTACTTAACAAACAAAATAGTATTTAAAACATAATATATTATCTATGTCCTATATTCAATATTCATATTGATATGATAATAGAATATTTAATTGTATATTAAATTATTATGAACCTACTGCCCTACTATTTTTAGACGTTTACATGGCAATAGTAAAATTATTGTATTTAAATTGTATTAAACCTATTAAGTACCTAATCGACATTTATTAATATGACAAATACTTAAAATTTCAAAAAAGGGGGACTCTCGTTTCCCCACTTTGTTTTTTGGATAGCGCTGGGAGTTTTTATGCACAAACGTCGGGACCGAGTGTAAATTTCTGCACAAACGATGCTCAAACGTTTGGCACCTTAAAAATTTCAATTTTCCAAAAAGAGGGTGTCTCGTTTCAATGCCCTCCCCCCATTTTGTTTTTGGGATAGAGCTTTCAGTTTTTGTGCACAAACGATTAGACTTGGTGCACATTTCTGCACAAACGATGCACAGACGTTTGGTGTGGTCAAAAGTTCAAATTTCGAAAGTGGGGAGGCTATTGAAATGGACCTCAAATCTTAAGCTGTTTGTACTACGATATAATTGTATATATATAATATTATAAAATCATTCTTCTTCTTATCGTGTCCGGCTCTGGGGCTATAAACCTCCACCAGCAATAAAATCATTAATATAATATATATATAACTTATCTGTAAGAAATAAGTTTAATTCAGCTTAATGCTAATATAAAAATATATTATCTAGACATAAATTATAAAATATCTATACTCTATATAGGAATAGAAACTAACACACCGAGACTGTCTCTGTTCACATTTTTGTTTCTTATCCAATGATTTATTATTGAATTCAAATTGAAAACATTCATTATTGCAGTGAAGAGTTAGGTACTTCGTTACCCACTGGCCACTACACAACAGTGCCACTTTCCAAGTATTTTCCATTCGCTTTTTACTCA
The DNA here is from genome assembly GCA_008086715.1 of Sitobion miscanthi. Taxonomy (NCBI): domain Eukaryota; kingdom Metazoa; phylum Arthropoda; class Insecta; order Hemiptera; family Aphididae; genus Sitobion; species Sitobion miscanthi. Next base: position 7,661,219 of record CM017801.1, on the reverse strand, counting down.
CCATCATTCAAGTTATTCGACGAAATCGAACACAATTATTATCGTTAGCATAATAGTCGAGTCAGTCAATATCGCCCAAAGTTTTACCTTAAATGTTACACGACTATAACCTAACCTATGTCAATGGCTACTTGTGGTATACCAACAGTGCACAGTGCCACACAATTACAGTGCACTGTTGGTGCACCATAAGTTTTTTCTTTTCTTTAATTGTCAATACAATTTATTGTATTTATTTATTTATGAAAGTGTAATACAAGGCTTTTGATATATATTGTTACAATTTAAGTTAAAAAATATTAAAAATACATTGGCACAATTTTATTTACAAGCATTTAAAGTTCGATTTTTGACAACATTTATCAAATTTAAAATTTATAAAATGTTCAACTTTTATACCTAAACATTAAAAACTTACAAGAAGGTTCCATGTAAGTAGGTTGTTCTGTAACCAAAAAATCTCAAAAATATAAAAACACAATTTTTTTTATAGTTGTTTTATGTTCAAAATTGGAGGAAATTACATATTAAATAACCAAGAATAACGATTTTAGTTATTTTGTTGTAATTTTATAAAATTAATTCAACTTACCGTCTACCGTATTAATAATAAGTAGGTAATAACAATATAAATATAATATAAAATGTCCACACTGACAAACCGTCACATGCTCTCAGTATCGTTTTTCGTATACAATGATATTATATATCTTTGAATTCAAATTTAATACCATCCATTATACAGTGACCCACTTATAACCTACTGTACAGCAGAGCGACATCCACTTTTTTTTTCTGAAATAAAAATAAAATGTACTTATTTGAAACACAAAGACAAAAATGTTTATTTTAATACGTCTTAACAAGTATGCTCATATTATACGATATAGGTATAGAGAGTAGTATGTTTACGGCGTCGACGTCGTTTCCTCTTAACCAAGTTCACGTCACGCCTGACGATCTCGGGTCGTGGTTGGCGCTTTGATGGAAGGGAGGGGTGGTGTATTCATGGGGAAATTTCTGCGGTTTCTTCACAGAGGGGGGCTGACGTCTCCGGCGGGCCACCCTGAGCGTAGTCGTCGCCGCACTCTGACAGTTATAATCTTATTACTGTAATATATTAATACCGTGTAAGTGCGTAGTGTGATCCCGATGGTGTGCGTTTCCGGTTCCTATTAATACAACCCCCGCGGTCCCCAAGTCTATCCGTGCAGTGTATATACTGTTGGTGAGGGGATGGGGTGGAAGGAGGATTAGGTGTTTGCGCTTGCAGTGTGATCAACCATGTCAAATCCTTTCCAACCATATACGCATACGCGTAAATGCAATATATGAAATATATAATTTTGTATAAAGTAAAGAAAAGTAAAGTTTTTTTTTTTTTATCTTCGATTTTACACTAAGTCGACTCGACATTACCTGTATATTATATGATGATCGATCTTCGAATTTCAGATGTTACACCGGAGAAAAAAAACGTGTACCGTGTACGAAACGGGTTATCTGAACATTATCCGAGTAGATTATAGTAACCAAATATAGTCTCTATAATGGTTAAGACGGAAGTGAAAATATCACGCTGAATATTGTTTGAAATTGTCAATAAAACCATTTTAAAATTTTGCAGAAATAAAAAAATTATTTATAAAGCAAACATTGTACATTATTATTTTCACGTTATTAAATGTTAGTTACTTACCTATTGTAGAACTGTTGGAAAGACCTCGAACACTTTCATTTCTCTAAGCTAGCCTGAAATAAAACGTGGCCATTGCATGTTATACCAACAGAATTTGGAATACACGTCGCAAGCATGGCCATATAATGGGTATAGTATATTTGGGTACCTTGTACCTACGTAACAAACAATCACTATCGATTTGATTGCCTTCCATATACGTTTACATATTGGGTGTGCTTAAATTACAAGAGAAGCAAAATAAAATGAAATAGTCTTGTCTTTTGCATCGGCCAGACGGTTTATGTAAGCTCGACCAGCAATTGAACGGAGCACCCAAAAACCCTTTTTTATGTAATCTGCACCCGGCTTTTTATTTCGGTTAAAAAAGGTATGTTATGTGATCTGCGCTCACGTGTTTATCGTTGGTATCAAATAATCAATAATATTCTGTAAATGTAGACAACATTTTTAAAATGGTTAAATCACACATTTTTGGAAAAATATAATAATATGTTTGATGTTTTGTAATAGTTTAAATTTATCAAAATTTATAAATAGATTATCTACGACAAAATTCTAAAAAAATATGATTTACAATAATAATATTTCATTTAATTTTTTTAACAGTGATGATTGACGACGTTCGATGGTTGAACTGTTTAATCACAAAGTGATAATTTTGAATCTCGTAAAATTTTAAATACCAATACTTTAATCGAAGGTGAAAAATATGTAACGACGATCTATAAAAGTTCGTAAAGCGTTTTTGAAATATTTTGGTGATGCTTATGTTATATTATTAAAACTTGACAGTTCTACAACAGTCATCAATTATTTATTTTTGTAGTAAATTATTGTATTTACATATAGTAATATTTAATACATTAGTAATATAAATATTCATACCTAATAATGATTATTATAGTATTATTTGTCTTATCTTCGTCGTCCATTAAGCGCATTACGAAATCAGTACGTACATATTATAATATTTACGCATTGAGCGATGAATATAAATATAGGTGTAGATTACAATATTATATCTTACCCTTTTCGATCGGTACAACATAAACGAGCGCAATTTGCTGTTTACACGTGTGATTTTATTTACCTGGATTATTTGAGCGAGCAGCTTATATTATTGTACTGCAGATAATGACGTCGACCTCACACGCGGCACATTCGTAATACCCTGTGAGTGTACCATTATAATACCATCTATCTATACATAATAATATATGTTACCTATATTTATATATATATATTCCTCCATACATCGTATAATTTGTTACGCCACCGTATACACCTATGCAATAAATCGCACGCGCACGTCTCAGAACTTTTCGCATTATTTGACATTCGTCCGACAGAACACGCTGTGTTCAGAGTGCCCGTCAATGGGGTGGCGCATGGCACGTTCCATAATACAACTACGAAATTCGTTCCCCCCCCCATCCCCCCGCGTATCAGACTTACGGGACCGAAAGCCACATTTCGAATCAATACGGGCACCTATATGGTATTTTTGTACACCCAAGTGCGTGTGGATTAAGACGGAAGCTCTCCGGTTTCCAGAAAATCGCTGTACGAGGTCCTATTATTATATGACTTGGTGCAAACGCAATTAAAATCTGATCGGTTTTGATTCCGCGAACCAATCAAAATCGCTCGCCAAATAATGAATATATAGGTAATGAAATGTAATTTTATAACCGGCAATATTCTTGTTTGCGTTACCTACAATATAGTTTCAATATTTTAATGTATTTAGGTAGGTACCTACTGTATTAATTTATCCCACGTCACGATTCTGCATAAACTTTGGCAAATAAATCAAATACTGTATAAAATATACAAAAAACAGAATCAAATATTTGCCCAAGTAATTAAGTAATATATTATATAAACGGTTATTGACTGCTACGAATCGAATGCTACCTATCGTGAAATTTGTCGTATTATCCAATTTAACCTTAAATAAATGTTTAAAAATAAAATGCTATTAAAAAACAATTGAAAAAAGTTTAGAGTAAATAGATTGTTGTACTATATTACATGTCTATGGGGCTGAAGCCCCCCAAAAATATTTTATACATTACATTATATATTATAGCATATCGTCACAAATATAGTAGATAGGTACCTACATAAAATAGTTCAATTAGTACATGATAAGGACGTTAATATACGTATGTGTAAAAATTGTTTACTTGTGTGTAAGGAAAGTAAGAAATTTTTAAGCTCGCTTCCCCAAACAAAAACCCAGAGTGTGCGCCTGATATTTCTCAATTCCTATATTTCTGTTATGTTTTATAAATTATAATGAATGAAGTACGTAGTGTCTTAATAAAATAAAAATCTTATCATTTTTATAAATATGAGGAAAAATATATTTTTTTAAATGTTTTTCAAAAACCGTTATAAATTCATAAAACGTATTAAAAGCTAAAGATGGTTCTGACTCCCACTGCCCATGTATATACGCCCTTTCATTATTAACACACAGGTTTTACATTTTTTTTTTTTTTTTTGATTATCTTTTTCAATAAATTGTTTTTATTACTGTTTTCCAATAAAACGTAATATGAATTATATTACTATAAAGAAACTAAAATGATCGAATCAAGAGGTTTCTAAAAACAATTTTCTCGTTTTCAGTGTATATTTTGGGTGGGGGGAAAGTTTTGTGAGACAATTGATATCATACAATATAATATAATATAAGTACATGTATTTGTTACGTTTACATTTTGTTTGTTTTTGTTTTTCATGTTTCAATGTGTATTGGTGTAATTGTGCAGCCACCAGCACCAATGCTACTACTTCTACTACAACTATTATCACCGGTTGGTGATAACTTCAAAGACGCCTCTGCTGCTTCGACAGGCAGAACGAAAACTTCGACGATAGGAATTTAACAAAAGTGTTCCGTCACAATAAGAGTTATTACGGTTGTTGTCTGTCCCAAAACCACACCAAAGAAGATTCGTTTTCTAAACAAACTACGGTTCACTGTGATCAATATAATATAACCTATATACCTAGTATATATTTTGTTTTATATTTTTATTATTGTGTACTTCATATTTTTGATTTTGATATCAAACGTTACACGTAGCTGATATTCGTGTGAATTTATAATTTTTAATACTGTTATTGTGGAATATAATTACAAAAATGTATAATATTAAAATGTCATATTGCATTTTATTAAATCCTTACCTATAAATTACAATATGAGACGATAAATGGTGAAATTTTCAAGAGATGTATACAAATATTATAATAATATTATTATGAAGTTGTACACAAAACAAAAAGAGAAAAAACATACAAAACCATTACAGCTGTAGGGATTTTTCAGAAAAATGGTTGTAAAAGATGACATTTTCACTGATGCTCATTTTTAGCTAGATTTTTAGACTTTTAGTTATAATATTAGTTAAATGTATTATAATGGTAACAATGAAGCCTAGTGGACGAAGAAAGTAGCTCAAGTCCACTCTATATGATAACTGATAAGTCTATATTTACTAAACGTAAGGTAAGGTATTAGGTTAAGGGGCAAGTCTGACGCAGCTACGACGGTGGTGACGGGTGATCCGCGGTGAGCCGGTCGTTGAGGTGGTGTGACGGTGAGGGTGCGTAAGACGCACACGATAATAAAATAACAAAAAAAAAAACACAATGACGAATCAGAGGTACGGTGGTTATGTTCTAGGAGACGTTTATTGACTTGAAATGTGACAATAGAGAAAGATAGTCAAGCGGTGTTGTCGGTAAAACGGTCGACTTAAGATGATCCTTCGTGTGGCCGCCGGCGGCCGGTACTCGTTTCACGCGACGCACCTTCCCGTCCCGCCTTGTGTCTTTGTGGCGCGGTGGAAGAGTTGGCGTTGACGCGCTGTAGCCCGTAGTGGTGGTTGACGAAAGTGTAGACCGGTCGCTGCGGTACCTGTACTTTGTACTGGTGACCGCTGCGTAACGTGTCAAGTCTTACAAAAACGGTGCACCACTATCCTACGCTCCTAACCTACGCTACACAAAAAAAAGTAAAGGTAGCGTTAGTAAATTTTTAAATTAACAATATTATAAAACACAAAGCGGTCATTAAATGGCTACCTATACGATGACTACTTCGGATTTGAGGCATGACAAATTTATTCCACCAGCTTACGATAAAAAAGGACAATTTTTTTGTGTAAAAGAAACCATTAAATTGTATATTACAATATAATTACGTTATGAATTATGTCAACTTATGAAAGTTGAAAAATCCACAAAGTCATTAAAATACTTATTTAAAAAGACATAATACAATGTGACCGTAATGATTCTAGCTATATAATAAATTATCCATTAGTAATTCAAAATGCATCTATCTGACTAATCAGCACCTATACCAACGATACAATATGAAATATTTGTCAAACTCATGAAATTTCCATTACGACGCCACTGCAATCGCTCATCAAGCATACGGGAAAAATTATAATCAAGTACTAAGTCATCGCCATTAGAACAATTTCACGTGTAATAGGTATTATGCATGATATTTTGGTAACACGGCGCTTTAGACAAGCGATTTTTCGTACACGAAAATGACTGCTGTGAAGATCAATTTTGCTGTGTTACATATGAGTATGACATTGTTTCAGTGCATTTCGATATGGTAAATAATAGAATCGTATAACTATTAGATAGCCATGGTACTTACACCATTGTCCTAGTACAGATTGTTAATATATCACAGTACGATACAGGTTAGTAAGTATAAAAATAACATCAAGTTCAATGTAACTATACTACGATCTAAACAGACAGAATGAAACTTTCAGGCCTGATGATGAATAATATAATAATAATAGCCATAGTGTTTTTTACTAATCAAACAATTGTTTGTACATCTCTGGAGGGCAGCTGTAGTCAATTTGCACCATAATAAAGATATTCTAATTTGCACGAAAATACAAATCGGTTATTCTTTCAATAGTTTCTACGTTTTCATAGTCGCATAAATCATACGATTATTAAAGCATATAAAGATATGAGAATAACACAAAATAATAAATTTTAGATTCTGAGTAGTTATTTCACTAACAACTCACCCAATTCTACGGTAGGTCAATATTAACTTTAAAACTACATAATAACAATAATATAATATGAAAAACATATATTTTTAGTAAGGAACCATACATGAATAAAACAACCATATTCGTTGACAGTTTTAAGTATTAACGGTTTTTTGTATTCGTGATTACAAGAAAACAAAATCAATTATTTTTAAAACTAGGTTTTTGTAAAATTTTATGTTTTTTCAAATTTTAAATTCTAAGATGAGTGAGGAATGTATTGATTTTACAATGATGTGTTTTCTTGTGTGTGTCAATGTACACTAAAAGTGGTGAAAAAATTATCGATTATCTGGTAGCAAATTGAATACAGTTTACTCAAGATTGAATACTCCCAGTGTTCTTTAAAAGCGTCGAGAAAAATAAAACAAAATTAAGTAACAACTATAATTTATGCGCAAAACTAGTTTTTGACAAGATCGCTTTTATTTTTATCTAATATTTCAAAAATAAATAAATGAAGTTTTTAATGTAGTTGATATTTGTGCATAGTTATTATAATATAACCATTTTCCACACAAGATAAAATGTTCAACATTTTTTGACTCTTTTTGAATTATTTATAGACATTTACATTTTTAAAATTGTCTATAAAGATGTTTTCCTTTGTCAAAAGATTTGAAATTCTAATAAAATGTTCCTAATAACTTGTTTATAAACCAAATAATTATTATTGAAAATACATAGTCACAAAATTTTTTTTATAACTGTTTAAAATTAGAATTTATTATTCTTTATACCGTGGTAGTCCACGGTAACTGATAAAGTGCAATAAGTTCAAAATTAAGGTTTTGTTTATAAATATATAACTAAGGACAAGCGTTTCAAATAATTTTGATAAATGAGGGAAGATAGTTATCGGACGATAGTTTGAAACATCTGTAGAATCGCCAGACTTAAATATGGGTCTAATTGAGTTAAGCTAAAGGACAGATGGAAAGATACCTGAGTCAATACATCGCCTAAACAATAACCATAATGGTTCTGCTAGAACAAATAGGGAATACTCGGTATGAGAGACAAAATTACGGTAGCATTGCTTGAATTTAAATTTAGCGCGAAGAAGTGAAAAATGCTTGTAATCTGATAATACAGTAAGTTCTCGTTACAACGAACTCCAAGGGACTGAATTTTTTTTGAAAATTCGAATAAAAACAAACTCAAAAACATTATGTACATACATATGTATAATTTAAATACAAATATGTATGTAATAAATAAATAATTCAAACGTAAATAATTTGTGGAAAAAAATAAATAACTTTATTACATATAAATAATTGACAATATTAACAATCGTAAATAATTTGCGAAAAAATAAATAACTTTATTATAAATAATCAACAATTTTCTTTTGAACTAGGTTTGCTGTTTTAATAGAAAGTAAATAATTTTGTAGTTGGTGAATGTTTGTAAAGATGCAGTCTGGTACATCACTCTGTGATGTAATGAATGTTCGCATTACTTCCAAACTTGATAAGGCTTCTGATGAAATGACATTGCGCACATCATCGTCTTCGTCTCCACTACTTTCATCGGTGGCTTCATCTTTGCTGTCTTTAATGGATTGAACGATGTCTACTTCGGTTAGTTTATAACATGTTGAAACGTTGTCATCTACACCGAGATAATCTTCTAAACTCACGTCATCAGGAAGCGACGTTTTCTTTTTTGCAGTGATCCAAATTTTCTCTAACTTAAATTGTTGGATATCGTGCGTATTTGATTCATCATATTCGGCCACTTCTGAAACAGAATTGGCGTCTTTGGTTGTGGTTGCATGTTTCCAACAGTTAGTTATTGTTGATTGACTGATACCTTGGTCAAGAGGTTGAAGTACAGCTGTACAGTTCAGTGGAAAATATTCCACACGAATGTTATCCAATTTTGGTGGTGCATTATGTGGAGTGCAGTTGTAGAGAAGAAGAAGAATTTTCCTCTTCTTCTTTTTCATTTCTGTATCAAAATCTATCAACCAATCATTAAAAAATATTTGGGTGATCCATGCTTTCTTGTTAAATTTATAAATGCATGGCAATGATTTACAGTTTTTAAAACAACGAGGTTTTGCAGATTTACCAATGATGAGGATTTTTCGTTTCTCCGTTCCCGATTTGTTACAACAGAACACAGTGGTGATGCGTTGTTTGGAAGCTTTACCCCCTACACACTTGTCTCCTTTCTGGGCTAATGTCCTTTTTGGTTCAAGCTGAAAAAACACTTCAGCTTCATCCGCATTAAAGACATCGTCTGGGTTGTATTTCTTGATGAGTGCAGCAACTTCTCCATTTCGCCATTCGTTAACAGAATTCATTGGCACGTCACTCGCCTCTCCAGAAATGCATTTGGACAACACACCATACCGCTCACGGAAACGATTTAACCATCCGACACTTGCTTGGAAATTCTCAACTTCGAGCATTTTAGCAAATTCTAAGGCTTTTTCTCGAATTAAAGGACCAGTCAGAGGAACGTTTCTGGAACGAACATCTTGATACCATTTGTAAACCACCGTATCAACGTCTTCAAATTGTGCCTTACGCATCCTTTTCCTGCTCGGGTCAAAAACAGAAGTCTGCAGTTGTTTCAAGATGCTTTCTCGGTCCTTCAAAATGGTTGACAATGTTGATGGAGATATGCCATACTTTTTTGCCACCTCGCCTTTCTTCAATCCATTGTCTACTTCAGAAATTATGTTTTTCTTCTCTTCCAACGAAAATTGCTTTCTTTTCACTGAAGAACTCATCACGTACGTACATAAAGAAGGAGCATAAAATACGGAAAAATAAAAATTACCAACGTGAGAGATTTATGAAGGTTTACACCCGACTGATTGTGTCGCGTTATCGATTGACGCGGAATAACACGGTCACACATAATGACAATTTAATGACTTGATAATTTCGTAAAATCGTATGCTTGTTATCTTTAGATTAAATAAATTAAGAAGGGAAAATACATATATTTTAACCTGTACGCTGTACAAATAGTTCGTTGTATCGGGATTTTTAAAAATCAATCATTTCGTTATATTGAGATTAGTTTAACATTGTTTTAATAGCTTTTCGGCAGGGAACTTCTATGATTTTCGTTATAACGGGATTTTTCGTTGTATCGGTATTCGTTGTAACGAGAACTTACTGTAGTTGGGATGACTTGAATTTGGCATGAGCGCAAGACTTAGCAAACACTAGGTCTTTGAGCTCCTTAGTGTACCATGATGGAAAAGTGGAAGGGCAAAAAGAGATTTTAGGAACAAAAGATAAAACTGAATAGCGGAGAGCATCAAGGAAGACAGATATGGAATCATCAGGGGAGTATGATAAAAAGGTACGTTTCCAATTGAAATAGTTAAAGAATTTAGTAATCTGTATGTAATCTGCTTTGATAAAGTTATAAAATGATTTTAGGGGAGCAGATTGAGGAGCATAGATGGGGAGATTTATAGAGAGTGGGAGAGGTGGATGATAAGTATCGACAGGCACTGCTGTGTCAAGAGGTTGGTTAACAGTTAACAATTGGAGCTTAGGTTAGAGAATATGAGATCGAGAAGAGAGTGGTGAGAATTTAATAGGTCGTATGCTGGAAGAATCCGTGGATGGAAAGTCTTTCAGGAATGGAAGTATATTCAGAGATTGTTTGAGATAGGAAACACAGGCCATTTGTATCATTTGACCATGAAATAAATGGTAGATTATAATCACCAGTGAGGATAAGACTATGGTTTGGGTATTTTTGAGCAATAAAATCAATAGTATCTAGATGAGTAGTATAAATCTCAAAGGGCAACAAAGGTGGTATATAAACAGTAAACAGCAAATAATAATATTTAAAAAGTTATGAAAGAAGCGAACAAATAATTGCTCAACACTATTATTAAGTATAATAAGAGGGAAAGAAGTCATGTCTTAACGCACATCTACTAACACACCATCACCATGATTACAGGAGCTGGTTTGTGGAGACCGGTCGCATCTAAATATATTGTAATTATTGAGACCAAGCTCAGAAGATTGAAGGCTATTAGTAAGCCAAGTTTCTGTAAGGGCAATAAAGACATAGTTAAAACATTAAATTCTTGTAAGACATCTGACATTTGGGTGGAGGGGACAGTTGATGGATTTGATGTGTTTGACTCTTAATCTAGAACCTTGGATTCTAGGATGTCGACTTTAGTACGGAGCTCAGAAATTTCGAGTGAGAGAGAATCAAATCGCGAAGTAAGAGCGTTGATACTCGTTTTGAGATCAGTACCTAAGGATTTGTGGCCAGCCAATAATTTATCTTGAGATGATTGGATACGCTCAATAGCTTTTAAGATGTCATCATTTGAAGGGCATTTCTTAGAAGCAGTGGAAGTTGTAGAAAACGAACGGGTAATGACAGGTGAAGGCAATCAAGTTAATTGAAGGATTAAAAAATTGTATTTAAAGGCGTTATGTACTGCGTAATAAAAATTTTAAATTATTTTGTTAAAAGCGACGGGGAAAAAGTATCTATACTGATTAAATGAATGAAGTAAAATACATTTTTTACATATAATGAGTAGATTATGCACAATTATTATCCGTTATTATTGTTTACCTAAACTTTGAAGTAATTTTGAACACTGTGGGAACAAATACTGTTAAAACACTGACTAATCACTAATTTAGACAACGTTAAGACCAATTCTGTTACGCATAAACCGTCAGAGAGAAAATCAGATCTAAAATCAGTTATCCAATTACAAATTACTAAAAAACCAAAACTATGATCAATCTGGCAAAGAACTACCCAGCCATCAAAACCATACTCAACCGCAAGACTCGCTTGTTTAGTGACCTCCTTCATTCAAACCGCAACGAAGAATAGTCCAATTTTCTTGGTTCAATCGAACACGCTCCAGAACGATAGTCCAAACTTTATAAGCTGAACAGATGTCTTCTCAGGAAATTGCCTCCAACCAATACACTCAAAGATAACCTAGGCAAACTTTATGACGACTCCGAAGCAAAAGACAAAAGAGGTAAATCACAGACATCATAATGATTCCAAAGTCGAAAAAAGATCCAAAAATTACAACAAACCACCAGTCTATTTTCTTCAAAACACAATGGGAAAACTTTTTGAAAAACTCATATTCTCCAGACTGTAAACACATATTATGACACAAATAAGGCCCGAAAAGTTTGAGTTTCACCTCTAACACAGCACAACAATCCAACTAGTCAAATATATTGAAAATTTTACGGACAGTTAGGTAAAATGTATGACTTAAAACTGCTGTGACTGCTAGACAAAGCAAAAGCTTCTGATAAGGTAAGTTACGAGGGCTTCTTATTCCAACTTTTAGAGATGCAGGTACCTCATCAAATGGTCTCCATCATCAATTCATTCCTCGAAGACAGACTATTCTGTATAAAAATTGGTGATTATAAATCAACACTTTGGTATGTAAGAGCTGGTGTGTCCCTCAGGGGTCCTGTCTTTCCCGACAACTGTATTATATTTACGTTAATGACATTCCCACAGTATCAAGAGCTATAAAATAGCATTATTCGTGGATGGCACAATGTTTTATGCAGCTAGCAAAAATAGTTCCTGCTCAATCAAAATCTTGCAGTTAGAAGTTTACATTGCAATTCAGTGGCTTTACCAGTTGGAAATTACTATCAACCCATTTAAGACCACAGCAATCATGTTCAGTAACGAACACATCCAAGATGGTGATCACTAAAAATCTCTATAGAACAAAATAAACTCTCTCTCACTCAAAAAATACAATTTTCAAGCTTCAATAATATCTCTGACATTAGTACAACAACTTCTCCAAAATAACACTGTTTTAAAAGCCACATAATTAATACTTATCTAGTCTAATCCAAACTGATCACCCTAATGTTTCACTACCATCTCTCTGCAAGCAGTGTAAAGCTCGGATGAGAGTTCTTAGACAAAGCATAGCAGACAACATAATTCATTCTACTTTCTACCTTCAAATGTTCAACAACATATCAAAAACAATAGAATAAATTGAAGGAATAAGACTCAGATGACTCGACGATCTATCATGACCAATAGTCGAGCAGAACCAGCCGACGACAGCGAGTTCCAGTTATCCAGCAACAAACGACGAAGAGGCCGATATAGTCACACGAAAAACGTCTACTGCTGGAGCCATTGACAACCAATCACGGATCTAACTGGGACTACGCAAGAACTACCGTGAACATTCCCGCTGCAGGCGTCCTATTCTACACGACCAATGGGGAACGTATTGAAGTGCATCGCTCGCTCAGGATTAATCAAAGCGTAGGGCGTCAAGCCCGTACCATACTCGGCGAAGCAGTGAACATCGACGATTCCATCCTCGCTGACGTCTAAACCCGTCCGGCGTTCCACAAGGAAACCTAAAGTCAACAGTTGAGTCATACCAAGCGTGCCTGTCTAGGTTACGCTCCCCAAACGAAACCCACGGATCGGATACCACTTTTGGAAGTGGGCCTGGCATGCATGATCTTGACCACCCCACGGGTGGTCACCCATTCGGGATCTAGCAAAAATAAGATATTGAATTGATTAAAGTTCAAAATGGAAATTATTTTAATTAGTTTCGTTTCTTCTGCAAATTGCCAATAATTTGAACAATCTTTTTACTTACAAAATGCATCATCTTTTTAGTATTAATTAGTATTACCAGTGATGACTATGCGTATTTTGTACGTTTTTTAAACAGGTACGATACGAAGAAAAAAAGAACATAATAAACGCCCTGTCGACGGAAAAAAGGTACCTATCCTTGTTGCAATCGTTACAATAAAATAGGTTGTAATCAGTAAAAAAGACCAAAGAAAAAAAGAAAACGGAAAAAAAAATTTACAATTTTTGAAATTTTTAAAAATGTTAAGAAAGTACTAGTGGCGCAACTATGAGTGAAATAATGGTCCACATAATATGTTCACTTAAAAATATAAAAAGAAATCATACAAACAAAATCAATTATGTGATCCAATCATTAAAAAATATTTTACTTTATATTATACCACTAGTTATATTTTATGATAAAGTATGAAAAGGTCACTGCGACCTTTATTAGGGAATTTCCAGTAATAAAAATGTATTTTACTCTATATTATACCACAAATTATATTGTATTTAATATAGAGATGGAGATTTGTATTTTTAAGAAATTCAAATTCAATATAGGCAATTTTTCTGTGTGTGTACTGTGTACATGCTGGTCGTATCAGTATGTATCGGTCAAAAAGTCCGTTTTGAAAATTTTCGATCATTCGAAATATTTTTATTTTATAATCTTTTAAATATTGTATCTACCTATATTAAGTAAAACTTCTAAAATCTACTTCTAATAATAATTAATTTTTTTTATATATCATTAAATATTATTAGGAAACGTAATATTTTATTTCGGGGGTATATTATAATATATAATATATATGAAGGTATTAAGCAAAAAATATTATTTTTAATATTTGAAAATTATAATATAAAATATAAATATTAAAAAATAAGGTAATTAATTAATATTTGAGTAAATAAATAATTGATTTTGTTTGTATGATTTTTTTATATTTTTAAGTGAACATATATGGGGGTGTGGAGGCATCGGTTACTTTTCGTGTAATGTCAAGTGAGGGCTCTACAGCCCCCCAACATTTCAGCCATAGTTGCGCCACTGGAACTTTCTTTTTAAAAATTTCAAAAATTCCAAAAATTGTAAATTATTCTTTTTTTCCGTGATTCAAATAGGTACCTACCTACTGAATAATTAAAACTGCATCGACTCGATGACTCATCACGAAATCAATAACAATATATAACGTATGGTAAGTGATATTATTATTATGAAATATATCCACATATTTTAACTTTACATTAGAGTTTTTATTTTTAAAAATTAATTCTTCTTATGATACGTCCATATCGTCGGAAGCTGACTAGTGACTACGAATACATCTCAGTCGATCTTAAACTATACGAATCTGCAGTACTCGTATCGTTGTAATGCATTTTACCAAAACTTTAGGAATATCGACTCACAAAATGGCCGTCATCAATTTAATAACTTTGACCACGAGACTCAATTTAATTATTTTAACTAGGATTTGATTTTTAGATATTACATTTTTTCGTACCTAAGATTATATATCTTAAGTTGAATAAAAAATGAGCTACTTCTGTTATAAACAAGCATGGTACTAGTACTTTTTCACTAAGCAACTTAAATAAAACTTGTACTACCTCGGCGAAAATTACATACTTTTATTAAGCTTTGTTATTTGCTGTTAAATAGTATTACACTATGTGATTATATATCAGTGTTAAGTTGTTATAATTAAAATATTATAAAGATAATATAAATAATATAATGTATTTTCAAAACAAAAAATTCATTTTTTTTCTATATGATCGCCTGTACAAACATGACTTGTAGGTCGTTTTACCTGAACGTCCGGGTAAAATGACAATTCATATCTTTTTTTAAAAAGTGAATCAAATTTTGTGTAATATAATAAATGTATTATTTGACTGTAGAAATATGTGCATAGTATTAGTCCCTACAAATATGCAGATATTATATTTTCAAGAGTTGACTAATAATACTGTTCTTTATAATACCATTTACAAAACGGTACGTCATATAAAGTCAGTCTTCTCTATCTATTAAAGTTTTGATTTTTATAATATCATAATAGAATGATGAGTTCAAATTAGGAACTCGGCCAGTCAGTATGAATATATGGAAAAAAACACGGTAGTGAAAAAAATGAAAGCAGCTTTTAAAAACAAAATAAAATATGATTTTTGTTTGTTTTGCACGTCATGTTTTTAATTGCTCGAAACGAATGTACTTAAAACGAGATTAAAATATTGCTGTTTTTGTTTTAATGTTGTAAATGGTATGCAGCATGAAATGTTTAAAACAATTCACAATTTGTGTAAAAATGGGGTCACGTGCTCGTATATTTACGGTGGGACTCATTCTATTTACGGACACAAACCCAATAATGGACGTGTTTTTTTTTCTCTGCATATCGATGTGTCGAATTCCGATTAAAGATTTTTCTGCAAAAATAAAACAATTTACTTTATTATTTAAATTTTTTAACCGTATCTAGGTTAGTCTGACATCATTTTTTACAATAACAATATTCTCATCGTTGTCAAATATTGATTTTTTTTGGAGATACGTAACATTGTTTTGGCAATGAAGAAATTCTCGTTTTACTATGATCAATATTTTATGAATTATGTGCACAATAATATTATACTATTATAGTTAGGTATATACTGTACCTATAGGTTAGGTTAGCAATGCAAAATAACTTTATTTAAATTCTTACCGACGTTCGACAGATACACTCACATCATATTTAGCACAACTGCAACAAAAAACTTTAAAATTATTATTTAATAACAAATAAGTATTATATAGCTTTCAGTATTTTACCAATTGTATTTTATTTAGGCTATAACAAGTACGTGGTTTTAAGTTATTTTAAATACAAGAAAAATGATTTAAACAAATACAATTTAATGCATAAAATATAATAGTTTATACAAAAGGTTCATACATATTTTATTTAACATGGTTTTAAAAGAATTGGTTGATAAATCCATTAATTTGTTTTGATTGTTTAAGTATATTGTACCTATAATATTGTTATCCGTGTCTTGGTTGTGATGCAAGTTATATAATATAAAACTATACCAATCCACAATTTGTTTTAATAAAAAAAAAAAAAAATAAAAAATAGAAGCATTTCGTCCTAGATGATGAGAGTACCTAATAACTTAGAAAGTTATAATTACCTATAATTAGTATGACGTGTATTTACAACATGCGTTTTGTTGCTAATTTATTAGTTTTTATTTACAAACATCATATTTGATAATTTTAATTATGTAAACCTATCATTAATCATACCTTATAATGTATGTAGGAAAACTGATATGTCCACCAAACTAGAAGCTAGAACGATATTAGTGTATCGTTTATCGGTATGAAGATCATCTTATGTAGATCTCTCATGACCATCTTATCTCTTGTTTTTTTTTATAATAAACAATAAACATACTTGGTATTATGTACGACAATGATTTAAAAGCATTTGACATCTAAACGGACGCGTCAAAAGAAGGGCATATAATATATAACCCATACAGTGTGATAAAAGTTTGAATTCGCGAGCCGATATATTCCTGGCAAATATTATAGCCAATTATAGGACGGTGAAAAAAACGGGGTTTTGGATATACCACGGTAGATTAGGTATAACTACGACACAATTAATGATAGTGTGTTGTTTATTTAACCGATGCGTAGGCCGGAAAAAAACGCGTGTCCGCAAGGAATGCCGACTGTATGCCGGGGTTTTCGACGGTTATTTTTTTTTCCATTCCTCCTCGTTCGACCGGTAATTATAGCAGTATTGTTACAGCCTGGCAGTGAAATACGATAAAGTAAAACATTATACACACACACACACTAGCACCACACACGTTTATACGTATCATACGGATTTGGGAACAAACGGAGAATTAGTTCGTTCAACACTGCCACTTAACGAAAAATCGACGATACGGAATGTTTTAGACTCTCGTTTTTTAATTATTGTGTTTTTATTTTTATTTTCTACAATAGGGGAGAGACTACGTTGTCCGTACGAATATAGTTACGACCTCCATACCCACCTAATAAAAAATATTGTCCCTTAAGGCGCGCAAGACGTAACGCGTGTTGTAATAATGTATGTAATTACGGGTAGACCGACAGACGAGCTGCTTCTTAACATTCATTTAATAATGTTTATACAACATTCTTCGGAACGCCTACGAGACGTTAAGTGCCAGTGCTCGTGTGTACAGCCCGTATAATTTTGTCTTTCTTTATTGTGTGTGGTTTGGGTAATATTAATGTGTGATTTTCCACGGACGTCAAAATACAGAGTAAAAGGTACGCACGACGTCCGAACGTGTGTTGTAGTAGTTGCAGTCGACTGCCTACATAATATAATAAACGGAGAAAAACCAAAAAAAAAAAAAAAAACCCCCAGTTGACGTGATCGTACGAATATTATTATTTAAATATTGTGTTATTCGGCGCTGCTGAGGTGTTGAACGCGTCTGTTACTCGTGTACCGACACGCCCATGTACTTCGGTTTAATACGCATTACAGGTAGGTACACATTATATGAGTACGAATACTGTGCAGTATAAAATATAATGATAGTGATAATAATTGACTAAACAATTTTAATAATATACCGCGGGTTTAAAGGAGCAGGGGGTGGCGATTGTAAAAAACGAATCAAACCATATATTTTATCCGTACTTTGCCGCTGTTATACGCAGGAAAATATTATTAAATAATAATATATAATGTTATAATTTATATACAGTACGGCCGACGACGAATATTAGCCTATATTATGCAACGCGTGAAAACGAATCGTCCTTGAATATGGCCGCGATGTACTCCGGAATACTTAAAGCACCTATAGCTCAATTAAAACTATATAATATAATATTTTATCGTGCATAAACCTAATCCACCGAATATCGACTTTGGAGTTTTTCCAATGTACGAGCGAGGTTCCTTTGTGAACCGTTTCACTCTACTTTATGTTATTTACATAATAATATATTATATAATATTATTATGTGGTTAATATTCACGGGACGCGCCCCTACACCACACAAAGTTCTACAAGTTATAACCGTGTTTTAATAATTATTGTAATTACAATACAATCAACCACTTTGAGTGCGGAAAAATAAATTACGTAGTTAATTTTCGAGTTTTTCCCTTTGAAACCGACTCGATATTATAATGCCTCCATAATATTATGGGCAGCGCGCATCGCGTCGTATTATGCATAAATCAAAAGACTTCTCCTCCGTTTTATGTTTAATATACATTTTTCGATTTTTTTTTTTTTTTTTTTTAACTTTACTATGTAGATACCTACGTATCTATATTGTAATATACCGTTTTGAGTTCATACCACAACAAGCACTTGTAACTCTACCGTGCGTTTTTAAAATATAAACTATATATTATGTATACTGTTTACCATCGTCATTATTATACAGTGGTGGTAGGTAGGGATTATGATTTGTTAGGTTTTTGGTGTAATAAAAAGTTTACGACGATCGTGGCAGTTGTTACCCCAAAATGTAAATACTATGAATACATATTATTATTTATGATCTACAAAGGTGCATTGGATGAGAAATCTAGACATTTACTGTAATGACACACGAGTACGTATTATTGTAGTGCATGACATTTTACTGTGGCGCATACTAAGTAGAAGTTCTAAATATTATAAATATTATTTACATTGACTCTGAACAAATAAAGTTTCTTTTATTATAATATGATATATACAGCACACTAGGAACTACGTATAATATGTATTGGTTGTGCTTGGCAACTTTTTTTTAAACACAATTTTAAAAACGTTTGCGAGCTTGTCTGTATTAAATCTTTGTGGTATACATGTTGTTTAAAAAGTATATTTACCTCCAGAGCAGTCAAAATGCTTCTATTTGAATTAGCATTACAAATTTAACTAACACAAATTGAAAATTGCATAATTCTTAGTAATAAAATGTGCCAAATTTGGTGATAATAATTGGAGAATTTCATTGAGCCTATGACCTATACATTGGTCATTCAAGTAATAGTGGGTTGTATTAAGTTTGTACGATAAATAATTTTTGAATTGCGCACAATAAAAAAAAAATGATTTCTATTATAAATAAAAAATTATTTTAGATTCATGCTCCATTTTTTATAAATCCAGTGATTACAATTTATGAGAAACTTTATTACATTTTCAAGCTTTTTGATTAAACACACATTTTTTATCAAAAATAATAAATTATTAATAAAAACTAATAATAATTGAAAATATTTATAAATAGTTAAAAATGAGTTAATATATTTTTTGTCACGCGTGCATCGAAAGTTTAGTTTTCGATGAAAGTTGAAGCGTTGGAAAGCGACGTTTTTCCATCCAGCGGACGATAAAGTGGAAATCCCAAAAAGTACCGGGCGGTAAAGTGGAAATCCCCAAAAGTACTGAGCTCAGATATCATACGTATCCTCTGAACAAACAGACACCAAAATCTATACTACGGTCCTCATAAAACATAAACTTTTAGTTATATTCATAATATAACCTCTTTGCACGACGCGTAAACACTTTTCTTTCATGAAATGGCTTTCGTATAATAATTTGGTTGTTGCATAGGTTAATGAATGCATTACCTTTGCCTTGCGATTACATTTTTTTATTCTTATTTTATTTTAATATAATAATTATTTTTTATACTGAAAACTTCATTACGGTCTTAACAAAACATAAATAAACTTTTGGTTACATCTTATAATATATTCAAATTATAACCTCCATGCATGACGCTTAGAATAAATAAAACCAAATCGTTTCTTTCATGAAATATTGTTTTCGTAGAATGGTCTGGTTGTTGCATAGATCCTAGCCTGAATTACCTTTGCCGTTATGGCGCGTTCAATGAACGCAGAGGCGTGACAAAAAATAGTACGTGTGGCTCGTGCGGGAAGGCAATTTCAGTCTTGGGCAAAATGGGGCCCTCACTTGCGGCTCGTGCCATACACGTCGCCCGCGACTGAAATAGCTCACTTCCCGCCCTTGCCACACATTATACTAAACTATACCATGTATACTGTATAGAAAATGCTTATAAAAACATTTTGATGTAATTTAAAAACATTATTCGTTGGGACTTAACTTTTCTGCGGAGTACTTTATTATACATTTAACATAAACCAATTTTCAAAATATTTATATTTGATCTGATCTATTAAAATACTTTACCAACTTATGTTTATACTATTTTACGGTAAATTAGTACCGACTTATAATATAGGTAGTAACAGCTATAAGTTATATTAACATAGTTCAGTTAATTACTAATAGAAAAATGAATTAGGTACTAGGTAATATAGAAATATTTTTATTTCTTAAAAATGCGGACCGATTTTCAAATAAAAACAAATTATTTCATAAACGATTTATACACATTGGTTGCAGGATTTTTCTACGTTGGAGATAGTACATAGATGGTATTTCATAAACGATTTATTGTAATATTATGTTATTATAGGTAATACATAAGATAATTTATTAATTATTTTTCATTAATTCTATGATGCAGATAGCACACAAGATTTTATCCATATTAATATCTAATATTTGTGAATATGAACGATTGAACTACATAATATCTAGTAAGTACTTATATAAGAAAAATCTTGCTAAGTAGATACATATTAGTAACATATTTACGTAAATTATATGAGTATTGGAGTATATTATATATATATATATATACTGTATATAAATATGTAAAAGATAAAGGTATGAGAAATAAATAAATAAGTTCTAAACTCCTAAAACCAAACATATCATATACCTAGTAGGTATATGGCTTTTAATTCAAAAATAAGTGAGCTTAAGTAATTTATTTCATAATATACATTTCATTCTGTGAATGATACATAATTATAAGTATTATAGTACTCATGTCGTAAATAATAATTTATACACTTAAAATAATGTATAAGTGCTTGTTTAAGTAATAAGTTCCCGATATGGTAGGTATGCGTATATATTATTATATGCAACATAATGATGTATAAAAGTATTCGGTTAACTAACCCAAATGATACATTAGATAAACCTAGGCAATTAATAAGTTGAAAGCCTCTGAGCACGTGGCCCATGCCGAATCAGCCCACCCAGGTTAAACGACTTTGGAGTGATGTTAAATTTAGTGGCAGTAATGTCTCAGTATAATAATAATGATGAAAAAATAATAACCCGGTTGCATTTAGAAAAACTAAAATAAATAAACATTGGGTACCAGTGTACCACCTATAATTGCACCATATTTTTCTGTCATATAACTGTATGGTTTAATTAAATTGGTTTTATTACAGTTTAAACCGAACGATTATGATATACCTCATTACATTTGGTTATTTATTTTGTACTTGAAATTTGTGAAATCCGTAAAAACTAAATTTTAATTTGACTTTTGATCTGTATTCTCAATATTTTTTAAAGCGCCGGAAAAAACAACATAAAAATTAAGGAAAAACGGGAATTTTTACGAAAAATCGATTTTGGTTTTTGGTGTAACTCTAAAACAAATGGCATTTTCTTTACATGATAAATTTTCAAAATATTTTGATTTATTTTGAACTGCTTACAGACATTTTCAATTTCCAATTTTTTTAGTTTTTTTTTTCTATAAATGTCATTAAATTTTTTAGGCTAAAAAAGCGTGAACATTTATTACAAGGCTACTGATATATTGTTACTATAAAATAAAAATATTAAAAATGCATAGAAACAATGTTTCTATAAGCATTTAAAGTTCAAATTTTGAAAAAATGTATAAAATGTTCAAATTGTATAACTAAGGATTGAAAATTTAATACAAGGTTCCACGTAAATAGGTTATAATATATAAATTACTTTATTCACAATTATATTATATATATTTTATATACTTTGTAATATCATAGGATTGACGGTCTTCACTCAGAATTTTTCTTATACAGTGATATTATATCATTGATTTCAAACTTAACACCATCAATTACCTTGACCCATTTGTTACTTACTGTACAGCAGAGTGACTGTCACAGAAATATAATTAGCTTTTTATAAACATTCAATAGTATTCTCCATAGCGAAGGGAGCTAAAATATTTACTATTAAATCACGGGTTTTTGTTTTAGCACAAGTAAATTTTTTTTCATTAAATATTTTAGGAATAAGACTTGCTGTATAAGTCATAGAGTTAAAGCTATGGTTGTGCATAACAGTATGAAAAGCTAAGGTTACTTCTTTGGCTGCTAATTTCAATGATTCGTCGTTATCTTTTAATGGTGTAAAAAAATTATTTACTTTGCTCGATGTCAATGCAGACTTTTGTGCCATTTTATGTTTATTAGATTTCATATGATAAGTTATATCACTTTTCCCACCATGGCTAACTGAAAATGTACTCAAACATACAGTACATTGCACATCAAAATTATTGTTGGTTTTTACTTTTTTAATGAATGGAAATTCGTTTTGGAGTTTGTCAGTGAAGCTGCATAATCGTTTTGGAGCCATAATATATATATATATATATATATAAAAGTTCGTAATTATTACAACACAATATTCACAACAAGTTATTAAATTTAAATGCGGGAACAACACAAGTTGATAAAAAAAAGAAATAGAACTTATAATCGTCAATTCTATAAATTTTATACGCTATGAAACATTAAATTATCGGTATTCGGCTATCGCTATCTCCGATATTTCCGACAATTATTTATTTTTAGTTATTCGTGCATGACAACAATAAATTCGAGACTAATTTTTTAGAAACCGGTGCATATCCATGTCCCGGCTGGGAGTTGAAAAATATCGGGACTGTGTAGTGAAAACCGGTAATGTCCCGGCAAAATTGGAACGAATGGCAACCCTAGAGTGACACCCACTTATGTATATACGATAAATAGTAGAAAAATGCTTCAACTTGCTTAACTTCAGGGGGTAGTTTCTGGCAGAAAATTGGATCTAGTTGGTACTTTGAGAGGTCAAATAAAAATGAAACTTTTATCAAACATTTATATTTTCTATACATTTTAAAATTTATAAAATATTTTGACTCTTTTAAACTATTAATAGACATGAGAAATTTTATATTTTCTTCAGATTTTTTTCAATAATTATCGATGAAACATTCTTTGTATGGTCAAAAAGCTTGACAATTTAATATATTAAGGTTCCTCGTAAATTGTTAATACTTTTATTAAAAAAAAATTGATCGTTATTCCATAATAGTTTTTAATGAAGGGTTGAAGTGAACATTTGTAAATTATTATGTAGTTAGAAATCCGTAAACATTTTACTTTTTATCTAGGGTCTTAAAATATAATTTAGAATTATCATGAGTTTATATAAGTAAAATAAAAAAAATTATTTTACCTTCATTCTTGTTAATTTTTAATTGGAGTTTAAAACTTTTATGTGTTCACCTCAAACAATTTTCTTATTTTGTTCTAATTCCAAACCGAATAGCCGTAGTTACTTGAAATCCTTACCAACTTTTTATATTATAATTTATTAAATTATTGTTATATTTTTCAAAATATTTGTACTTTTTTTGATCTGTTGATTGATATTTGATATTTTGGATTTAGTTTTTTTTTCTATAAAAAATATTTTTCTGATTCAAAGAGCTTGAAAATTTAATACAAGGTTCATATTTTAAACAAAATAATTAGATATTAATATTATAATATATGAAATGCTTTCAACAAAAATTAAATTAACCTTCCCACTATATAATATACTAATGTCTTATAGTAATATAAATTATTTATGGCAACACAAATATAATATTAAATATTCCAGGCTTACTCAAATATGGTACAATATATTTACCTAGTAATATTGACAGACAGACTATCTCCGCTCAGAATATAGATAATAATATAGATATAATTGAATTTAAATTTAATACTCATCTATTACAGTGACCTACTCGACAACTACAACTGTTGGTACCCACATGCCAAAATGTTTGCATAATAGTTTGCATTTTAACGGAAAGTGGTTGGAAATAAAGACTATTGAGTGTAATCTTATGTAAAAAAATTCTAAATATTGTTTTTGAAATCGATATAGTATGAAAATTAAAATACATCATATTTGATATTTATATGCAGATTAAAATATTATGCAATCTAAGATTACTAACGTAAATGAAAAATAAACTTGAAATTACCAGTGTGTCCAGCACGGGAAAACACATTCATAGAGCCTATATTCAACCCTATATGCAGATAATAATAATATGATAATGTTCAGCAATCTACTAATAAAAAAAATTGTACAAAATTCTTTTAGTGGTAGGTAACTATAGTGACAATTAATAAACAGTAACTATGGAGACCGTTAGCACGTATATATATACAAAAAGTTATTGTTATAAATACATGTATTCTATCGGATTTATCATAAATCATTTTTCGTTTCGTTTTATCAAAAGCAATTATTGCATGCGCTACTAAAACCCGTTAAAAATGTATACATACGAAAAAAAAAGGAGCGATTACGGCAAACAATGTCGATTCCACAACAACGGACCGACAGTGTTGCTAAATATGATGCCTAACCCCAGTCTGGAGGAAGATTGGATACAGAGGAATCCGGTTGACAAGACCACCAACGAAACCAACAAGTGGTCGGAACACGAGGTATACATTTTTTCCGAGTAAAATAATACATAGTACTATATTATTTATTGACTAGTACACGGTGTGTATAGGCCAATACGATGCGAGTGAAGTATGTTGATCGAGGAATTTTACATAGGGAAGGCGGCTGGCCGGCCGACATACACCTGGACGATCCGGAACAGGTGTCCAGATTCCGGAGGAAAGCAGAAAAGGACAAATTGTATTTACAGTCGGTTAAGACAATGTCAGTTGTATGTAAATATATTTACAAAAAATAATTGTATGAAATAGTTATGATTACGTGGATTTTATATTATAATGCCCTCGTCCTATTCGTCGTAACTCTGTCGCAAATCAAATATGTTTTGTTAATATAAATAGAAAAATCAGTCAAAGTACATCGCGTATATAGTATAAACTATAAATATTGTAATAACCTTTGATTTATAGATTTAACCAAATATATAAACGAGAATATATTTTCTTTTTTATTAATACGTGTGTAAAATATTGTTTAAAAATCCTATGGTTATTTTCAGCTCACCGAACACTTCATAAAACAAAATAATGCAATAGATATATTTCAACCGTACTTCACTGATCCGAAATGTCAAGATTTCCAAACATTAGTTCCGTCTTATCAGACAGTAGCGGTAATCGTAGACCCCAGCGTTCCAAAGAGACCGATCCAAAACATATCTTGGTCAGCGGAACAGAGATCTCTGATCGCGATCAGTTACGCTGACAAGAAATTCCAGATGGCCAATCTAAAAAACAGTCCAAACTCCTACGTATTTGACACGGGTAAGGAAGTGCGCAGTTAACACTGTCTTACACGGTTTAATTATATAACTACCACATGGTTATCAGTTTATTACAAAGAAAAAGAAATTCGCCACTACTTGCACATTTTTAATATTCGTACACAAGTTGTTGTGATAATAAAATAAGTAATACTAGAACCAGTTGTATCCTGTTAAAAGAAGGGTATAAAATATGAAAAGAGGCATTTTTCTTCTAGGTTAGTTTATGATTACCGACAATATTTAATTATGTATTTTACCATATTACTAGCAGGGTCATACTGCAAAGTATAACTACTTACTCTACATATTTAACAGAAAATAACTAGTTGAAACACATTTTAAATTTTTGGAATGAAAAGTGACGGTTTTTAATTGATATAATTTTGGCCATCTAGTAAAATATAATTAAACTAGATACAAGTAAATCAATAGCTGTGTAATGAGTATATGAGTACATATTTCATATTTAAATACACAATACATGTATAATATTAAATATTGTATTAAACTACTGAAGTTGAAACTTGTTGCTGACTTCAGCAACTCAAAACAGAAACAAAAAAAGCGGGTAAGTGGATGTCACTCTGCTGTACAGTAGGTTACAAGTGGGTCAATGTATAATGGATTGTATTAAACTTGAATTCAATGATATAATATCATTGTAAATGAAAAACGATTCTGAGCGGAGACGGTTTGTCGGTCTGGATTTTTTATATTTTTATTATTTATTATAGTCTGTAAGTTGAATTAATATTATAATATTATAATGTCTTATTCGTTGTTATGGTGATAAACAAAGCGTTAGAAATTAAAATCCCATTTTTAACGGTTTTTCGTAATTTGTCTGTAGTTTTTCCAGTGGCATTAAATAACTATTGAGAAAATTGAAATATTACCTCTCTAAAGTACCATCTTGATCCAATTTACTAAAAGATAAGGTACTATATGTTTAAATTGAAGCACTCCTTCTGGCAGAAATTTTGTATACAGGATAAAAAAAAAAAAAATAAACACCATTGTAAAACAACTTGATTCTGAGTAGAGCCTCAAAAAACTCTCAGTTGAGCATACCATTAATTATTATTTTATTTTAAAGCTTCCGAAATGTATGGGATTTTTCAAAAACCGTTTGTATATTACGTATAAATTATTTTAAATATATTTAACGGTGATAAATATAACTCTTAGTTTAACATTATATTTAGTAATTGTGGGGGGAAGGGCTCTTGGATATATGAATTACTTAAGAATAGGCCTTTAAGCTATTGTTAGGTACTACCTAAAAAAATCTAGACGCTAAGCGTGGAATTCCGAACTCAACCAAAATTATATATTATTTGACCAATGTATTTTTGATCAATAATGTATTCAATCAATAGATATTTTCACGAACTTTCATTTTCGGTAAACTTTCTGAGCATACTTTGAATGATGTACGTATTTCCTAAATTTACAGAGATGTTTACCCTTCCATATTTTACAATGGAGTCACAATACCCGATCACCAGGGTCGAGTTCCACCACAGGGACGGGCAACTGCTCGCGGGAGGCTTGATGAACGGACAGGTCTCGTTGTGGGACATGCGAACAGGTTCCACAAACATCGGCATTAGCAATATAAGAAATGGGCATCGTAACCTTATCCTTAGTCTCGAATGGATTCAATCAAAGACTAACTCAGAATTTTTGACAGGATCCAGTGATGGCCAAGTAGGTCCATGTTACATTATTATACGAATTCATATTTACCAGTATAAAAACATATTGTTCAGAAATAAAAAAAAATTACGAATTGTTAATTTATATTATACAGTATACGCCGTGGCACACTATCGTGTGGACATATCTATAATTAGAATAGCAATTATATTGTGATACCTTCCACAGATCATGTGGTGGGATACCAGAGACCTCTCAGAACCCACGGACGTATTGCTCTTAGATTTATTGAATGCCGAAGATGAACCAGAATGGCTTCAGTGGGGCCGGTCTCACGGAGTCACTTGCATAGATTACCATTTTTCAATTCCAATACGCTTCATGGTACGTAAAAGTGTTCACGTAGGATAGAGGAATTCTACGAAAATATTAAAATACTTTGTTTATCATCAGTTAGTATCAGTTTTCCTCCCCACTGACTCTACAAAAAATTACTACTATAATAATGCAGACTGTTTTTAATTGCGTAAAATGTAGCCTACGCTTATATTAATATACACAATACACGTCATATGGTATTATTATTATTTGTTTATTATAATTAGAGATTGAAATTTTAGAGCTCAATTAAAAGTGTAACAGTGACTAGAACTTCATAAGAACCATTGAACAATTATTTAATTTTTGGGTACATTTGTCGTCAGTTGTATAATGTGTGGTTAAGAATTTTAGATACGAAATCAACTATTTAAGTGTGTTTAGGAAAATATAGAGCAGTATATTTTAACTGGACAATGTTGTAGTGGTTTTATAAATAATTGTTATTGCGTATACAACTTAATATAGAGAGTTCCCTGTAGTGCACAGCCCTGTCACTGCTGCGAACGACGTTTCTTTTACGACGGTGCAGCTTCGTTGTCTTCGACGTGTGTTTGTAAAGGAAAAGGTTTTAAATAATAAAATACGATTCCTTGAGTTTAAGTAGTGAAACTGATATAATGGTTATATAAATTAACTAAAATGTACGGACACAACGACAGTAGAGCACTCCGTAGGAGTCCGCGTGTCCGTAGTGAGTACTTACAGTAATAACTTAAGTCTAACTTACATAATATAAAAACCCTATATTTATATGAACATTCAATGTCATTTATTGGGCTACGTGATACATGAATGAGGAAAATAGTTAAAGGATTTGCCAATACGTGATCACTTTCAATAGAATTAAACAATAGTCCGAGCACATAGAATACTAATTAATACGTGTAACCTTCAGGTTTACTACATTTTCCTCCCCTTTAAGAAGGGAAATCCATAGATTTTCCTAAAATACTGTCCGCAGCTTAGGGTATAGCGCAAGATTGTTTTCATCTGTTCCTCCTCCTATTGGTACGAGCTCTGATGGTTCTATTGTTGGAGCTGTTGCTTGAAGTTGAATAGATTCCTCGTCATTTTGTACCCTGTTCGTATTTCGTTTTGTTATGATCCCATTGATTTTCTTGATCCAAAAAATTGAAATTGCGATAAGTATTATGATGGTAATTACGTTATGACCTACTGCTTTCTCTGCGTTTATTGTTACAATGCAGTTGCTCCGTGGTGGTATTATAATACTTTGGTCATTTTTGATCGAGTAAGGAATCCTCAGTAACTTATTTTCAAAATCTATGTGCATTGATTCACGTTCCAAAAATTCATAACCGAGTAACCCGTCCTGGTTTATTGGAAAATCGTCGAATATTATATCGAAACGAATCAAAAATTCTCGTCCTTCGATGCTAATAATCATATCGACGGTACCTATGGTTTCTACTGGAAGTGAATTTATGCCTTTTAGATCCCCTTTGTTTTGTTCATTTATTATTAATTGTCCTTGTAATTTCGATATTTTTATAAGATTTTTGTTAGCACCTGTATCTATTAGAAACGTTTGTTGATTATCGGTAAAATGGGTGGAGGCACAGCTAATGGTTGGACCAATTAGTGGACATAACGTATCCTCCCTTCCCAATTTCCCTAAGTTATGGTTGCGTCCCGGTGGAACTATTTCCGAATCCCCTGCGATCACCCGAATATTATTGTTATTTTTATATTCATCTACTGATCGGTTCCCTTGCGCTTCATTAGAAATATTCCCTTGTTTCTTTTTTTGTTCATTGTAAATCCGTTTTCTACATTCGCTTATGTCGTGGTTTGGTTTTTTACAATATTTGCACACCTTAATGTTCCCGGTATTTTCTTGTTTAACCTCGGGTTTGGAATCACGATCATAAGTCGGGTTACGATAATTTGGTATTTTATGTGTGCTTGTACGGCATTCATTCGCGTAGTGCCCCATTTTTTCACAACGATTGCATTTAATGTTTTTTTTTCGCGGATCCTTATAGTTGCTTGTTGACGGTGGTTGTTCGGAAGAAAAAGATTTTTCCTCTTCGATGGCTATAAAAACTGCCTCCTCAAGGCGAGTTACCTGTCGGGCTTTTAGGATAATTCGGATGGAATATGATACTCCCGAGATAAACACATTTAATGCGTGCCCTTGTATCGTTCTAGCAATAATAGCTGCTTCTTTTGCAGTTTTGTTCAGCGTTGAGACATGCGTAAGCTCATTGTAAGCTTTTTCGATTCTCCCAGAAAAACTAGTAATAGATTCATTTTTATTCTGTCTTATAGCATTTAATTGGTTTTGTAGGAATGTGGCTGAATGTGATGCGCCGAAAATAGTTCGAAAATGTTTCTTGAGTTCCTCCCATGAAGTTATTTCCCTATATCTAACGGCGTCAAAGCTCTCCCTTTTAATTCGGATAAAATTCCTTTTAATATTTTTGGTTTATTGACATCTGCTACGTTCTCTAATAAAAATTCACACTTTTGTTCAAATGATTTTAGGTCAGATTCAGTACCCCCCTCGAAACTTGGGATGGATTTTACGGCACTACCCAGGCTGATTGTTTCTACGTTCATCATTTTTATTTTAAAATTATCTGGGTTATAACTAACTATTCTCCAATCTACACTCGGACTCGACGTCATGCAATCAATATATAATTCAAGTAACTTACAATTGTTGCGTGTTCATCTGCGCTGGCGTGATGGACTGAAACCTCTGGAATTTCACCATGATAGCTTTGAACTTGTTCGTGTGACCAAATTCACCTGGAAATTGGGTTTTGAAGATTGATTGATGTTGGTCGAAAATTCGGTAGCTGGTCCGTCGGTGGGCCTCAAGTCGTTGAAAATTGACCTGATGGTTGAAACACCCCACACCTGACACCAAATTTGTAGTGCACAGCCCTGTCACTGCTGCGAACGACGTTTCTTTTACGACGGTGCAGCTTCGTTGTCTTCGACGTGTGTTTGTAAAGGAAAAGGTTTTAAATAATAAAATACGATTCCTTGAGTTTAAGTAGTGAAACTGATATAATGGTTATATAAATTAACTAAAATGTACGGACACAACGACAGTAGAGCACTCCGTAGGAGTCCGCGTGTCCGTAGTGAGTACTTACAGTAATAACTTAAGTCTAACTTACATATATAAAACCCTATATTTATATGAACATTCAATGTCATTTATTGGGCTACGTGATACATGAATGAGGAAAATAGTTAAAGGATTTGCCAATACGTGATCACTTTCAATAGAATTAAACAATAGTCCGAGCACATAGAATACTAATTAATACGTGTAACCTTCAGGTTTACTACATCCCTCTAAAATTATTGATTGGAAAGCCATCTGTTTATTAATTTGAGTTGATGGAACTAGCGTTTGAAATTTTTATTCAAATACCATATATTTATTGCACAGTTTATACATTTTTTCTAAGAGTGAAAAACTAAACATTATCTTATATTATTTGCAAGTAGATTGGCACAAGCACTGGGCACGTGTTTGATGGAAACCGTAAGGGCAAAACGGTGTTAGAAAAAATACCATCCATTTATAAATGTCATTATGGCCCCATATATTCAGTGCGTCGAAATCCGTTGTTTTTAAAAACCTTTTTAACTATTGGCGATTGGCAGGCAAAAATATGGTCAGAAGAGGCAAAGGAATCTCAGATAATGTGGACTAAGTACGTATCCATACTATAAATAGCAATATGAAAACGGTATGATAAAAAAACCACTATGGATTTAATTTTACACGTCATATTATATTATTATACCACAGAATAACCAGAAGGCTCACTTTTTTCGATTTACACGGGTTCTTATGGGGGATAGATTTGCAACACCTGTTGGGATATCAGTGTAGCCTGTATAAAGATAATAAAAAATTGTACAACCACAGAATAATCTGTGGTACCGTATTACAACTTATTGGTACAATAAATATTGTATATAATTTTATTGTATTATAATAAATAACAACTTTTTCAGTAAAACTAAAAAAAAAGTTGAACTTTAACTTTTAACTTTTAAGTAGTAAAACACATTACCCGTTAATAGTCACATAAATGTAATTTATTTTGTCATGGTAAATCATAAATTACAAATCCTGGCTACACTGATATCCCAAAGATTTTTCACGGATTTTTGAGTTCTTATTAAGTGAGCCTTCTGGTTATTCTGTGATTATACTATTATAGGAATTACGATATGAGATTAACCGATGGCCAATGGAGCAATTCAAAACCTTCAGTATTCTATACGTCCAGAGCCGATGGGTTCATGGACTGTTGGGATGTCTTACAACAACAACTAAAACCGATACTTTCTATTAAGGTGCCTAAAGATAGTAAATTAGAGATACAGATAAAACGAATGGAAATGCGATTTATTATTTTCATTATCTTCTATTTAGGTGTCTGACAATAGGTTAAATTGTATTAGCTGCCATGGAGACGGAGCATTGTTAGCTGTCGGAGACGAAGGTGGTAATGCACGCGTGATCGAAATGAACGATTGGTTTGTGACTCCTGGACCATTCGATAGAGCTCGGTTGACAGCTGTGAGTTTCGTAGTAATTATATTATCAATAAACATTAATGACAACTAAAGAGCGCTTAGTTCACGCAACCACATTAAAAAAGGGAGTTGCTTGAAGTTTAGACCTACGATAATCAAAAGGACTTGGCTAGGTGTAGGGTGGTCTTACATTTATTTTTAAATGGGTTTATCTACAGTCGATGTTTAAGTTTTCTGCATGACTCAAAATTCAAATAGTGTCATGTGTTTTATAACATAATTCAATATTATGGTATATAATACAATTAAATTATCAACGTTATAAATTTACATTTTACAATTATAATGGTTTTACTAATTTTTTCTAGTATTTGTATTGTGTGGTAATAATATTGGTATATTGTACTGTATTCAAGTCAAAAACTGTTATTTTGTCTATGTGTATATTTTGACTTTTTGTCATATTTTTTTTTATTACTGATTATTGTATAATTTGATTAGTCTAATTATTATATTTTTACTTTTTTTATATAAAAAAATTGTAACTACCAATATTTAATATTTGAACGTACGATGATTAGGTAAAGTAAATATTAGTTTAGAGTCTCAAAATCGTTAGATGTGCTAGGTGACAACGAGTTTTAGCTTACTATTATTTATCAATAGATGTTTGAGCGGGAAACTAAGCGAGAAAAATTAATAGAAGCTAAGAACCGTGAACATAAAACTAAAATGCAGACCAAAGTGCCATATAAAGTTGATAATTCCAACGCAAATGTTGAATTAGCGATTGAAGAAATTGAAAGAGAACTAGCTGAAGTCGTTGATAGAATGGTGAGTTATTGTGATTTAATCTTTTTTCAAAAGCCAGTTGTGAGAAATACGAATTTACGTACTTATAGGATTAATGTATTAGTATAGATGAAAATATACTTGGGCAATTGATACCTACTAGAATAAATTATTTGTCTGTATTATTATTACAAATCAGATGTAGTATATTTGATAACAAAAAATTGTCTTTTTCAGTGCAACAATCCCCTTGATGAAATGAATGAGAACGATATAATGGAAGAATTTAAAACTGAAGAATAAAGAATTGGATGCTCATTTTTTTTTTTTTGAATAATGATCAGACTATTAAATCTTGATTAACTTTAGATATTCCTAACTGAATCAATTACAATATTATCACACTAACCTAACCTGAGATTAAGTAGGTATCTATATAGATTTATAAAAAATATTAATGGATAACTGTAGTGTTTAATATATTATTTTATTGTTTCCGAATATAACTAAAACTAAAAACTGTCTCCAAGTCATCAAACTAAATTAGGTGTGTATACTTTATATTATGTATTAATATGTTAAATTATTTATTTAGTAAATTTTTCATCTTCCTTCTTCATTTTGGCATTATATTTAATTTATTCCAAAGTCTAATCAGTGAATCAAACATAAAGTGTCAAATATATGAAAACATACCTAAGTGGAATTAACATACGAAAAATTTATAAATTTTATTAATTTGACTATTTTCAATAAAAGTTATATAAATAGATTCATTGAGACTTGGAAGGGTATATATAGCTTATTTTTCATTTCCTATAGATTGCTATATGATAGGTAACACAAGTATTTTTTTGTTTATTTATAGGGTTGCTATTGGTTAAAGATTTTAATAATTTTGTGATTTTAGCGACGGAAATGGCTCACTTCTCGCTCTTACATCACGATATACTATGACGTACAGATTAAGTGGTAGGCGTAGTCCATATATGTTTTTATTTTCTAGTACTTATTATTTGTTTTTGAATTGTTGTTAAATAGTATCATTTGTAATTAATGTTTAAATTATTCAAATCAATATTCACAACCAATAGAATGTTTTTTTTAATTCATCTCAAATATATTATCTGTTATTACTTATTAGTTCATACAAATAATAAAACGTGTACAAATTGATCTTAAAAATCTATACTGATTGTAAAAATACTGCATTTCCTCAAAAGATAATTTTTAGAATAATTCAATAATCATTGACTAGTTCATATTAAGTACATCCCCCGGTGTGATACTCCAAAGACCAAAATACTTTTAACTAGACAATATTTTTGAAATCCAAAATGTACAATGTTTTTATTCAATATTTTAAATAGATAATTTAAAACCACATTCTTTTTTTAAACATTGAAAACCATACGAAAATAAATATTTTAATGTAGTATTTATTTATACAAATAGCAAATTAGCAATTTTGTATTAAGAAACAACTATGTACAACACAAAATGAACACTTCAATAGGGCAACCATAATAATATGTTAATATGGCTCTTGGATCATAGGTCTTTAATCAATCCGATCAGTGCGGTGTGTGCGCCCACTCGTGAACCGTAAAATGTCTACTTACACAGAATTACTTGTCGCATACATCATAGGGTTTTTCGCCAGAGTGTGCGTCGATGTTTTATCAAATGGCTACTTTGACAGAACGGTTTGTAATACACATCTCACGTGTACGGTTTTTCACCAGTCTGTGTGCGTTGATGTTTCGTCAGATCGCCACTTCCACTGAATGACTTGTTACATACATCAAATGCGTACGGTTTTTCACCAGTGAGTGTGCGCCGATGTGTCGTGCAGATGGACTGAAAAATGGCTACTTTGGCTGAACGACTTGTCACAGTCGTACAGGTAATGTTTCTTCTCCATTTATCTGCTGGTGCATCGTCAGTTTGCCTTTAACAAGTAACGGTAAATAATTTATTTAACATGTCATTGTTTTTCATACAACTACTTGATTACTATTTTTTTGAGATGCTATTTTGCTCCAGTTTTAGTACTACTAACAAATTAGTGTCACCAATATGTTTCCTTAAGTGCGTATGTAATCTAGTTGCTATTATTCATACTTCAAATGATTATGTACATGATGTACATGCATTCTAACATCAGGCATGCGTAGCAATTTAGGTAAAAATGTATTTTGTCAGAAACTGATATCCAATAAATATTCTTGCCTTCTTTTGGTTTTTGTTAGTTTATCGCAATTATTTAAGGATTTTATACAGGTGTTTTGTGTATTTTTTAGTTTTCCTAACCTAATATTACAAATTGATATGATTCGCTTCCTGCAGAGACCAACCTTATAGTTGAGGAATGAAACATTTGTAGTTTTTACTGCTTCTAAATAATAATATGTACACATAATTACAAGAAAGGGTAGCTAATCCAATTTTAAATACTGCAATATTCATGTCACAGGCCCCAATTATCTTTATACGTAGATATTTAAAAACAAAATAACACTATACTGCTTCTACTGTCGGAATTACTGAACGATTTGTTATATAGGTACATTACACACGTACAGTTTTCACCAGCATGTGGACGTCAATGTTTAATATACACTCAATTGTACACCATTGAAATGAGTTAATAGCTGCAAATCAATCATATAAAATTAAATAAATACAAATGGGTGTTGTTTTGAGTTTTAAATAAAAGTTATATTAATAGATTCCTTGAGACTTGGAGGGTGTACATAGCTTATTTTGTCAACCCCTATAGATTTCTAAAGGATAGCTTACACTCACATTTTTTTATTCTTATGAAAAAAGAAAACGGTTTTGTTTATTTATAGGGTTGCCATTGGTTAAAGGCCATCATTTTAAGTTCCAAAAGTCCATCTTAAGATAAAGCATAGATATGAGAATTAGAAAAACCAGATGAAGCCGTTCGTATTAAACTACACTGGCATTGCTTGGCAGGCGGTCAACCTTGCGTTTAGATAGACAGGATTCCAGGAAAACATGCTAGAATATGAAAAAATTATATAAATGGGGCCGATATTTATTAAAACTACAATGGGTAAAAATACAAATGTTCTGTAAGGTATCGTCATTGAACGTCTTCTAATGAAAGACTGAGCTAGTTAATTGTGTCTATTTTTAGTAAGCTAAGTTATAACAACATAATAATTTATAGATATAATATTATTGTTGACATTTAAAAAATGTTATTCTTTACATTATTTTAGATTCTGAGCGATGAATATATTGATTTTTCAATGATGTGTTTTTTTTTTTTTTTTTTTGGGTCTGTTATCACCTTTTAGGACAGTAAAAATGCTTAGATATTCTTCAACAGTATCTTTTCTGATAGGAAAGTGAATCTATAAGTTTAAAATTTCTCAGTAGTTTTCAAAAGCGCCATTAAAAACAAAAGAAAAATTAAGGAAAAACAAGAATTTGTACGCAAAATCTGTTTTCGAAAATATCGATTTTTGTTTTTGGTGCAACTTTTAAACAAATTACCGTGTAGGTAGATGAAATTTTGACTGAATATTTAAATTAGCATTTTCTTTACACTATAACATTTTCCAAATATTTTGACTTATTTTGAGCTGTTTACGGACATCGTCAGTTTTAAATTTTTTTAGTTTTTTTTTCTATAAATATCAATAAAATTTTATTTGTTGGGTAAAAAAGCTCCTGATATATTGTTACAATAGCGGTTGAAAAATATTAAAAATACATAGGTACAGTTTTTTTTATAAGTATTTAAAGTTCAAATTTTGTAAAAATGTATCAAATTTTAAATTTATTAATATTATTTTGTAGTTAAAAACGTATAAAATGGTCAACTTTTATATTTTAACGATTGAAAATTTAAAACAAGATTCCTCGTAAATAGGTTGTATATAAATTACTTTCTTCATCTTAAAATTATCAAATATATTTAGTAATATCATAGGCTGACTGACCGTTTTCCCTCAGAATCGTTTTTCTTATACAATGATATTATATCATTGAATTCCAATTCAACACCATCCATTACAGTGACCTACTTGTAAATTACTGTACAGCAGATCAAAATCCACTTACCTACCTTTTTTTATTGAGTTCTATATCTATATATTTCTTTTTTTAGAGTTACTTGAACTTCAGTATTCTTGCTTGTTTGTAGTAATGAGCTTTATGGAGGTTTTTTAGGATGAATTATCAAATGAAAACCTCCCCTCTCACAACTTATTGAACCGTATGTTATGAAAGATACGCCAATGTTACTGTTCTTTCAAAAAGGTTCGTGACCAGTAACTCCCGCAAATCTTTTATCACATACCTAAAACATTTTTTAATATTTTATTTGCAACTATAGTTTACCCGTTCATACAATGCATATGTAGGCTGGACATAATATTGTTATGCTCAGGCGTATTAACTGTTTATGTTTAGTATATTATTATTGTATCATAAACACACACACATGTACGATGCACATCTATGATATCGTAATACCATGTATGTTATATTATTATTGTACATTATCGTTATTATAATAACGTTGTTTTATCCGCGTGATATGTTTTCATTTCATTTTTACCATTACATTTTAACTAGAAATTTAATATTATAATAATAACAACACTTGACGCGTAGAGCGGCATCAACCAGCGTCGCTGCCTCGGGTGAGTTTCTTTAAAGCTTCAGAGTTTGCTGTAATTGTTATGGATAATATAATTAGGAAACACGTAAGACCACCAAAATGCGACTGGT
Organism: Sitobion miscanthi; assembly: GCA_008086715.1. Classification (NCBI taxonomy): domain Eukaryota; kingdom Metazoa; phylum Arthropoda; class Insecta; order Hemiptera; family Aphididae; genus Sitobion; species Sitobion miscanthi. The sequence continues at coordinate 7,623,154 of CM017801.1, read as the reverse complement.
ATACATGACGACCGGCACACTGACCACAGTATAATAACATTATATACAGGGTGATTCACCAATCATGGTCACCTCCAGATAAACATAATATACAGGGTTATTTTTTAAGCATTCTCACTCTATTTTTATGTTTAAATTATGCATATAGTCAAATTCTGATTTTATGAATGTTTAACTATAGATAGTTAAAGACGATATTTTTAATCCTTAGATTTTTCACAATATTCGAGTATTCTGTGACGATACTAAAAATAGTTTTTCAAATGATAACCCACATGTTTTAATGATATTTGTTAATCAGATAATCAATTGATTTTTCTATAAATATTGTAATCGAATTTCTGAGTTGTTCACTTTGAACACTATAAGGTTAATAGTCTATATTAAATACTTTGTAAATGGATACGAGTTTGGTAGCTATATTTATGTATGAAACATAAAATACTTGTTAATAATTAATTCTTAGTAAAGTATACTAAGAACATTTTTTAATATTACAAAATGCATATGGATTAATATTGCACCTAATAATTTTGAAATCAAAAGTCGATAATAATCCTTTTAATGGACTATTATATTATACAATTACTATTATATCCTTAGTAATATTAGTTGAATAACTCAGAAAATATTCGTTCTAATTTCGACTACAGTACGTCAACAATTTTAGAAAAAAATAACTTATTCACAATTTACATTAAAACATGTAGGTATGTTATTATTTGAAAAATCAATTTTCGTCTTAAACTACAATTAAAAACTCCAAAAATCAGACTTTAAATAAATTGCGTACCTATACGCATCATTCAAACAAAAAAATGGGGTTAGCATGCTGAAAAATCACCCTGTATATTATATATTTACAATTTATATATTATATGATTTTAAACGCTTATTATAATATTATTTACTATGCAAACGGCGTGTGCGTCCCCTTAGGCCCCGGGTCCGGAAAAGTGGTCCTGTTTAAAAACATATTTTTCACGTGCGTTCAGATCGACTTCAACGTCCAATTACGCCATTTAAGACTTCTTTAATATAGGTTGCACACGATGTGGCGTCATTAGTCACCGCAACAATCCAACGAATCGAAAACATCCGATGAATGTTGTTATTCTTGGATACAACGGTTTCAGAAATAAAGAAGAAAAAATGGCAAACGAACATTTTTGAGCTTAAAAACGTATTCATGTTTTCACAGTTATCGATTAAGCTTTAATAGTTGGTAATAAATTAAATAATAATAATATACAAATGAACAATATTTGACACATACTGAAACCAAATTTTATAATCATTCTTAAAAAAATGTGCATCAACTATTTATGTAATTTTGTTATTTTTGAACTTCTGTAAGAATCCATTATGATAAACTTTGTTTTAAATGTTCAAGCTTTTCGATCAAGATACAAACACAGTGATAACAATGAATAAGAACCTAATAGATAAATTAACGATTTTCACGTTTTAGTGTGCTTCTATTACCTATATGAATAATAAAAATATATATTACATGAAAAAATAAAATTAATAATAAGTGTTATACCTAATAACCTATAATAATATATTATTATACATTTTTCAAATCACTCTCCACCATAGGATGAAATCATCTTTAGCGTTTATTTAAGTATCTTCTGCACATTATATAATATTATGTAGGTAAAGCAGTTACAAACACTATATAATAATAAAACCAGACAAATAACATTATAGGATGAAAGGTTTTCTTAAGTAAGTATTAAATAAATTTTATTATTATTTTACTCATACCTATATCATAATATTATTTTAATTAATCACAAATATAGTATCATTAAAACGGCTTCTTATGTATGGTAGTACAGTAAGTAAGTTGCTACTTAACATATAATATCATAATGTATAGTTTCTAAAGTTATTTAACTAATTAATTATATGACTCTTCGTTCTAATATTGTTAGATATTTTTTATATTAACCGGAACAAAAACAATTAATTATAACAACAATAATAATGTGTAGTTATATTAATGCTGTATAAAGCTAAAAGCTTTTACATTATTTATAATTATAGGTAGCCTTTTATGATATAGTTACATAGCATATGAATTAAAGTTATTGTCTTGTCTACTTAACTACTTATAACGAATCTGATAAAAATAATACGTTAAAAAAATCTATAGTTTATGTCTAGTAATAGTTCTTCATTGTGGATGTTAGAACAGTACAAAATATTATAAATCCAGTTTATGTTTATGAACGTTACTAAATTCGTCAAAATAACGGAAAGTCCGAACGTACGACTTACGAGGAACCTTATATTACATTTTCATGTTTTTTTACACTGCCCCTCCCCTGGTTTTAAAAACTACTGGGAATTTTAGAATTTTTAATTTTGACCTCCAATGCATCAACTATATTCACTTTACCAACAGAAAAAATCAAAGCATTTTTTCGACTACTTATCGTATACACAGAAAAAAAACACGCATCGTTGTTAAATTAATATATTCATCAGTCCATTTAGAATCTAAAAAAAGGTGGAGATCACATAAGTATATAACTAACCATATTATATAAGTACTGTAATTATTAATACAAATAAATTATAAAATATAAATAAAATAAATAATGATGAAAATTAAATTTCTTATGGTGAATCTAAAGTATAATAATTTATAACCTCAATCCACTGAAAATAATATCTTTAACTCCGACCACTGAGTAGATGTAAAATATGACATCATCATTTTTAAGCTCCAATAATTACGAGTAGTTATATAATAGATAATGCACCCATCTACACCTACTTAATTATACATTTGAAACATCAGCCATAATATGTATACAAAATATTTATTTAAGATAGTATTTTAATGTATTAGAAGTTGATATAAGTATAATGTAATTATTCAATATTTGTTTTTTCAATCTGAACGTATGGTTCTGAAACATATAAATATTATTCACAATATTTCAGTTTATTATTTATATTAATTATTTTCGCGAAGTCTATTAACCATAACTATGACGAGTATACCAAATGCTTTATATACATATTAATTTTAAATTTTCTTAGTTTATACGTTCGCCAGCTCGATGATATTACCAGTAGAAACAGCATGACTATTGGCCGTAGAATCAATTGGTAGTAAAAGTCAGTGGCATTACGTTAGTTCAATACTTCGTGTTTTGTCAAATAATGGCCATCATGTTACTGTGTTTACACAATTTACCGACTGCGAACGAGACAACTATACAGAAGAAAATATATCAGATGATCAACCACCATTTATAGAAATTAATTTATTCGATGCATTGGATTTATGGGGAAATCCGTGATCGATATGATCCAATTCATTAGAGATATCGTACAACAACAACTATATGTGATGCAGTGTATAAAAATGTTCATTAAAATAAAATAATGGAAGAAAATTTCAATTTCGACATACTTTTAATTGAGTCTTTGGGATACGATTGTGAATTGTATTTGGCTAATAAATTAAAGTTACCCTTCATTTATTTGATTTCATCGCCAATGGTAACATTTGAGGAACGTTTTATTTCCGGCGGCATCCCAAATCTAGCTGCGATTTCTTATTTATATGCTGATCACGCCATTCCCAAGACATTTGTACAAAGATTTTCAAACACTCTATTATTGGTGTATTGTATGATCATGTAAAGCTATGACAGATGGATAAAAAAGTATACGAGCAATAGACCATACGATTTGGAAATAATTACTGTTCAACCGTCTCTTATATTTCTAAAGAGTCATTTCATAACTGAGGCTTCAAGACCATTTTCAAATCGGTGGAATGCATTTGAAACCTCCAAAGAGTATACCAAATGTAAGTAAAATAATACATACCCACAACACACATACTCTCGAAATAATTAATCATACGGTGTTTTTTTGAATGCAAGGTGAATATTTTGAAGGGGAACGCTAATTTTTTCGAATAGTATTTAAGTTTTTATAATTATTTTTTTACCATTTTTTATTATTATAATTTTTTAAGTAATTGTATTTTTTTAATTATAGCATATATTTAATATTCCATACCACAATATTTTTCCTAAACTTTCTATATAAAAATTGAATACTAATATAATAATACTAATAATTTATACTGATACCTAAGTAGGTATCTACTTTTATAAAGTTCTGATAAATGGTCTGAATGGGTAATGGATTAGTAAACCAAAACGTCTATACATTTTAAGATAATAATTGTATAGGTAGTAAGTAATAGACCTAGTGGGAAAATAGGATTTCTTAATTATCAGTACCTATCGCACTGCTCAGTTTTAACAACTTTAATATTATTATTAATCAATATAAAAAATAGCTTTTCTTTTTTTTTTTTTTATTAGAGGCATTGTTGTTATTTATTGCCCTTCCTGCGTTTAATGAAACTATATTATTTAATGGGAATGTTTTGAATTTCAATATTGTAATAAATTGCTTTTATAATACAATTTTCCTAAAGTTAACATTTTCATTAATAAAAGAAATTTCATAAATATAATATAATTTAATATAGGAAGTATTTATTTTTATTCTAGAATATATTAGAATTTATTGACAATTCTCCGCATGGTGTAATTTTGTTTACATTCGGTTCAGTTGTTAATATGTCTACGTTACCTAACTATATAATGGACCAGCTGAAGGAAGCATTATACCAAGTTCCTCAAAGAATATTATGAAAATATGAAGGAGAAAGGGCGAATAAACCAAAAAATTTAATGATAAGAAAATGGTTACCTCAGCGGGATATTTTATGTAATATTATCAATTATAATGAATTATGTATAACTTGAGTTAGAACTTTGTTTATGAAGTTTTATTTTGATTTTAAGTGCACCCAATGTAAAATTATTTATCAGTCATGAAGGTTTATTAGGAGTACATGAATCAGTGGATGCTGATGTTCCAGTTCTAATATTCCCTTTGTTTTACGATCAGCCAAAGATTATAGCCAACTTGATTAATGCTGAAATGGCCATATCCATGGATATTTTATCTGTGAAAAAGGATACAGTTTTGAGAAATGTATTAGAACTAGTAAATAATGAAAAGTGAGTTTGTCAAGATTTATGTTTACATTAACAAAACAACAATTTAAAATGTAAATCTAGATTGGTTTTAACAATAATCTATTTTAAAGGTATATGCAAAACGTTAGAATTGCTTCCGATGTATTCAAAAACCGACCTATGTCCCCGGAACAGTCAATACTATACTGGACTGAATAATATGTGATTCGCCATAAAGGTTCACCCCGCATTTGATGTCAAACTCAATTAATCTAACTTGGTACCAATACTTTTTGTTGGATGTCATCACTGATAGTATTTATTTGTAAAATATAAATTGATAAAATTATTTCATTGTCATATTTGGAAAAATTTGCTGAATATTATAGCGAAATCGGAATAAGTAAGTATAATTATTTTACCAATTATAGATATTATTTGAAGAAGATATTGATAGTCTTACATTTACAATAACGCGTATCCTAGAGAATATAGTTAAAATTAAAGTCACGTCCAACAGATGAACATAATACAACAAATCTCGTAGAAAATTAAAATTCTCATATAGAAAGAGTATAATCGGTAAACAACAAAAAGAAAATCAGTGCTGCCACGAAAACAGAAATAAAATACCACTAATTTCAATTCAACCCATGTCTAAGAAACACACCCTATATTATTATAATATTAAATGCAATGTATAGTATGACCGTAATAGAAACATAAATTGTCGTAATTATAATACATTTCCGTAACATAAATAAACTATAAAATGGCAATAGAAATAGAGTTAAAATCTACGTTCAGAAACGTTTTTGGTAAGCAATAATGATATCTTATCATCATCAAATTAAAAATGTAACGAATCCATTACTACTCAATGGTGAGGTACACTCGAAAAGACAAAAGTCGAAACCATTTAAACAAGAATACTGCAGAGAGACTCCACCTGTTTTTTTTTTTTTTTATATAATTATTTATATCCTTTACAATTATTACGCTCTTTTACATTTTTTGAATGGCCTGTTGTATAATATATTATAAGGGTCAAAATGATGTCTACAATTTAAATTGTTCCTTTTAGTTCCATAAAATATAGTATAGGTACTATACAAGTCATCACAGATTAAAATAGGATGTTGTGGGTATCAAAAATGCTTGACAGAGGCCATTAATTTTGTCTCGCAGTATTATCGAAAATCTGTATTTTTATAACGTGTATTGGTGTAGCCGTTATAGTGGTATTAGTTAAAACAATAGGTATAACAATAATATTATTGTAATAATACACATTCACGACGTGGGCTATACCAAATGTTTATTTTTATCATCGGGGGCAGAAGCAAAACAAAATATAATAAAGTAATAATACCCTGGCCGATAACAAACGCTTAAATTATAATGTATTTATAATATTATATTGTATTGTATCGTTTGCATATCACATTTATTTTGTGTTAATTCAGGATTATGCAAAATGTAACGGTTGTTCCTTGAGGGTGACATAATGCTGGTATTAACTATTATAATGTGTTTAATATATTCGTACGAGAATCCCTGATTTTAATTTAGGATTTTAATGTTAGTTTTATTTTTTTTTTAAATCTGGTTGAATCGTACAATCAGTTCTTTAAAGGTTATAAACTTATAACTGATTTGTAAATCACTATTTAAGACCCAGCTGTTGTATTTGAGAAGCAATATAAATATTAATGTCACAAACATATGTATAATATTATGCATTCATCAATAAATTCATTTTTATTTACCAATTCAATATTATATAATATATTATGGTTATACCGTTTTTGTCACATTTCACGAGATTTACACATTTTTATACGTTGTAATTAGTAATAATTGTAGGTAAGTGAAAGAATTAAGTGATGTATGAGAAGGGAATATATTATATGACTTTATTGTTTTAGTTTTAATTTTTCAATGCACCACTTAGTATTGTACCTACCAGTTATATTTTCCTTGGGTGCTTGAATCGTGAGAAATTATACATTTTATTATGATGAACGTATTTTTTTTCATTACAATCTATTATCAAATTGAAAATGTACCTGTTAACAGTGTTGTAAAAAATACTTTTTAAAAAGTATTTAAGTAATTACTCAAATACTTTTAAAATTAAGTATTTAAAATACCTCCAAAATACTATAAAGAGTTAAGTATTTGTCATTTGAGTAATACTCAAATACTTTTTAGAAGTATTTGAATTAATAACCTTTAAATACAAAAAAAAATTCTTTTTAGTTCTGTATAATTTGTTAAAATCAAAAATCTGATTAGTCATGTTAGTTCCTTTTTAGTGATAGTTCCATCACAACAATGAACTTTTCTCTAAAGAGGTATAATATATTATTATATTAAAACTATATACAGTATGTATTTGGATAGTTGGATATCCCATACAGTCATCGATCCTCGTCGACGATAAACAATAATGATATTATTAATAACCATTTTCTTCGTAAATAGGTAGTACTAATAATAATTAGTTATAATATTTTCGTATAGTTAAATAAATTATTAATTATAATAGCTGTAAAGCAAAAGCTTGTTGCATAATATATATTATGTTATTGACTTAATTAGCTTATTATGGTACCGTAACCTAATGTATGTAACCTAACCTAACCGTATAATAAAATATTGTTATTATGTTGAAGGATAAACATGACGGAACGTTTTTTTGTATTGAACAAGGATGATAAATAGAAACAAATTAAGAATTAAAATAAAAAAAATAAAGTATTCAATAAAATAGTACTCAAAAGTAAAAAAGTATTTCAAATACCATTCAAATAATTCAAAATAAAAAGTATTTAAAAAAGTATTCAATAAGGAAAAAAGTATTTGAATACTTTTATTCAAATACATTAACTCAAATATTTTACAACACTGCCTGTTCATAAATTTAATAACGTCTTCTTGACTTGTTATTTCTGATTTTTTTTAATATTTTGTGTTACAAAGTTACTGTCATTTGTTTTTATGATACTTAATATAATTTATCAGGAGCTTAAAAATGTATTTGCTTTTACCATAATTTATATATTTTTTAATTAAACTACCTTCAAACATTCATTTAGAATTGATTAAAACAGTTCTTTATTTCTCTTCATTTTAGAAACATTATTTTTTGCAAGATTCAGCATGAGCATAGAATAACAGGTAGCAGTTATTTTTTTATATTTAGGTACCTTATTTTAACTTCATCTCAAACTTACAATGTAAAATATATATTGTTATAATGTATTATAAACTATGAACTATACCAGGGATCGGGATGGCCAACTAGCGGCCCGCGTCCTATTTTTAACTGGTCCGTGCTACATTTCAAATTACTTTATAAAAATATAAAATGTTAGTATTTTTCTGTGTTTTATTTTATTATATTTATATTAAAATCGATATAATGTTTATCGTAAAACGTAGATATGAATTCCTATCTAATATTGAACTATTAAATGTCTTAATATTATATTATTTATAAGGGGCATAGTTTACATAGCTTTTAGATTCTGAGCGAAGCGATAAATGTATTGATTTTACAATGATGTGTGTTTTTTTTTTAGATTCTGAGCAGAGCGATGAATGAATTGTTTTTATAATGATGTGTGATTTTTTGTTTTATTTTTATTTGTGTCTGTCATCACATTTTAGGACAGTAAAAGTGCTTGGATTTTCTTCAATAGTAATTTTTCTAATAGGAAAGTGAATCTAATTGGTACTTTGGGTAAAAATTTCCCAGTAGTTTTCAAAAACGACGTGAAAAACAAAAGAAAAATTAAGGAAAAAAGGGAATTTTTACGCAAAATCTGTTTTCGAGAAAATCGATTTTGGTTTTTGGTGTAACTCTAAAACAAATGAACGTATATACATGACATTTTCACTGGTTGTTCATACTTGCATTTTCTATACACGATAACATTTTAAATATTTTGACTTATTTGGAGCTGTTTACGGACATTTTCAGTTTCCATTTTTTAGTTTTTTTTTCTATAAATATCAATAAAATTTAATGAAAATTTAATAGAAGACTCCTGGTTATTGTTTTAAAGGCAGATGAGAAAAATTAAAAATACATAGGCACAATTTTTATTTATAAGTATTTAAAGTTTGAATTTTGACAAAATTTATCAAATTTAAAATGTAATAATTATTTTGTAGTTAAAAATTTATAAAATGTTCAATTTTTGTAGCTAAGGATTGAAAATTTAAAACAAGGTTCCACGTAAATAGGTAAATAGGTAAATATATAAATTACTTTATTCGCAATTACATCATCAAATATGCTTAGTAATATCATAGGCTGACTGACTGTTTTCGCTCAGAATCGTTTTTCTTATACAATGAAATTATATCATTGAATTCAAATTTAACACCATTTATTATATAGTGACCCACTTGTAATCTACTATACAGCAGAGAGACATCCACTTACCCACCTTTTTTTATTGCTTTCTACATTCTCTGTTTCACCAGATTTTTTATCTTTGAAAATTGGCCATCTAGTAGCATTGAATTGCCCATCCCTGATCTATACTAATATATAAAGAACAACAATTGTTAGTTTGATCGGGATAATCTGTGGAACTATATAATTACCCATTTAAACATTTTTTTTTACCCTCAGATAACTACACTATTCCAAAGATTTATAGGCTTTATTTTATCTCGATAAGTGGCCCTTAATTATTTTTATTGCAAATTCTTTATAGAAATAATAATAATATTTTAGATTCTGAGCGTAACGAGTAATTATTTTACAATGTTGTTTATTTTTTTTTTATCCTATAAACAAAATTTCTACCAGAAGGAGTGGTTTGATTTAAACATATAGTATCTTATTTTATTGAAAATTGAAACAAGATGATACTTAAAAAACTCTTCAATTTCTTTGAACAGTTTTTTAATGCCACTGGAAAAACCACAAATATACCCTATTGTTCATTTTTTTTTCTAATACTTTGTTTATCATCATAGAACCGAATATTATTTTAAAATAACCACTAAAAACGGGATTTCGTCAATATCATAATATATTATATCCCGTTATTTCAAAAATAATCACCATGGATTGAAAATTTAAAACAAGGTTCCACTAGGTAAATCAGTTACTTTATTCACAATAAAATCATCAAATATACTTTGTTATAATCATAGATTTTTCCATACATTCGCTCAGAATCATTCTTCGTATACAGTAATTATAGTATATCATTGAATTCAATTTTAACATCATCCATTACAGTGACCCACTTATAACCTACTGTACTGCAGAGTGAAACCCACTTGCCCACCTTTCTTTCTTTTGTTTATTATAGTGTTGCTATTGGTTATAAAAATAAAATAGTTTTTAATTAAGTATTATGATTGAATATCATTTTAGACCGGTTTCGCAGGTTTCTAATACCTTCAAACATTTTTACCCCCGGGGGTAAAATTATCCTAAGATAACTTTACCAGGGGTAAAATAAATCTAGAAAATATATATACCCCGGTAAAATTTTAAGGGGGGTAAAATTATCCTAGGCTGATTTTACCCCCCGGTAAAAATATCCTAGCATATAATTAACGATATTTTTAAAATATACTAGGATATATTTACCTCCCATTGAATTTTTATTGAAAAATTGTATAAATTGTATAAGTGCTATATTTACTATTTTGCCGTACAGGAACCAATTTTTCAGAAGTACTACTTTATTGGTGTATTTACTAATCAATAAAATATTATGTAAATATGCCTTTTATGATAAAAAAAAAACTTACCAGCTACTTCCTCGATTTTGGATTCCCATGGTCCAAACATTATGGACATTATGGTATTATTGGTATTTAAAACAAACGTGTATGATGTAAATATTAATATGCACAACAGCTACATACAACACGTCTAACTAACGAATAAATAAAAGAAATTTGATCGATATTAATATTATTGTTATCGATGTCCTGTTAGCGCGTCGCATTAAATCCTATATAGGCATACTATACTGCATAATTCCATTTGCGTTATGTATATTAACGGAATTGCCCACTACCGCAATACATCGTTAATAACTATTTTTACAAAAATTGTATACATAATCTGGTTTGAGGGCATGACAGATCGTGGCGTTACCAACTAGTAGTATATACTGCGACAAACGTAAAAAATTAAAAATTAGTATAATTCTGTATGAAGTTAAAATCTTTATATAAATATAAGAGGCGCATCCTATATTACCTATATAGGATACAAATTATAAAAAACATAACTATTGTATTGAAACACTAAAAACCCAAATATTAATTTGCTAAATGTGAGGTGGGTTAATAATTTATTTCTATAAATCAATCTACAATTTTATAAATTAATATCTACAAAATAATCTACTATAAAAATTCACACAAGAGATAAATATAAAAATTCTTTATACAATTTATCTATAAAAATTCAATGGGAGGTAAATATATCCTTGTATATTTTAAAAAGATCATTAATTATATGCTAGGATATTTTTACCAGGGGCGTAAAAATAACCTAGTTTATTTTTGCCCCCTGCTTAAAAATTGTATCGGGTAGGGGGGAGTTAAAATATACTAGGATATTTTTACCTACCTGTTGAACAATTTTATTGGGAGGGGGGGTAATAATATCCTGGTATATTTTTCCCCCTTTCCAACAATTTTACCGGGGGGAAATATATCCTAGTATTTTTTACCGGGGGTAAAATTAACCTAGTATAATTTTACCCCCTTTAAAATTTTACCGGGGGGGGGGGGGGGGGTGTAAAAATCGCCTATTACATCGGTATTTTATATTTAATCAAAATCATCAAAATGATTGTGAAAGTGACTACTAACCACTAACCACTGTTATGACTATGTTCAACATTTTTAATAGAGATTAAGATAGGGTAAATCCACGAGAATTTGTCACCGGGAGTTTTGAACATCCATACGCCGGGTATAAATGACAAATTTTGAAACATATAGAGTTGGTATTTTTAATGGGCAACGAAGTGCACTTCGGTCACTTCGCATGGAATCAGCCATTTATAATAAATGCAAACAATTTTTTTTAACTGTCATAAAATAAATTCCTCCCCGCAACCACACATGTACATATAAAACATATCCATACAGTATACACTATGGTGTGTACTTAGCTAATAATCAATAATTTGTTGAAATTAATCGAATTTTTAACCCCACCCCCTCACCATAATCTACTTTTAAAACATCTCGTTCACTGGTAATAATTATAGTACCTGCATTCGCTAACCGTCTAACCAATTATAATTTTGATTTTTTTATATCTGATATGATTATCAAGAACTTAATTCGTACAATATCGACACGAATATTAAGGCTTTTGAATTAACTTCTTTAGCCACTTAATAATATAGATGGTCACTAATATACACCTTTTCTTCAATAAATTATTATAGGTAATTACTACCTATATAATTCGGTCAAGTCTCTAATTATATATATGGCACACAATACACATACACATGATACCTACGTAATAAAAAAATGTGTTGTTATTATTTTTAGGGAGAATAATGATAGCCAGTATAATGAGTATATATATAAGATTACTCATTCCCATTTTTTCTTAATATTATATAATATTTCTTCGTAATAATGAATTCATTTAAATTTTGATTTTAAGAATTTAAGGAGTGACCCAGTGTCCTGTAGCATGTATAAGTCTAAGTATTTTAAAATCTAGTCTTTAAGCATATACTTGAGAATTCCGAACATTTGAATAAATGCATTATTATTAAAGGATACGATTACCATTATATACATATTGTTTTAGTGTTCAATCATTGGTAAAAACATCAATAGTATAATGATTTTTAATTGTATAATTTAATTTAAATTATCTGAACGACCAGAATGTAAATAATAATAATAATATTACAATAATGATCTAAAAATAATAATAATTCCAATTTTGGAAATCCAAGATATAAATAAGTAATAACTTAAACAATATAAATAAAAACAAGGAGGACCAGTGGGTATTCCACTGTGCTGTAGGTACAGTAGTTGTCGAGTATATGTCATTGTAATGGATGTGTTCGATTTGAATTCAATGATTTGCACACGAAAAATTATTAGTATAAAACATTTTAATATAAAATATGTTTAGTGATGATGTCAAGTATCTACGGTTACTTAGGTATTAGTTTTTGAGTTGCACCAAAAAAATTAAATAATTTTGTTAAAAATTGGTTTTACGTAAAAATTCCCATTTTGCCTTCATTTTCTTTCCCGCCTCTTTCAAAAACTACAGCGAATCGTCTATTTTTACCTCCCGAAACTAGTTAACCTTTTTTATCAGAAAAGATGCTGATCGGAAAATTTTTACCGCACCAAATTTTGATGATGGATAGAAAAAAAAATGACCTCACGTCATTGTAAAATCACTACGCCCAGAATCTAAAAGTATAGTAATATCATGATGACTATAAAAACAGATTATAACTAACATTTAACTTTCTGAAATGTCGATAAATATAAGTCAAGATAATAATTAAATTCTTTATCAACTTGACAGTTCAGAATGTATTTATTATGCAATAATGATAATTTTCAAGAAAATATCGTCTCCATTTAAAATAATACTTAAGGATAATAACTATTAACAGTGTTAACCAACCAGGACACACAAACAGTTTAATCGTAGCTCAGATAGGTAATTAGTGGAAAGAATTAATAATATTTTCTTATGCCATGGCCCGAGTTTTAAATAAATACACGTAGATCGTTCCTACCATAAACAATATAGACGATTAGGAGGTACTTATAAATTACACTATAAATTAATATTCCCAACAATAATATGTAAAGTAGCTAACAGGTTTTCGTCATGAGGTGTAGGTCAACGCGTAACGATTTTTGAAAATATGTTACGGAAGTGGAACACTGTGAACAAAAACTCATCTTAAACTAGTTAAACTATTATATGAATTAGAGCACAGATCAATCAAAAGATGATTAACATACTGACCTGCGAGCAGTAGGTTATTTTTAACTCTGTTTAATTTGATACTTGATGGATAAAAGGGTGTGGGGTAGATTTTCGTGGAGACATTACGTGGATGTTGAAAGTATGCAACGAGAACAACAATTTATAGTCTACACTACATTTTACCGGGGTTTTGGAAATGCGGTCATACCGTTCTTTACTGGATCCCAATCGTGTTCGTGTGAGCAACTGTGCAAGTACCTATTTACACACTTACAAGCATACACACACACACATGCGTGAACGAAGGTCCTTAAGCAGTATTTCAATGTTAATTTATTGTTTTCATCGAACTAATGAATTATTTTCCCGGCCGTGTCCTTCGGTTAAACAAAATGTGATACCGAATTCGAAACGAATATCTCTGCGCCGGTCTTTCCGTAGAAAATAAAACCGAATTTATTCTCCCGGTACGTACCAAAATTGTTTTATAGTACACAATATAATAAAATATAAATAACTGATTTTTAAGACATATTATACAATAGTAATTGTTATCAATGCAAATAAAATATATAGGTATCGATATGATGAAAATTCTATTAAAAAAAAAATCAAATTATATTTATGATTTCGATTCGATTTTTGGATTATGCAGTATAATAGTTTCATTGGGATTTGTGTTTTCGAAACCCAAACAAGTTTTCTAAGCTAAATAATCATGTGCGTAAATACTGAACAGCGCGATAGGTATGATAGTCATATATAATAATGTACCGCACGCCTTGAAATATTAAATTCACTCAAAACGGCGAGCATGCAATGAAGTTTACAGTTAGATAATATTTTTGGACTTATTTTAAAAACAATTTTATTTATATTATACGATAAAAACTTTGTAACTACCAATTAAATAATAGTGCAACAGAAAAACTTTATAAACGGCATCATACTATGTATTATATTATATACTATTTCAATAGTCGAAATCCACGTCCGGTCATTCCACCTCGTGTGTAAATAAGGCTGTACAGATGCGGTCTCGGACGCAGACTTAAAAAGATTCGCTTCGTATGTAATCAGCTTTGATGTCAATATATGTAAAATGTTAATATATTATTTAAAAATGTATATAATATTTATTTAAATGTTTAAATTAAATAAAAATATTGTAGTCAATAAAGCCGAAACCGGTATGCGCGGTAACTACCTACAAATAAAATACATCTAATATATGTATAATATATATATTACAATACTATTTCTGGAATGTCTTGTACGAAACATTTTTAATTTGTGTTATTCTTTCAATAATAATTAATTGAAATGTAAATAAATAAATGTTCCTACCAATAGGTAATGTTAATTGATGGTTATAGTTGCGACTTGAGAACGATACTCTTTATGGTTGCATGCGATTCAATTGAAATGTGTAATATTTAATTGTGTGAGCATTTGTTAAAAGCACAAAAAAAAAAAATTACAGTTAACTAATAAAAAAAAAAGAAAGCCAAGTTTTTAATTGTTTTTAATGGTCAATAAATTGTTGAACCTTTTGATATTTGAAAGTCCATTAAGGGGTTTCCTTTTTTACGAACCATTAAACAATTGAAAACACTCGATAAATTTCCAGATTATCGTGTAATTTTGTTTTTTTTTTGTCTCTCGTCCCTCTCTTTATATAGCACCGACGTCAGTGCTGTACTTTTAATTACCGGCGAAAAGGGTTGCATGTATTACCGTGAAAAGACACAATAACAGTAGACTGTGCACACAATAAAATCATCCCCATCGTCGGGCGGCGCGCCACTGCAGCGGACCTCGGGGTTGAGGGGGCGGTGGAAAAATTACGCGGCGGCGCTTAACCCCGTCCCTATATAGTTGATGCTAGGACCGGCGAGATTAAGACGTTACACGTGGCCTCTGTGCACAACGCAATAAAACGTAAAATAATAAATATATATATACGAAAACGGTGTACACATGTATAGGTACAACTATTTTATTGGATCGTTAAAATATCTTCTCGGGCGTAAATCAGATGGACGGGACGGGACCCGTAAAAAGATAAAACTGAAAAAAAAATAAACGATACGCGTACCTATCTACCCGTTCATTCGGAATGAAAAAATAAAAATAACCCATCGGAATTAGTATGTATGCATACTGATGTAATATAGTAGTTGTGTGTAGTTGATTATCATTGTTACCGGTATAGAATAATATTGTATAGGATTCTCTTTTATTATTACCATTATTATTATTTTTTTTTTTTTTATCGGTAGGAATCTGGACCAGTTTTAACTCTCCGACTGAAATCATCGACAACGGTAGTGAATATCTAGATAACAGATCTTTACACGACTCCTCGGCCAGTGGTGTGTATGTGTGTGTGTGTGTGCGCATGTGTTTGGCCGGATAATTTATGTCCTGGTAGTCGGTCCTATCCACACGATACCGCCACGGGCATTTCTCACACACTGCAGAGGGTGTTCGCCGACAACGGTCGAATCCAATAAAAAAACATGTATGTACCTATATATATATATTCCAAACAGTGTGTATGGGAAAAATAAAAAATACTAAAGAAAGATGTAATAATAATAATAATAATGATACCTAATAAAAGTGTGACCCGATAATCACGTGTATATAACCATCTCCTTGGTCGGAGTGCTAAATTTTGAATTTTACAACACGCCCCCTCCACTCGACTGAACACACACACACACACACACACACACACTATCCAATACCATTTAATTATATATGTGTAGTAGGAACCCATGTACAATATATAAGTAATAATATACGCCACGTGAAACGAGATCGTATTATATCATGTAGTATAGGTTTCGATGTGATTTCTTTTTTTTTATCTGGGTATATACGTACATTTGTTTTCCATCATTACTCGAGTTATTTTTCAAGGTAAAACCGAACATAAAAGAAAAATAATTATTAAAATGTTAATAAAGAATTAGTTTTTAATCGTTTTTCGAAACAACATTAGTTATTACTGAACATTTCTTACGGCTCATCATAAGTAGGTTATGTATATTTTTTGTCGTAGGAAAAATATTTTTTAACTACCTATTGAGAAACTATGAATCATTTAAAATATTTTATCCCAAAATCACAAAACAATTAGTATTTTAATTAACGTTTAAATTAATAAAACATAATTTATCTAATACTATTTCTTTTTATTATTGTAAATACTATTTTTAAATGTTCACAATACAATATTATTATATTAAATGTATTATAACTAATGAGTTATGACAACAAAATAATCTTTAGTACACTATTTGATAAATTATATTAATTGTACTATAAAAAAACAGATACACTTCCCAATTACAGAATATTTCCAAAAACTTTTATTCGTAAATTAAATTCCATGTAACTACGTAGGTAGACGAGCTGCCACGAGCTTATACCGTATAGCTTGCGAAGAATGTACATCTGTATGGACACCAAATACGTTGAAATACTTATAAAATAATGCTATTTTGTATTTATAATTTATATTATCTTCAATAAATATAAGATACCTACAACATGCTATTTAAATTTCTATCCGCAAAACTGTAAGTTGTATTATAAGTGTTCTCGACGAGTCGTGTAGTTTCGTTTACTTAATATTGTGTTATTAATTCAGGGATTAAAGTACCATTTCAATAACTCTGAATTTAGTGTTGATGGTTGTGCCGTGTCTTTTTCGTTTGTCGAAATAAATAAATAAATAAGTACTAAAAAGTTTGTTAAATCGACCAGCAGCTTTCACAGGTAAAAATTGATTTACATATATTTTTTTATCAATTTGTGATTTTATTAATAGACCAATGGTTTAACTAGAGTATAAAATAAATTCGATTTACAAGTTATCCATAATTGCATTTTCTGTTCTGGATATGAATAACTTACTGAAGAAGTCCCTATATTGAAACCTCGCGTTATTACTAAATTATTGTAGTTCAGTTAAACACGAGCACATGGCCTCCAAATGTTTAGGGTTCAATAGTCCCTTAATACTATTCTATAATATAAAAATAAACAAATATTAAAAAGTATTTTTTTATGGCATCCACGAATTGTAGTGGTGAAAGTTATTTATTTTTACCTAAACGCATATAAAAACTCGCATGCGGTCTTTAGCACTTAAAAAACTGAACTTTTTATACAATTATTTATGATATAAAATATAATTAACGTTTGAAGAAAGATACTATTGCTACATATTTGCAAATAAAAAAGAACAAGAAAAATATACGGATTGTAATTTACTGTGTATAAATTATCGTCGTGATTTACGGATCAAACTAACATCGTATTTGCAGATAGTCAGCTACGAAATGGCTCGAAGTGGATACAGTGCACAGCAGCTGGCGTCTGTTTCTTTAAATCGTGTCCTAAGTACGGTCATTAGGTCCCTACTTTGATATGCAGTTGACCGCCGTGGTTGCTGACGACAACCTAAGTCATCATCTCACCTTGCTCCGTTCACCGGACAAGTACCTACCTATATATTATACACGTAACACAAGCGCCGTTTCGGTTGTTTTATGTATCGTGTAAAACATAATATTATATCGTATAATATTATGATAAGTTAATACACTGCAGCGAGTACAAAGCGATTCTCTATAATGCAGTAGCTATGATGCGGTGTATGAGCACTATACATACGCCCGCCTACTGTTTTTCGCCAAAGTATATAATAACGAAAAGCGAAAGTAGGTAATAAAACTGACCACAAAACAAAAAAACCCCCCAAAAGAAACAACGAATAACTCCCCCGTTAAGCGAATAGTTTAAAGCGAGTTGCGTGTAATAACACTATAATTTGTTGTTTATTCTATAATATATCTACCTACCCAGTGGCTATATAATACCTATATAAACTATTATAAAGGGTTTAAAAATTTCACGAAATTTGTTCCCATCGAGATACATAATTTTGTTTTCGCCAGAAGTAAAAACAAAATGTAAAATAGATTAATTATTTCGAAGTTAAAAACTACTTATACCGTGAGATAAATTACCGGACCCCTTTCTGTACTATATGCACGTCGTTATTTACTTTTAACCTATATAAGCTGTAACTTATGCGTTATACAACTGTACAATAATGTACAAATTATTGTTCACGATTTATGGACCAGTGCAACGAGCAACGGCTGTACAACTTTTAAGTATTATCATTAGTAATATATTTTATTAATTTATATCTGTAACGCGAGTTGAAGGGAAATTGAATTCACGTAGGTAATATTATCATCGAATATTTTTTTTGGAAAAAGTCTAGCCACTCAAGTCCATACGACCATTATACTCCTTAGGGCCCGTGTATGGGGTGTAGTCGATTACACCCCACTGATTTTACCGGCCGAATTCCGTGGAGGTTTAACCGGAGATTGACTATTGTAGTACGGGCCCTTACTACGTCTCCTCTGATAGATACAATAGAGACATATTATTACAGTCAACAGTGGAAGAAAACCTCACGAGGCAAAACGGGAAAGTCAAACCATGTCTGGAATATTTGATGACATTCGTAATAATTAGACAAAATGTATAGAAAAAATTAAAATAAAATCTAATTGCATATTATTCACGTTTAGTGTAGTTATACGCAGTGTTGGGTAGTAACGTAACGCAAATTACAAATTACTGTAACGCAATTACTTTTTCAGTAACGCAGCAGTAATTTCATTACATTTTACTTAATGTAACGCAATTGTAACACAATTACTTTTGAAAAGTAACGCAATAACGCGTTATTTTCCACGTTATTAAAATAATAGTTTTGAATATATTACAGGTAAAGGATATCTCAGAAATATTAAAAATCAATTTGGTAGGTATATTAATTTTTGATTCCGATAATAGTTAAAAATATTACTAAACATTCCAGGAATAAATGTTATTACTTTATTAGCAGAAAGAAAAGAGTTCGGTTTAAAAATAAAATTTAATAAAAATTAATTATGACTATATAGCCATATGACCATAAATGTGAGATGATTGTACATTTTTACATAATAATAATATAGGTATATTATCACTAGGTTTGTGATTGTAAAATATATACATAATAATCGAATCATATGAATTGAATATGGTTAAAACAAAATAATGAAAAAAGTAACGTTATTTGTAACGCACAACTTCATTAATGAAAAAGAAATGTAACGTGATAAAAATAATTTTAGGTAACGCAAATGTAATTTAAATAAAAATATTTGAAGTAACGAGTAACGTAATTTCATTACTTTTTAAAAGTAATTTACTCAATTTTTATGATATACATATCGTGTTACACATTTTTACATTGCCTCGAGATGCAATATATGCGTATTCATTCTGGTTTCAATTTTATTTTAACAATTTCGGGAGCAAGTCTCATGGAAAATGAAAAATATGTACAAAAAACAATACATGACATGTGGGTGGAGACGAGTAGGCATGCTCCAATCGTATCCATTTCTGCTACTCACACATATTAAATATTATCAACGTTTAGCGGCGCGGTGGGTACAACTGATGTGTGTAAATAGTTTGTGTACGTCGTTACGTAGGTATTTGTAACGGAAAACCACTTAGGACGTAACTTTTTTCAATTTAAGCTCTTTTGAAATTGAAAAATATTTTTTCCGAAGACAGACCTTAATATACCTCCTGGCTCGTATCATTGTTATTATTATCATCAGTCATCACTCGAAACGGTGCAACGCGTGGGACACTGTGACCTAACTTTCGTAATTTCCATTCTGTGTATGTGCTTTGCACATCGATTCTTATTACGAATTACTGCTTAATTGCACAGACTATAAACACGAAAATTGCAAGCGTGCACTACGTATTCATTTTTCATAGCATTTTAGGAAGGATCTACTCATACCTATAGTTTCTTCTTGTATATACTTTGTAATTTTGTTTATAACACCAAAATTACAATGTTAAATAATTTTAAAATATTGTAGGAGGCACTTCATCTAATTTAATTATACATACTATACAATATATTTTTCAAACGTTTTTATTTTAGTCTATAACAACTAGGTGGTTCTTATATTGACATTAACTTTTATTACCAAACATTTTAATAATAAACTCAACTTTGAAGATTTGTAAATGTGGTTTTACTTTATAATAAACTATATCTACACTCATATTTTTTATTTCGAAAATAAATAATATTTTTATAAGCTTACTAATGAATAAAGTCATTAAAAATATAATCTGTAAAATTATATATCTATACTGATGAAAGTAAAATTAGGTAAATTGGGGCAATTGGGTGTCAAATGGTTAGCCATAAAAGTGGAACATTTCATAAATTTTTAACTACAAAATAATTGTTAAATTTTAAATTTGATAAATTTTGTCAAAATTCAAACCTTAAACGCTTATAAAAAAAAATTGTGACTATGTATTTTAAATATTTTTCAACTGTCATTGTAAAAATATATTAGGAGCCTTTTCACCAATATTTTTGACGCTTTTTGACCCAACAAATAAAATTGTATTGACATTTATAAAAATAAAAACTAAAATAGTTTAAAATTGAATATGTCCGTAAACAGCTCAAAATAAATTAAAATATTTTGAAAATGTTGTGGTGTTTAGAAAATGCTACTATAAACATTTAGTCAAAATGTCCTGTATCTACATTCGACGGTCATTTGTTTTAGAATTAGAATCACACTAAAAACTAAGAAACAAACTATTAAGAACTTTGACCTCCCGAATGCACCAACTAGATTCAATTTTTCATCAAACAAGATACTGTTGAAGAAGCAGTGCTACTGCCCCAAATGATAACGATAAACACAAAAATAATAATAAAAAAACACACATCATTGTTAAATTAATACATTCATCGCTCCGTTTAGAATCTAAAATAACATAATTATGCTAAATTATGTGTAAGAGTGACTACTGAGTTAATAACGATATTGCCAATATAAATATAAATATAAATTGGTTGTTAAGCCATTAAAACTGTTTTATGTACCTACCTAGTTAATGTAGTTCAAAATGTATTCAAGCAGTAAGTTGCACCATAGTCTTTAACTATTAGTTATTTTATCTTTAATTATTGTTGCTTGGTTATCAACATTATGAAAAATGTTTGTTTTATGGCGTGATAAAATCATGCTTATCCCCATGTTAATTGAAAAACAACCTTCTTACTGCATGTATGTGATGCAGACATAATATCTTACGCATATAACAAGGCATTAGCGATGGAATTTAGTTTTGTGTCAGTCATTCCTCAAAATGTCATTACCTCGTTGGTAAATAAATTTGTAAATGGATTAGAAAATTGATAAAAGTTAAATTGAAAAAATTGCCAAATCGGTGGTATACGGTAGCGTGGTTATACGATGGTATTGAAGGTGTGGTAAAATAATGTTGATCTTCGTTATTCCGTCAAATATTATGACGTGTTCCAAATTACTATATTCGGGACCTCTGAAGCAGGGTTTATATTACAGAATTATAGTATGGAATTCATCGAAACTGCATTAGAATCGTCCGTGGACTGGAAGTCTGACAAATACCTACTCATTTTCAGATCAATTACCAACAACATAATATAAAATGTCACGAACATCCGCACGTGATAATATGAAACTTAAAGTACACAATGAAAACGAACAAAAACATAATGATGACTTTAAATTATAAGATTTTAATACCTACTATGCTCAAGCTATTTTGTTTAACAATGTTATCAACCATTTAATTTTGTCAAAAACTTATGGATAAACTAGATCATAACTGATAACATACATTATATTATACAAACATAACAACTGTTATGTATATTAGGGGTTATTTTGATGTATCACACCACCCGCACCCCCTTGGGAGTAGATCCTTTTTTTTTTTAAATGTATTTATACAACTGTTTACCTTTATATTATACTCTATAGTAATCTATAAATATAAAAGACGAAAAATGTTTGCCACTGACTTGTGTCCTTTATGCATTCCTAAACCGTTCATCTGATTGCGATGAAATTTGGTACAGAGATAGATTAGACCCCGGGGAAAAAGACAGGCTACATTTTGTCTCGAAAAAAGCAGGCTTGAAACCGATATTGGATACCGATAACGTGCCCACTATATTTTCTACCTTTTAATATTATACTGCTCACATAATCACAAAAACCTAGCAATTGTAACGCATCGCCATATCTGCTAGTAAATTATTATCTTGTAAAATTGTATTAAATAAAAAATGAATATGACTTTAAAAAAAACATAAAAAGTCAGGTCTACTCGAGGTAAACAATATTATTACCCTATTCACTCTACTTACTTTACCCTTAGATACGTCATCGATATAATATTTATTCTGAAATAAATTGTTTAAAACTTCAGTACCCAAAGAAAAATTCGAGTGTACTAAATTGACAATACATAAGACGATTGTGATTTTCTTATGCGGCTATGCATTTAATGAATGAAGAAGTAAAAAATACATTTGCGTCTATACATTGCCTTCCTCAACAAAACTAAAAAAAGACCAAGTAATATTCTGTCCTATTTGTTAAGTATTTAATATGCATAAATCAAAGTGTTGATTGAAATATTCTGCTCTGGAACGTGAAATTAAAATTATTGGTTGAACAAGTCTTACTCTTAAAAAAAAAAAAGTAAAACCAGTATTAAAGTATATTGAACTCACTACATATGAGACAAAAAAATGGTAAAAATTTGTCTAGCTTTGTTGGGAAGTATATCACGCACCTAAATTAACACGAATGGTTTTAAATTTTGTTTTCCATCGAAAATTTATTTTTATTAGTTTTTTTTTTAGTATCATCACACTGTACAAAACCGAAACAATTCCCCCGTGAGCGGTTAAAACAAATACGACACGATTTCTCGTGCCTCTCGTCACAGTCATATTTTTATACATAACACATACTCCTGGCTATCGCTACAGGGTACGTATATACATATATATATATTAAATTATATTATGATACACGTGCGTGTAACGCAATATTATGCTGTAATATTATTATTGTAGTGTATTTTTTCAGCCTCTGTTTATATTAATCGACCGACGCACCGGCCGCCGATGTCACGATAATACTGTGTTTTTAATGAATTTCTATGTTAATTTTTGTCTCGGTTAGCTACACTAAAAAGTGGTTTTGGGGTGTGTCATCACAATGTACATAGACACGCATATACATTATTTGTGTACTTGTATAGAAAAATACACACAATGATCCATTTGTCTGGACATATTCATTTTTTAAGTAAATTTTTGTAGGCATCTAAAAACGTGTTGTACATACGTTTGAAGTAGGTACCTTAGTATAATTCATATCTAATGCACCACATTAATATAATGAAAATATATAATTTTTTATCGTTGATTTTTATCATTGTGGTTTTTTAATTTTTGTGAATTTATCATGTCATAACTCATAAGTAGATTTAAAATACTTTTCAAGAAAAATTGTATGCATAAAATAAATATCAACTGAATAAATTATTTTGTTTTTTTGTTTATAAAAGAATTTTAAACGCTGATTTGTGGAGTAGGGTTTGCGTTCACAAGGAAACAATAAATTGAAACGTATACTGTTATGTCATTAATTTTACTTAAAATATGTAGGTACTTTATAATATTTGAAGTTAAAATTATATTTCAAAAATGTATTAAAGTAAACATTATACTTTAAAAAATATCATAATACAATAGAGTAACGATATTCATACCCAAATTAATATAAATCAATAAATCATGTAAATCGTAAATCGTAAATCATTCCAATATTAAATAATTGAACTATTATGAATCTTTAACCGGATGTTTAATAGTTGATCGGTAAGAGTATAAGACATTGGGTGCAACTACACAACATGTATTGAGTCCTATATCTTACGTAATTCATTTTTATTTTAGGATGTATCAACAACGCTGTGTCATTTTTAACGAATAAATAAATCATGTTCTGAGTTATTATAGTGTATAAT
The DNA here is from genome assembly GCA_008086715.1 of Sitobion miscanthi. NCBI lineage: Eukaryota > Metazoa > Arthropoda > Insecta > Hemiptera > Aphididae > Sitobion > Sitobion miscanthi. Next base: position 7,598,128 of record CM017801.1, on the reverse strand, counting down.
ATGTTACGGACAATGTGGAATAATTACCGTACAATGTACACATTTTCCGGGCAATTTGAATCATGAATACAAATAAATAAATAAATTATTGATAATATAATTATATAATATTGATAGAGAAAACAAAAAAATAAAAGGTATGCAATTGATATATTGTTAATTGTAATTGAATTACATTCAAAATATTTTTTAAATTATGATAATTCAGTTTATATTAAATTTTATTATATCATGCATATTTTTAAACAATAAAATAACGATAATTTTTTGAAAAAAAAATTGATAAATGCACTTACGCAGGTTTGCAAAACAAATGAATGCAAATAAAAGTATAGGGAAGCAGACCGACATTGCAGTTATAAGTATGTACAATAAATTCTAGTTAACCATGTACAAATAAATAGGTACCCAATGACAGTCAATTAGTCATACAATATTATATAAGACTATTTTATTTACTTCTTAAGTCCAACATCATTTAAACAGTTTTTGAAAAAGTAACTTCATCGAGATCATAACTGAATTCTTGATCTTTAAGAAACTCATAATTATTACTATTGGTAACTTCAACGTCAATTGGGACAATTGGCTCTCGTTGATATAACATGTAAAACGGGGAGTATTTGGTTAAACAGTGCACTGTTATTCTGTATGCAAATAGTATAATTTTCAGTATATCAGGCCATTTTAAAACATCACTCTGTTGTACCTACAAAATTTATAAGTTATGTTTAAATTAATAAAAGTATAAACATTAGGTAATACAGGCTAAGACCTAATATTAATATTTGTTTAGGTACTTGCCTGTACTTACCATAAATTATAATATAGTATGACTTAGAGTATGAGGGTAGCACAGTAATATACGAATCTTAAGATTATTGTAAATTATTGTAAAAACTAAATATATTATTTATTTTGAAATAAACTGTAATAGTACAACAATAACATTACACTCGTTAGTTTACATATCACATATTATGTCATATTCACAACAAATTATTCATATAAAAAAAGTACATTGTGTTCGAGCCAAATAGTACTCCACTATTTAAGAAGACGTCACACCCGCGTCTTAGGAGTATTTTAAGATGTACAAACAATTTACAATTTTATAGATCAGCATATTAATAATAAAATATTAATATTAAAGTATTGAAGACTGAAAAATAAACAACAAACATGTGATAACTATTAAATAATAATTATGAATTTATTACCATTAATAAATATTAAATAATAATCAATGTTTTCACTTTTCTAAGTAATATTTGTGATGTCAGGTATCGGTTTTATTTCGGCAGCATATATTGCAGTATCGGATATCGGTAAAAAATGGTATCGGCCCATCTCTATATTCATCCACGTAATGAAACTTAAAGATTTGTTTTTTTATGATTTTGAGGTCAGCTTGCAATAATTGAGGCACCACTCATGTTTTTATGAAGGGCACAAAATAATTTGCAAATACAGAAATTGTATGCCTCCCCAAAACGATATTTGTACCGGGGGGGGGGGGTGTAACTATTTCCTAGGATATTTATATTTACCCCCGGTAACTATAACTTAGGATATATTTACCAGGGGATTGTAAATATTACCGGGAGTAAATATCACCTGTTACACCGTGGATATAAATGTGGAATTTTTTAGAACAGAAGTAGCCAACCCAAGTGATCTTGCGGGCCACTTTGGAAATACATTACAATCCCACGGGCCATATATTATTTTTTTTATATTAAAATAAAAAAAAAATTTACAATCTGTATACAAATAATATAATAAATAATTATGTTAACAAAACATACAATTAACACTGAGCGTACTTCAACAGTCACAGCGAACGGACAGATTACGACTGTTCTTGCCTTATTTTTTATTTTAACAATATAATTTGCTACGTTTTTCAGATTAGATTAGAATTATTACTTTTGTTGCGATTACGTTGTTAATAATACGGGTTCCGCGTTGTGCGAGTATTCCAGAATATTCTATTGGCACAAAATTAATTTTTTTTTAATGTAAGATAAATCTCGCGGGCCGCAAAACTTTTTAAGGCGGGCCGCGGGTTGGCCATCCCTGTTTTAGAATAACGGATAGTAACAACGAATAATTGATATAGGAACACTCTTTATTATAGTCATAAATCAGATAATAAGCACAGAATAATATAATAAGTAACGGTTCGGAACGATCGTCACACTCATTGCTTCGACACATCACACACACTGTCTAATGTGCAGTGTCGCCACCCTATATTTTCCTACTTTGAGCGGCATCTTCATCTTCTTCATTTGACTCCTCCTCGGTCTGACCCCGGTTGATGGAGCGCAATGGCTTCATATACTCTGCGTAGGAGTACGTCTGCTTAGGAACTTCATGTAAACCAATTTTCATCAGTTTGTAGCATTCATTACCCTCACGCCCAGTTAGGATAGCCTCTGGGTTGTAATTTGAAGTACCGGCGTGGCTTTAACTGGCTTACCACTCATGTTTCTCTCCCGTGTGAAACGGTACATCTTGCTTTAATAAATCACTCAGTGGGAACGCAATCTGTGAATATCCACGGATGAAACGACGGAAATACCTGGTTAAGCCTTGGAAGCTCTGCACTGCCTTCGTGGTTCAAGGCAGGAGAAACTTCTGCACTGCTATGGTTTTCGCTTCCGATGGACTGGCCTCATTGAATCGGATATGATAGCCCAAATAGACTATTGAATCTTTCGGAAACTGGCACTTTGACCATTTAAGATCTAACCTGTTCTCAGTCGCCACTTGTAGCACAGTCTTCAATCACAACAGGCATTCATCGAAATTCAGCGTTACTACAATCAGGTTGTCCATGTAGGCCAACAGGCAACAAGTAACTTGACTGAATGGGGTTACAGAAAACAAAATTGAAAATGAAATATCTCTAAAAAAAAGGTGGTAATATAGGTATATAGTCTAAATGGTGTGCGTAGGAACTCATATACTGACTTATATTTGACACTAGCTTCACCCACCACATGAAAAAATCCATAACTCAAATCTAGGGTTCAAAAGACTACTGCACCTCGCAGCCAGTCAATTAGTGGTAGTGGATAATGATCTCGTACAATTTTTATGTTCAACTCACGATAGTCAATGCAGAGTCAGAGCATGTCATTCTTCTTTTTCAATAATACTACAGGACTGGCATACACTGAGCAACTAAGGTGATTAATACCCTCAGACAGCCACTTTTGGATTTGCTTCAACACTTCAACACTTCAATTCTGTTCAACACAACGACGGTCTTCATTGATGCTGTAACACTTACATTGGGCAATAAGTGTCTACCAGCTCTTGCACCACGGACGAAGAAGCTATCACGCCGATATCTAACTCGCCAACATTAGTATTTTTTTTTTTTATTCGTATGGCAACAATAACACAGTAACATTTAAAATACAATAAAATGTAAAAGTGATATTAATAACAGTACATTATATAGTATTTAGTCAAATCTAGATATCTATGCCCAAGGCCCTTATCCATTCAAATGCTTCCTTCCTAACTTAATTAATTCCATTAATGCCCAATTCGAACCTATTCGGGCATTCGTCTGTAATATGTCTCATAGTCTGGCTGTCATTTCCACAATCACATTCTGGACTGTCCTTTAATTTCCACTTGAACATTATATATCTAAATCTTCCGTGTCCAGTTCTTAATCGGTTAAGAATTACCCACTCTCGCCGTGGAAGTTCAAACCCTTTAACTCATTGTGTGGAGTCCTTTATCAAATTCCGTATTGTCCAGTCCGTCCTCCTGCCATTTTTTAGCATTGCAGAACTGCGACTGCATTAGCTCTCTGCCTTTGACCCATGGTGGCTTCCTTGACTTTAGCCTTATATCAGACACATTTTTTCAATATTTGTAGACGATTGAGTTTTTTTAGGCATCGGTCTTAATAAATAATCTTACTAATGCTTCATTTCTTCTGATTTCTGGTAGTGCGATATTTGAAAGAACGGGTAGCCATGGTACATGCGTTGTTTGTACTACTCCGCTTATTAACCGCGTTGCACTGATTACAAGCATATCCACTTTTCCTGAGTTTGCGCTATTCGGCCAGACTGGAGCTCCATACTCCGCTGTAGAATAAACTAACGTTATTTTTGCCGTTCTCGGAGAAGTAGCATCTGTCCCCCATCCAGTTCCAGCTAGTTTCTGCATTGGGTTCACTCTCATTATAAGTTTTTTCTGTAGCTTCTCAATATGGTTCCTAAATGTACCAATGATACAATATTACTCGCAAATATTTTGGTGCAAAGTTATAGTTTGCTTTTATCGCTTCAACTGGACATTATGTTCCCTATTTGCTTCTTTATTATTGAGATGAAATCTACATACCTATTTTATCTGGATTTAGTTTTAGTCTCCATTTGTGAAAGTATCTTTCCAAGATGCTTAAGTCATTTGTTAGGGTATTTTCACCTTCTATCATATCTTTACACGTGTGTGCTATAGAAATGTCGTCTGCAAACTGGAGCATTAGCATTAATGTTCATCAACAGTTGGGTGGTATCGATATGGATGATGGTCACTCATTGAGGGCTATTTCTTCAAGATCGTTGATCCATTTTACAACCAAACAATTATCGTCATCAGTGAATGACTGCAACGCTTCTTGCACATCTCCAAACTTGATCACGTCACTACTCGTAGTTTCGGCCTAAACGTGGACACTATCGATGCTTGGTGACCGATTAATTGACTTCCGTTTGGTTGTATTCTTAGGCATTATGCCTCGAGCGACGAATTTTCATCTTTAATGGTCGCTGTTTCTATAAATTTGGTATTTTATTCATCTATCACTAGTTAGTTTTTTTGCTTCGTTCATCAGCGTTGATATGTTTTGTATAAATGATTTTTTATCTTCTCCAAGAATATTTAGATCATCCGCAAAACATGGTATGTTTAGTACAACTTCATCTATCTATTGACCTAACGGTTGTTTTCTTGTACGTTACATATCACTGTTCCAGTGTGATGTTGAATAGTAGTGATGAATGCGAATCTCTCGCATTTATTGTACGTATACTTTGTTTATACTTTGTGAGTTTTACAACCCTATAGTGTAGCAGTCAGAACGAAAATCAATTTCAAACTAGGTGAATTTCATAAATTCAAATTGAACCAACTATTCTGGTGTCGGATAAAAGAACCCAAACACCACCATGTTGTTACATCAGCCGTAAATCCTGGATAATAATATGGTGATTTTCTCTAGGTATCGCGCACCAACAATATTTTACATTTTATTTCATTAGTGTGTGCTGGTAAACTCGGTATGTATTATCAGATGGTTTTTTAGTTTGTTTTTTGTTCGTTTACATTTGTTTTTATTATTTTGGGAAAAAGCAGAAATAAAGGTTAGAACTACGACGTAAAGCACGTATATACGTAAATCAAAACGAATTAGCGGAAGGAGACTATATTGTCAGCCAAAGGAAATGATAAATGGTATGAATAAATAAATTGTATTATTGTATGAAACATTTTAGATCATTAGACGCTGTTTAGACAAAAAATAAATAAATGAAGAATGCAACGAGTACGTTTGGTAGCATAGCATTGGGATTTTGAAGTCTACATGATATATACTACACCGGACATTTAGTCGAAGACTACTGTATTATAATCAGGGCCACTCTTAGGATTTACGAGGCCTGAAGTAAAATATAATTGCGAGGCTCTCCTCATGTTCACCCTCTACATTTTAATATAAATACGTTTTTTACTATAATTATAATTTTAGATAAATAATATATAAGCAATTACTTAAAAATGATTTGTTTTATTTTTTGTGTTTGTACAATAAGTAATCGAAACAATGCATGGTGGGAAAGTGAACCTAAATGGTGTAATGTGGAGGTTTAAATTTCCAGTAGTTTCCAAAAGCACCGAGAAAAACAAAACAAAAAAAAAAAGGTGGTAAATGGATGCCGCTCTGATGTACAATAGGTTACAAGTGGATCAATGTATAATGGATTGTATTCAACTTGAATTTAATAAAATAATATCATCGTATAAGAAAAACGATTCTGAACGGAGGCGGTTTGTCTGTCTGCATTTTTATATTGTTATTATTTATTATATCCTGTTAGTTAAATTAATATTCTAATATTATTATTTTTTATTCGATGCTATGGTATTATACAAAGCGTTAGAAATTAAAATTTCATTTTTAGCAATTTTTCGTTTATATTATATACTTATTACATAAATATTTTATTAACTATAATAATTATAAATGCATAATATATATAGTGTAGTGATGTATTATCAATATACACAAGATATTTATAATCAATCTATCGTGGACCGTCACTACAACTTATCGCTCCTGCTTTTTTTTGTTCCGTCCTACCAATCGATTTAACAATTCGATAATATTTCAGAAAATTGATCAGCATTCGTTAGAATGTCTATTTGAGATCGGTCAGTCCACATTTTAAGATTTCTGCTTTAAATTCCGAATAAATCCAGAAGGCCACTTAATAATTAGTTAATACCTCTAAATATAAACAATATTATATAGGTATAAAAATGTTGCTTCAACATAGTTAGAAAAAGTTATTAGAATTTACCTATGCTAGCAGTTATATTTAATATTTTATGAAAATAAAAATAAAATTACTATAGACAATTATTTTTTTTATTATAATGGGGCCCTGAGAATCTTAATCTGTGCTTGGCTACAGCACAGTTAATGGACCATAAGAGGAAGGCCCTTCTAGCCCCCTTTAAATCCACCACAGTCTGTGTTAATTGAAATATCATTCATGGCTGTGGATGTTTTTGAAATGGATTCAGTTTACACTTCGTGTTTTTGTCATCGAAATACACAATATAGGCATAAATATAAAACTAAACATAACGTATGTAACTTGTACATGTGTAACGTTATGTAACCTAACCTTTATTTCACCTTCTGATGCATCATCATCATTATATATGGCTTCATGACTCTGTATGACTTTTCACCGAAACTGTCAATGCTTTCAAACTTCCACGATCTTGTACCAATTCTTCTCAATTTGCAATTTCTAATCTGTCTAAGTCTTGTTGTATGCCATCTATCCAACGTTTTTTTTTGGTCTCCCACTTGGTATCTTCCTCTCTGGTTGCCATTCCATAAATTATCCACCTTTGTTTGTTGCCTCTCTCCGTTTAACGTGTCCAAACCATTTTAGCCCTTGTCCTTTTATATAACTTGTTATTAAGTGTATTAATGTAAGTTCCTGTCGTATACGCGCGTCAATCACAGACGTACACAAATAAACAAAAAAATTAATTTATTATAATAAGCACTTTATTAAAACTTTGACACCCAGTGGTGATTGAATCACACTATCACCACCTGGCTCTAACACTGGTGGACAGTAGTAATCGAGTCACACGATCACCACTCACTGACCCTCTTCACTTATTAAGTATATAGATTATAGAGTGTAGCAGAACGAACTGATTTTTGGAATAACTTTTGTTCTGATCAATATTTTTAATTTTTTTGTTTATAAATAATTTATAGCCACTTGTGTTACACGTGTAATAAAAAAAAATTTATTTTTATTTTTAATGCTAAAAATAAAAAAAATTTAAATTTAATTTGAGTTTTTTTGAATAAATTCGAAATAGCCAATTTGTGAATCTGACTATAATAACAATTTGGATGGTAAAAACATTTATTTAAGTCAAGTAGTTTATTTCTTAGAATTTTTTAAAATATCAATATTTTTTTGATGAAGTGAATTTGAAACGCAATAACTTTTTTAAAAATATTATTTTTGAAAATTTTTTAACATTCTTAAACTATTTACTAATCATATAATTTTATCAATTTGTGTCATACGTTTAAGTTTTTTTTTTGGTCAGTTCTTTTTGTTACACTCTGTATATCGATTTTAGTATCGAAGCACAATCGGTAATATCGATATTAAGCTAACCTGGTTAACCTTTACTTATTGACTATGCTTAAAATTATACTAATTGTTATTTTACTACATAATTATTGTTATCTTAACCTAATTTGTTGAAATGCATATTTCTACGTTGTTCATTAGCTCATTGAATATTATATAATTTGTTTTGGTATTTTACCTGTTACATAGTATGATTGTTTACTTAAACTAGTTAATAGATTTAACTGTAATATTTTCATATATTATGCATGATACAATATTCCCTAATCTCCATAATCGCATTCGTATGTAATTCTAAGTCTTTCTATCGCCCCGTGTAAAGATGGATTTTTGTTTTTCTATAGACGAGTTTTGATTTAAAGTATTTTATTACTGTGAACTATGCCCTTTAACCTTTATTGATGTGACTACAAATTTCAATGTTCTAATAATTATTTCCAAAAATTGTCGTAACTATGTTCTTAAAAACTTTTGGGTTTTCTCAAACACAAAGTTCTCAATTGCTAAATTTTTATCTTTACTGGTCGCTGTTTCAATAAATTTGGTATTTTATTCATTTATCACTAGTTAGTTTTTTTGCTTCGTTCATCAGCGTTGATGTATTTTGTATAACTGATTTTTTATCTTCTCCAAGAATATTTAGATCGTCCACAAAACATGGTATGTCTAGTACAACTTCATCTATCTATTGACCTAACTGTTGTTTCCTTGTACGTTACGCATCATTGTTCCAGTGTGATGTTGAATAGTAGTGATTAATGCGAATCTCTCCGTTTAAGCCCAGTAATTACTTAAAACTCATCTGATAAGGCGTTGTACACTGTCATTTGATACCGTGTTGCAGCTCAGATGGTGAAAAATAAAGTAAAATAATTTTTAACCGAACGTAATTAATATTTTTCTGCATAATTACTTTAAGATTTTATAGTAAAATACTAACTTAAAGCTTAATGTTAACTTGACTCATCTAACTTAAGTCAACTTTTTTTATAAACTTGCACACCTTAATTACACTTCAAAGCAAAACAAAATTTTAATCACAGATTCTACAGAAAGTGTACGGAAATATTTGATCGCATACAAATAGTTGATTTTTCAAAAAAAATTAATTAAAAAAGTAGTAAGTGTAGCATATTTGAATACAAATCTTTTTGATATCGATTATACATGTATAATGTATCAAAAGTCGATGATCACATCTTATGGGTTGTAAAAATATACGGTACTTACTTTTGAAAAATAAATAGAATATTTAAAAAAAAAATATATATTATATATATCATCCTTGGATTTTATGTATATGAATGTCTTTTAAATGTTAACCTGTATAGATAATTATTATGTAATACTAAGAATTAAGATTCATTTTTCAAACATTTTTTTTATTAGGCGCAATGTTATTAAGTTTTTATTTAATTTTTGTATTTTTTAATATTATTCTATTTGTTAAATGTAATAATATTTTGGTATTCTTCAATAATATTTCAAATTTTAGTATATCATTATAAGATAGTTAATAATTATTAGGTATATTTATAATAATCGATAGGTAATTGGATACGAATGTACCTAGATTTTAAAAAGGCATGCTGGGACGCAAATTACTCGTGTCTGTTTCCGAACATATTTTTATTTAGACGCAACTTAGGAACCTACTTACTGACTATAATTTTGAGTAGTATATATTTGAGCTATACAGGAAAATATCGATTGTGCTTAGTAAAATTAATTAACGTTAAAATATGTATTAATGCCCAATCAAATTACAAATCAATAAGTTTGGCAACGATGCAAAAATACTTAAGTTTCTTGTACCACTTTTTTCAGGCTTCATACTAACAGAAAATATATATTGCAATAATATTGTTTTGGTGTGGTTAAAAATAAGCTTCACCTATCTGTTGCGCCATTATACTGGACAGGTCATAAATTTGATTTTTGGTCATTAATATCTTACCACTTTTATTTCATTGTATTATTAAAATATTGTAATATTCTTTCTTAGAATTATTTTTGTTATTTTAACTTCATTGCAGTTTCTTTTGATAAAGTTAATTGGTGATGTAGATATATATCTTCATTTTTAATGTCTTGGTGTTTTATTGCCACTGCTTAATTTATTGTTGTCCTACAAAGATTTGTTTTTAAATTTTTAACTGTTAAAAAATTCAATTAGAACTTCCACCCATTTTATAATTGACGGAGGATTGTTAAAAATTTACGAATTTAAGTATTTATGAAATGATTCATAGGTATACATTTGTTGTCTATATTTGATTATTACTTCTTTTAGACAAAAAACATAGTTGTTTCTCCAACATTTTTTTACGGTGAACCAAATCTGTGCTACACTTTGGCTCACTGGCCAAAATAGTTTAGATAGAGATGGAGAGGTATGAAATTTAAAAACAATAAAAACTAAAACATTTTAAAAACATAAATTAGCCTAAGGTCCGAAAAGCTTACCATACCACAGTTTGGAAAGCCTTACTATAGATCATAGTTGTGAGGGGAGGGGGCACTAGTTTCTAAAATTATGAACTAATAATAACAATTACTTATCTTTAGCTATGTACACACGGATAATATGTTTATAGGTAGATGAGTATATGTACTGTACTACTATGTATGCAGTCTGTATATCTCATGATAAGTACATATATAAATTAAAATTCACCGTGCCCAATTTACCGGATGCAAACAAGTATTCTTACACTACTTATTTAATTTTAATCTTAATCTAGGTTTTTATATCTGACAGCAAACACCTCCCAACTCTCCCACTCAAATTATTTCAGATGTAAATAGTGGTGTGCACCAAAATATTTCTTATCCATATTGCAGATCATCCTATTACAATAGATATAAATATGGTATTAGTTATTCTTGCCATCAAATTTTTACTCCAAATACAATTATAAGTAATAACTAATAACACACAACAACGTCGGTGAGATACGTCAGCACCGAGTCTTACCAACGCGCACGTGTGTTAGAGACATTGTGTGCCTACATCGCACAATAACACACACTACTGATACTGTTCCAATCAGAGAGAACCTTGGACAGTGTCGAAAACAAAGAAACCTCCCGGGGTGGTGATGCCACCTGCACGTGGGCACCTCTATAAGTACAAGTAAATTGTGTAATAATGCGTTTATATATTTTTGATTTTTGTTTTAATGGTTTAACACAGGACTTGCACGGACGCATACCGGTTGGGATGACCACCACGCCAACGATAATAACAATGACGATATCACTGAAGTCTGCTGCCGCCGACATAATAATATAGCTAGGTAAAAAAAAACATGTAATATTATTTATGGTGAAAATACGATGATTACGGTTATTCCGATATCAGTAATGACGAATTATCCCAGTAAATATATTAGGTCATAAAATAATAGATAATGATATAATGCCAGAAAAAAAATTAAACATTTTATACCTCTAGAAAACCTGGTGCTGATGGATACCGCGGGGACGCGGAGCACCCACTATACCCACTAGAATGTTAACGAATTAAAATCTAAAAAAAAACACAAATCTCTAATTTTTCCATGGTAAGATAAATGACTGAAAATTAAAATTTGTTTTTGGGTTTACCGTTGACAATAGTATTATAAAACATTAGAATACTAAATTAAACTTGAGCGTTATATTTTGAAGTAATTTGAACACATGGAGTCATGTTTTTTTTTTAAGTTTTAAATATAATCATGTAGGTGTAAATTGAACTCTTCATTTCACATATTTTACTTAAAACTATATTATATTTATATTTACTTCATTATCGAGCACAAAGTTTATATTTTACTATTTTAGGCATTTTTAATACTGAAATACAGTTTATGTTCAAATCTTAATAAAATCTCATTAAAAAATACGATTGAAGTGTATTCGGATGCTTCTAAACTGAATATTATAATTATACAAGCAAATTGGATGCATATTATATAAATATGACAAAATAATAAAACGTATTTTTAAAATGACTCCGAGTACTTGATCTTAGCTTTCTTAGCTTGCACGAAAATTGTCAATATTAACTAAAATCCTTGCTAAAATTATTTTATTTTCAGTTTATTGTTGCAGTCCATATGGATTTTTTTTTAAATGTACCACTTTAAAAACATACCTTTCCAAAGTAAACTGTTTGTTTGAGTTTGTTTATAGCTGCAAAAATATTTTTACAAAAAAATAAACAATAAAATAATTGAATTTCTCAATTGTTCTTAAATATTGGTTTGTGAAAGAAAAACTGATGATAGTTTCGTTTTTATGAACTGTTTTAGGTACCGTACTATAAAACTGTCATTCATAAAATATAGGTAACTTTACAGAGGAGGTGAACAAAACGTTTATCGCGATATTATATTGAACCTTATTAGTAAAATTATCAACTGTAGTCGTCGTTTTGAGACGCCTTTTATCACCGCCTGTAAATCAAAACATGAGTGATGGTGCATTGGAGCGGCCTATTTAGCACGTTAGTTCAGCAATTTTATACACATACACGATACACTCATAAACAATTATCTGTTTTCGATTTAGGATGATTACGATGATATCGTGATACAATATTATGTCGTTAAAGGGCTGACGGGTGCAGCAAACTCTGAGCATCACATCACTGTTTGTTAATGTTATTTATTTTCTAACCTTTCGACAGAAAAATCAAAATTATGATTACCTGCGTAAATATTGCCAATAATTATAATACATGTGAGGTGCGTGTACAACATAATCATTAGATGAGAACTTCCACCAAATTATACATTTTAGATAAAACCATACAACAATAAAATTAAAAATTGTTCGTAAAATGTATAAGGTACTTAATTGTATTCGGAAAATTTTGAACACAAGTCATTAATTTTTTATAGCATCAACACCGGTTGCAATATTCCGGATTCAATAATTTAATAACCATCCATGATTCATAAATCGCCCTGATAATATCAATAAAAAAAAAAAAACCAACTGTATAATATTATTTAAATAATTAGATGTGCTGACAATAAGATTCATTGTGTGTACTAATAGTACATATTTTTTAAATAATATAGGTACTCCGAACTTAACGAGAAATAATAATTACGCCTATTATGACGATAAAACAATTAAACTTCGGTGTTAAAGAAATGTGTTGCTCTGAAATAATTGGTTTGTTTCGTTCCCCGTGTCCTGGCGTAAAACAATTGCACAATTATATAGATTTGTTAGCGTTCTAATAACCAAAAAAAAAAAATAAATAAACAAGCAATATTAATTATTGTAATTAGGTATAGGTAAGTATAGAGTGAAAAGCTTTTCGACCAAACTAGTTTTACGCGTACTGTAATAAAATACGTTTAAAAACGTAAAGCGATTAGTTTATATTATTAAAATGTACTTTTGTTATATTATGCCACCTCAGAGAAAATCATTCGTTGACTTGGCTCGAACACAAAACACAGCTGTACTAAAGACAACGACTCCGTGTGAATTAAATACGACGGGAGAACAATTTTGCGGACCGGTCGATACATAATAAAATGTATAATAATGTAGTTGCAACGAATAATAATCATAGTTGTTATCACGGTAGAAAGATTATATATGGGGTGGTAAACAGGGACATTTTTTTTTGATGACATTATTTTAAGTCATTATAAATGATAATATAATCAATATCTTTTGAAAACAAATTATATTTTTACAATTTTAGATTCTGAGTAGAACGAGCATATACAGGTTTTACAATAAGGCTTGTTGGTGTATGTGCGTATGTTTTTATATATATTTTTTATCTGTCATCACGTTTTGGTGTAGATAATTAGCTGCAATCTTCAGCATTGGGGATGCTTTCAGGAAGAAAATTTAACCTAGTTGGGTCCATAGTAAGAAATTCTCAGTACCTACTTTCTTTTAGTAATTGGGAAAAACTGTGGTAACAAAAATATTTACAGAACACTGGATTTTGGAAAAATGTATTTCATTATTTTTGATATAATTCAGAAAACATTTACAATTTTTTTAAATATTTAGGTATGATAAGTTTTCAAAATATATTATGCCATATAGTTTCGCTTTTTTAAGACAATTAGAAATATTAAAAATGTTTGTTTACTTTTAAAAATGTCTGTGTTAACATTTTGACAAAATTCAAATTCATCACATTAATTACAGTGTCCCGCTCAAAGACGAGGTACACAAGAAATCTAATAATAACCTACAGAGTAAATTGTCTGATTTTATTTTATCATTACTACATTCATATTTTTATATTTTTAAAACGACATCCATTTTCAATTTAATCAGAATATTTAAATATTTTTCTGAGAGTATTGGACGAAACGTTTATTTTCTTGTAAATTATGAAATTTTAATTTTAGATGAATGGAGTGAGATACACGGAAGTTACCTAACCTTTATATATTTACCCAGAGTAAAAGTCGGGCGAAATCCTCAGAAAAAAATGTTATTTTTGCTTCGGAGTTCAAAATGAAAATATGTAACTTACATATAATTAGGTATGTTTATATTTATAAAATAATAAAAAATAAATACATTTTATAAAAACCATTCTGTGTGAAGACTAAAGGCTTAAAAATTATTTAACATTTTTTTTTTTAAGAACAGAAAATTGACTAAAAAAATTAATATTAAGTGATAAAAAAAATTACCATATGGTACGTTATTTACCGGCACGGACCTGTGTATACGCGGACGTGTAGATGTATTTATTTTTTTATGTGTAATTATTATTATTACGAATAGCCCGCGGTGTTTGATTTACGGAAAGTGGATTTGATTAATTTTTAAAACCCTAATTCGGGAATGTAATTATAAACGAGCGTGAAACACGGTGTTGTTATTTACTGGATTTGGGTCGTCTGACTAGGAACATTGGCATAAATAAGTGATATCGTCTCTGCATAGTTTCGAATTAAATTTAGCAACGTTATTATTATTATTTATTGTGGTGAGTTTGTTTATTATAATATTTTATTACTCTGTTGAATTATTGATGATTTTATTCAGAGTAAGTGAGAGGTACGTATCGGACGTTGTTTAAAATATCAGCGAGCTCGGTCAATCCAAAAAATGCAATGTTCAGAATCAGAAGAAAATAATGTTAACTGCATGGTGAAATGATGAAACCGACGTGTAGAGCCAATTATTGTAGGTTGAACTGTATTAAAATTTTACACATCGTGTACCTAACCTAATGTTATGACAATTTTCCTCAATACAATGTTTATTTGATTTTATTGTGACCTGTTTGCAAGATGTGCAATCAGCTTAAAATCAATTGGCATGTTTAATGGTGTTTAATGCAACTATCAAAAAACTAAATAATATATATAGGTAGATACAGGGAACTCATCGCTTTTTTGTACTAGGTTTCGAGCAATGGGCGTCGCTTGATACAAATATTATTGAGGGCTGTAATAGACTAAATACGATCTATGCCAAAAATGCTTACTATCGAACAAAACAACTTTCACAAGTAGTACATAATTATATTAAGCCATTTTGAACTATCAATATTGTTTTATATAAATATTTA
Organism: Sitobion miscanthi; assembly: GCA_008086715.1. Taxonomy (NCBI): domain Eukaryota; kingdom Metazoa; phylum Arthropoda; class Insecta; order Hemiptera; family Aphididae; genus Sitobion; species Sitobion miscanthi. The sequence continues at coordinate 7,582,618 of CM017801.1, read as the reverse complement.
ATGACGACGTTAAAATTGAAATAATTAAATACACTATATTTAGTATTGTGTATTTGTGTAACATTTGAAATTTATCGATATTATGACAAATAATGAAAGAGTGATTTTATGAGGGATGTGACCTCAATAGCCCTGAAACAAACTACGACCATTATTTGATTGTACTTCTTCGTAGAGTATGTCACTGAATAAAATCTGTATATATTCGTAAACTATCAATTCGATAATAAATCATTGTACCCACTCGAAAAACAAATTATGAGAGATAGGAAAATAATTGCAGATATCAGCGTCTATTTCTATGGTAAATATTTTTTTAATTCCATTGCTTATAGAAAATAATAATTTAACGTAATAGCAAAAAGTTTCAAGTCCCTCGCTCTCATTAATATGTTTTTTTTAAATAAGTGCATAATATTTAACTAAAATATATTGAGGAAAAGTCGTTAATTATTGTTTTAATTCCTATCCAATTTTGTTAAAATTTGAACTTCAAACGTTTTTTTATGGAATTTTGTCTAAAAATATTCAATATTATTTTAGATTGCTATAAGAAAAAATAGTATTGCGAAATCTTGTAAAATATGTTTCTAATCATTTTTACCGAGTAATAAAACTTTATTATCTACTTAAATCGAAACAAACTAAAAACAGTTTGACATTTTAAATATTTAAAAAATATTATTTTTTAACAAGCCTCTAAATTTATTGAAGATTTAATAGTAAACTTCTGGTCCAAAATGTGATCACAGGCTTAAAAAGACACACACACATTATTGTAAAACCAATACATTCCTCGCCTCTACTGATGTCTAAGAGTTGGCAAACTACCTGGTGGTCAATTTAATTGGCTACACCCATTATTTTGAAAAGTTTCAAATTTTTTAAAAACATTTTTTTATTTATAATTTTATGCCATTTCAACACAAAATTTATGGAAAAAAATGAGATTATTTATCCTTAAAATTTAATAATAAGACAGTGTAGACACTTAAATGGATCACCTGGTGTAATATATACCTCCTACATATTATATTATCATAAATACTATACACATATTGTATATATTATCTAGTGAAATGGACAATCGGGTGACGCCGTGACGATGAGCGCCATTACAGAATATTTACTTGAGTCTAGAACAAGACATAGGCGCGTATAGTCGTTTAAAATAATTACTTTTTAAGGAGTCAGAAAAAATTTAATATAACAAAATACGGATATAGGTAAAATTTTTTCATAAATGTACCCGATATCCAAGTACGATGTGATGCATAATAATCATAGACTAAGATTATCACAGATAAATCGTATATGATTTTCCATTCAAATGTTTTTTAAGGTTTGTTTGACTGCACAATCCTTTTTGACAGTTGCTAAATTTCTTTGGTTTTCATTTTTTGGCAAGCAGGCTTCCGCTGTGTGAGAGCGTTTATTGCAAAATTATCCCGAGCACTCTTATAGTAACTATATTATAACAAACCGTTATATTATTATAGTTATAATACTTACTACATTTTGTCTTTGTGCGGTTGATTTATAGCTTTTTGAGATTTAATTAAATCTCTTTGGCCGGTTACATTATTATTAGCGCTCTCGGCGTGTCTGTGATAAACGAAACTTAAATAATATAATACGTCGACGGCGGCGGTCTACAACTGTCTACATAGTACCATAACATCATGTCGTACATAATAATAATAATAATAGTATTGTCGTCAACACAGTCGTCGAGAGTTTTTTGCTGTGACGCATTTCTGCATTATTATTAACTCAATGCTTTAAAACAATGTAAAAGGATTAGGATATACTTTCGTACAATATACGTCACCGACTAATGTTTGTGGCGTGCGCCCGCCACCTCAGCCGGAGACGCTTTATCTATTATTCAACGGGTTAGTCGTGTAACGTTATTTCGGCATAAGCGTGTACAACTACTGTGTAATGTGCAATAATTAAACATTAAGTTCATTAAAAAAGAGTCAAGAATGTAGCCAATAAGCGTTATATGCGTATGGGGTATAATATGTGGATAATAATTCTTGTCGTAGACTCCATGTCCGGTATGTGTGTAAACACGGGGTGAAGAACAAAATAATAATGTGGGTGGGAATTCAAGTACGCACGAATAATATTATTTAAGTTATAACAAAATATCTAAAATATGTAGTGCAATTAAAAATACCTAATTTCATCCAAATTTGAACTTAAAATATCTATTAAAAAAACCAATTTGATTATTTTTTTAAAATTTGTATTTTATAAATACATATTTCTTATCAGAAACCTTTTTATATTTTCAGTTATTTGATCTATCGAAAAGTTAATTTTTAACGATAATTTAAAGTTGAAAGAGAACTAATAAAAAAAATATATCTCTCATTTTACATTTTATGATAATAAGTTCAATACAATCTGGCTTAAAATTCTGGTAAAAGTCAATCAATTCTAATTGATTATAAACAGAATAATTTATAACGTGTAGTAACCAAGACAGTAATTGTTCAAAAAACTAACACTTCTGGTTATAACCACAACACAATTAAGTTGTTTGTTGTAAATATTTAAAATACCAATAATACCTATAGTTTAAAAGAATACGATATAATGCTCTTTACGTCTGGAGCACTTCAGTGATTTCGGCTTAAAAATTCTAAAACGAACGATTCAACTAGTTGTCCAATCAAGAAACAGTACTTGTGTAATGTTTGTAACACATTTTTTACTTGTGCAAGTAGCCTGACGACACACATATCAGACGCATATGAAGAAGAAACCTTACTCATGCGATGTCTGTGACAATTCGTTCAATCGAAAAGTTGACTTGATGGTTCATCAACGCTTGCACACCGGCGAGAAACCATTCGCTTGCGATATATGTGATAAGTTTTTTGCTAAAAGTAGTGCATTGACGAGTCATCGAAGGACCCACACTGGCGAAAAACCATTCGCGTGCAATGTATGTGACATGTCGTTCACTAATAGTAGCAATTTCACAAAACATCGACGAACTCACACTGGTGAAAAACCATTCACGTGCAATATATGTGACATGTCGTTCAGTCAAAGTTACAAATTGATGAGTCATCGACGGACCCATACGGGCGAGAAAACTTTCGCGTGTGATGTATGTGACAAGCGGTTCGCTAAAAATGTCACATTGATGAGTCATCGACGGACCCACATGGGTGAGAAACCGTTGACGTACGATGTACCTATGTGATGTGTAGTTTAGTCCAAGTTGCAATTTGACGAGTCATAGATGGACTCACTGGCCATAAACAATCATTTATGTTTATGCGTACTAATAAAAGAAATAAAATATAATAATAATTATTAATAAGTAATACGCTCATAAAAATCAATGTTATTTTCCCACCAAATTTTTGGAATTTTGTCAACATTTTGTTTTTAGATGCATAGGTAAAAATATAGGAAAATCACTATTTATCTTTAATATTTTTAAACTGCTATTAAAGCAACATAATATTATGAGGACCCTGCGTTACTTTTTGAAGCTTATTTACTAAGTAAAAAAGTTTTTATCGTCAGTATTTAAAAAAAAAATACATTATTCGATAAATTCCTCAAGGTTACAATAATAGTTCAAAAATATTATGTGAATGACAGACAGAAAAAAAATACACATTGTAAGTACAATACATCCATTCGTTACGCTCAGCATCTAAAACATGTAGGTACCTACTTATAATTTATATATTTTTTAACATAGTAATACAATACCTTCATAATATGAATATTATAATAATGCGATATTTCGTATTATATTATATTCTTATTTTATGTTTTAATCCTTCAGTTAAAAGTTTAACTGGTAGAAAAAGTAATAAACAACTTAGGAGGTACCCAAAATTTTATCCTATAGTTATGTTTAATCATTAACTGATAAACTGAAAAGTTCCTGTTAACTCTCTGTTAAATTGTTGAATTTAACTGACAGTTAAATGCCTTTATCTAGCAGTTAAATATAACTTTCAATAAATTTTCAAATTCTTTCTAATTACAACGAGTGTTTCGACAATTGTTTTGAAAGTTTTGAACAACAAGTAAGGGCTGTGTGAAGTGGGCTGTTTCTCGGTTCCATCCTTAAATCATTCCTTGGTTATTGACTTGCAAATTTCAGTACTGGACTTGTAAATTCTTGTAAAATGATGGAACTATGCAAAACTTGTTTTAAAAAAGTGTAAGGGCTACCCTTCATGGAGGCAATACTCATACTCGGAAGGTTTGGATAGTTTTTACAGCTGATGAGGCCGCAAATTATTTCAACAAAAATATCACTTTTCGATTTGTAGTAGATAATCATTAAAAACCAATAATATAATAGTGTTCTTCTCTGACCGACCAGACAATCTCTGTATGCGCAGTGAACAGAGGTATTATTGTAGGTACAGTTCTTAAAAAAATATTCCTATATTACGTATTACGCAGTCAATCACGTATTAGGCGGTACACACATAAAACGTAATCCCAACAACAATAATAATAATTACCTTCAATACCTTTACATTGGTTGTTATTTTAATGGACTACGGGATCGGGAAAACTCGTGCACTGATGTTGTACCTATAGAGGGATAATTGCGCGTACCGCTACTCCGTGAGTGAAGGTACCGGATTGGTGGGATAGGTACCTATTACAATAATATTATCATTGTGTCCCGCACACGATTATTATTGTTAAAACTGTACACAAATCGGACGTGGTACGATAGAAACTATCTAATATTGTATAATAATGTATGTGTTTGTGTGTGTGTGTGTGTTGGTCGACCAGGAGATTAAGTCGATTACGGTTCAATTAGTCCACGGCGTGGGAGGGTGCGTAAATCACATAAGTCCATAAAGGTCGAAGGTCTTCGTTGCGGCACACAGCGGAGGTGGCAGTGCCGAAAGATGCGTAGGCATTGGTCTGCAGTTGATCAGACGATCGTCTTAGTTACTGCAGCGCACAACGTCTATGTCACTCACTCACCCGACCGATTATAGGTAGGTGCCTTCCTCTTAATATATTTATATATAAATGGGCCTCTTAACCCGAAAGCCAGCAATCCAGACCAACACAATATAACCGCAAGCCCGGTACATACCTACTACGGTCTCTATTCGGCGCTACCGTTCGACGGGTATTATAATATTAATGTGAATTTCGCGTCCTCGGACCGACATTTGCATAAGCCGCGGCACGTGGCATCAGTTCAGCGGTTGAGGTGAGGTAAGCTCTGAGGCCGGTGGTGTGATTGCGTGTTCGAGTGGACAAATATTTTGTCTTATCGACCACGATGAAGCGTGTCCGACCGAAAACGTCTTCTCCTCGGTCGTATGGTATAATAAACAATAACAATATTATTACTTTTATTTTATACTAAGTGATTCACCAAACATTCTCAGTGCTCACCCCCGTTTTACCTTTAGTAATTAATTTATTCAACTCTGATTTTTGGAATTTTTAAATATACTCAAAGACCATGTTTTCAAATTTTGAAATTCTTTTTACAATTTAAGGAGCATTCTGTTGTGATCAAATTTCTATTTTTTCAAATGAGAACCCCCACACCCCATACTTATTTACCGTAATATATTTAGCGGATTATTTTTCTGAACATTTTGACATATCAAAATCAAAATTTGAATGAGTAGTTTTTTAGTTATTAAACTTTGTGTACTAAAGATAGAAGCACATAAGTCCGTGATAATAGGTTTGGAAGATATAGGGACAGTGGCAACTCAACATTTTTAGTAGTTTATATTAATCTTTATATCAATATTTATAATTTATAAAAATGGTCCATGTATAAAAAATACTAGATCTGAAATGACATCTATTTATTATATTGTAAAATAATTTTTTAAGACTTCTGTCCTTGATATAACTAAAAAAATACTCGTTACTTTTTTGAATTAGATAAATTATACACATTTTCAAAAAAATTATATATTCTATTATTATAGATAAATAGATATTTTTCTGTTATCATAGTAAACATCGTGGTTTTATTTTGAGTCTAAGAAGAACTTCATACTAAAATTATAGATATTTAGAATTATCAAAAAAAATGTTTTATTATTATCAAAAAATATTAGAACTTATAATTACATCACGAGTGTGTGATATTATCATTTATTTTAAACAATACAATTATATTTTTATAAAATTATACTATTATACTAAAATGTTGTTGTAAAAACACAACACTCCAATAATTGTGTTGCAAGGGAGAATCACCTCCCATTATTTTTTTTTAACTGTATATTTGTGTGTGAATTATTATGTCACACATATGCCATACCATATGTGATATTATGGCTGTATAGCTTTAAAAATACTTCTAGAAACAATGATTTTTAAGTTTACCTGTCAGCAAGGTGAAATATTTGGTAGCACAATAATGATATTATTGCTGGTGAGATTTTATCCGGCGGGCGTGCTTGTTATTTTTCAAAGATGATTTCACGAAAAATCCATATTTTGGATATGGTACTTAAATAAATAAAACGGCGAACTAACCGCTATGGTAACCATCTTGCTGTACTGTGGTTGGTATTGAGTGCACCTCATCATTGAGAAGGTCGCTGTTATAGATGTGTACAACTTGAATTCAATGATAAATCAACGCATACGAATAACAATTCTGAACGAAGTCAGTCTATATTACTATGTAAATTCGTACCTTTATCGTATTATATTATAATATTATAAAAATATTACAATATTAATTATATGGTTTTATTTTTGTAACAAACATCACATTTTATAATATATTATTAGTCATTATAAGTTTAGACCACGTACAGTTATTTTTATTACTTTAAAGTCAATGCATACTTACTACAGAACGATGTAAAAGGTTCAAAATTAATTTAAATAATAATTACCTATTCACAAAATGTCATTGTGATGATAAAATATAATAATAAATGTTAAAGTTTCTATTCCCCACGTTTAGTATTTTTGAATTACAACAAAACAAATAAATCGGTTATCTTCGTTTAAATGTACGATTTTGCTAACATTTTAACTTTAAATGTATTTAAACAAAATTGTGCTTGCTCATATTTTTTTTTCGATTTACGGCTTTTAGTAAAATCGACTTATGTAGAACCTAAATATATTAGGTAAATGTTCAAACCTTAGTCATGTTTATTAAAAAATGTATTTCCATGTTTTTTCTACAAAATAATTTGTGATAAAAAAATTACTTTGAAATTTTTACTTTTGTCCCTTAAGTACCAACTAGATGTATTTAGCTCCTAGAAAATATATTTAAGTTTAAGATTGAAGCGTTTTTACTGCTCCAAAAGGTAATGACTGGCATAAAAAAACCCACTCACATGATGGTTAAACCAAATACCAATGCACTCATCGCTTCGCCAGAAACTAAAAATAATTACCTACACTAAATGTAAAATAATAATGATTTCAGCTATTTTACGAAATGGACAAAATGTGTGTTCATTAAATGAACCTAAAAACTACTTATACATTATATTCGAAGTTCATAAAATGGATATCCATTTCGCGAAAAGTTCAATTACAGTATGTGGATGCGACTTATATATATATATAAATAATATGATGGTAATAAGCCATGTCAGAGTGATTTTTCTGATTGGAAACGACTGCGGCCCGTGTCACAAGTTTTTTTTTGCGGAGAACTTAGTGGCTAGACATTTTCTTGTCACATTATTATTTGTACGATACATGTCTCTATGGATTTTATTGAATGTAGAAATGTGTACGAACAGATTGTACTATTTTTGCAGTCCATGTAGAAAGTGTATAAAACCTCTGCGAAGTAGGTAGGGTGTGTAAACTTACGTTATAAGTAAGTACTGTAAGTACTGCAGGATCCCATGCAATCAATTTATGGATGGTGAATTCAAACGGTTTAACAATAATACAAAATTGCCGGTACATTTTTTTATAGGAATTTGGAATTTGGAGTAACGTACCTACCTAATTAGATAAATGCGCGATGGAGCGTATTCACAAACACAGACCACAGTGAATACGAGCTATGTACCTGGCTTAACCTAACCTACGCTGCCCAGATGGTACCCGGTATAACTAACCTATATAGTACCTATAAGCCATAAGGTAATTATTCGTATTATTGTTTCGGTTACATATCAATAATATGTAACTTATGAGTTATGTATACGCATAAGTTGTTCATAAGTGGTAATATAACAACTGGAAATATTTCAAACCATGTTTTAAAAATATACCTACACATACGAATATAATATTATTTTTCATTATGCATAACTAATAGTCTAGTGTTGATAATCAATATTTAATGATAGATAATAATTCACTTGAAAATTAATATGAAGCCAAACTATATTATGGACATCCATAGTTATTATTCATATAAATATAATGTTTCATTAATTATTGTAATAATTAGTTGGCAATATACAAATATGTTTGATATTTTTATAATTTATAATATTGTATGCATAAAATACTAGTTGTATAAAGCATATTATAATATATATTTTATATGTGTATACCTAATTTATAATATATTGTATTAGTATTTTAATTAAAATATTTTTATAAAAAAATAAAATTCTGACCATAATGTGCTGTTGCAGGGGTTTCCAACTGTAGGCCATGATTATAATATTATGTTTGGTGTGCCACGTTAAGTTTGAATTACATACATTTTAATATTAGCTCATTACTATAGAACATATATTATTTTACGTGTAAAAAGAAAAGATATATTTTATGTATGAATGCGAGTATAATGTACTATTTTTTTTTATTGATCTTAAGTATCGGAAATTATGACCATTAACATTTTGTATGGGAGTTACGGTTAGTTTAAGAACACGTGTATATGAAGCGAGGATTCGTCACTAAATTTCATGGTGGTCACCCATCTGGGAACTATAGCGACGCAGGCAAATGTTTGACCTCAGAACACGTTAGTGACTGCGGCCAACCACCGAGCCACACCAGACTCTCAGTGTACCATTATACTGTATACATAGGTACTAAAGTAACTATATATTATACATATTTTATTACAATTCATTGATGTCTGAATTTTCGTTACGTCCTATGTACGTCGATTATGAGTGTACAATTAGTGTAATATTATTACTATATAGTTTACAACAAATTGTCACCACTCACCGCGACGCTGACAGAATACAAGTTAGCGATTAAGAATAAAAACAATTAATGAGCATTAAAAAAGGTCATTCATGAGTAGGTTGTTGGTCGTAAAAATTAAAAAAATTCCAAAATGGGCCACACAATGAAAAGTTTAGGAACCTCTGATCTATTTTGCGTAGTAGGCACTACTACTCACTACTTGTATCAAAATATTTAACGTGAATAATCGTATTAGATATATAATTATATAGTCTTCGCGTTATGTTAGTAAACGATCATAATATATAATCACTATGTATAATATATACTATTATAGTGTGTAAAACGTATAATTTAAATAGCATTTAGTCACCATATATAATATATTACATAAAATCATATATTCAGCTAAATCATAGTCTACCTTCTCTTTCACGTGTACCCCGTCCCCACAGGCCCTAACTAGTTTGGTTATCCACCTGGATACGAAGCCGTTTACTCCGTTGTTAAAATATAAAATTTGCAAAATCTAAATTGTAATAAATAATAATTATTTACACTATATAAAAAATTAAAATTAAAATCCAATTTATCGAATGAAATTACCAATATTTTTCAAAATCTTATTAAAAGTATATTATTATTAACTACCATATTTTAGGGGAAAATTTCTTAAAATTTTACAGTTCAAGTGCTAATTTTCGAATTTTATATTGTATTATTTTAATATGGTGAAACGCAGTAAGTAATAAAAACGATCACAAATAAAACGAATAACGTACACTATAAACTATACACAATAAATGTAATAAACTGTAAGTAATTCAAACAAGTTTCATATAATTCCTTAAGTGTATATTTTAGTGTTAACGGTATTGATTATACACAGTAGTCATGTTAACGCTACTGACTTTAATATAGGCTTTTTTTTTTTAATTGACACGATTACACTATAATAGCGTTCATTGTGTGTCTGTAAACGCTACTGTATCGAGTGACCGTCCCATTAACGGTATTTGATTGCTTAGTATTAATTAAACGGTCCATAAAAAAATGCTATGGGTCAAGTATAACTTTCAAAAGATCACTACTAATTCTCGTGAATACCGTACTTGAACCGCAATCATCAGACATGGCTTTATATTATAATATTTACTAGACAGTTCATTAAAAATAAACAGCATTGGCTAGTGAAAACGAAAGTGAAGGACACTCAAGATTAGATAAAGGAAAACATCTCACCGATATGGTGTATATATTATTATTAATACTATCTAGGTGATTCATTTAAGTATTCATCTACACTCATTATTTTGAAAAGTTTTAAGTTTTTTGAAAATATTCTTTTTATTTAATTTAATGCAATTTCAAAACATTTCTGAAAACAATAATTGCTATTTTTTAAGAATTTTACTTTTTTTCAATGACATTGACATTTTTTATTTGATTTTTCTAACGCAAAATATTATTCCAAATAAGCCAATGAATAAAAATCAAATTTCAGAGAAGTTATAAGTATTTAAAGTTTAGATTGGCAGAGTAGCGAACACAATTTTAAAATGCACCCCTGTGGCCCTGTACCACTCTACATGTACTTGTCTAAACTTTAAATGCTTATAACTAACGAAGTTGGCCGAAAATTTATCTTTGTAGATCAAAATATTCCAAAGAATATTCTGCATTGAAATATGAAATAAAACATGCAGTTTGTCATTTAAAAAAAATAAAACTTATAAAATGATAAAGATACAAAACAGTAATAAATATAGTTTTTCAGACATGTTGTTTTAAAATAACATCAAATTATGTAAAAAGAATATTTTTAGAAAAGTTAAAACATTTCAGAATACTAATGGGAATTGAATCTTAAATGGATCATCCTGTATACATTGTACACATATTATAATTTTTCTTGTGTCTTATAAGTAAATTAAGTATATTTTCAAGACATAATAAACGAAATCGATGGTAAAATTGTAAATAGTATAATATTTGCCTTATTATAGGTCACCTTACAATATTAAACACTTGCTGGCTGCTGCAGAGTGATTATCTACACATATTATTTTTGAAACATGTCAACATAACTATTAAAACGTACGCAATTTTATCAATCTGTGTGAATAGAGTTGTTTTGAATTTAATAGGTAAGAAAAACTAAAAAATAAATACATTTTTTCGATACGCGTTATACCAGAAGACGCCGGATAAGAAAATAAACTATTTTTGTTTTTAACTGCTAAGGATTACCAAAAAAAAAACCACATTAATTGAATACAACCAACTTTGTAGGGTTTCCATGTAGTCCCGGTTCCATTAGTAATTTTGAAAAAATCTGCCACAACGCCATTAACACTCGGACAGCCGTCGGTTAGGCTTGACGAGATCAACGTCGTGCTGGGGCTCGAGTAATATTCCGGTAGGAAAAAGGATAAAAAAAAAAGATGCCGCTGAATTCAAACAGTATATAGACACGTAGACGACAAAACGCATATGACTCGCAGTTCTGTGCGGACTTTGAGCAGGACATCTAGAAAGTTATTGGTTTTTTTCAACAATGAGTGCCCCCATGCCCGCCCATCAAAGCCAACCGAGAACGAAAAAAGTCTGTCCCTCGCCACAAAGAATACAAATAGAATGAAATATTTTATTTTCCACAAAACTAATCACTCCAAAAACACGGACATCCGGGCTGATTTGGGCCTTTATTTGCAATGTCTCCAATTCGAATTTGATCCCTTCCGTGACGCGCCGAAACACTTTTGAAGTCCTTTTTACCTTTATAAAGTGTTCTACCTCAGCGATTGATGATCGGTTATTGATTTCGTATTACAGCATGATTGTTCACTATATATTATACTGCATCGAGCAATGTTTTCGAGACTGACATATTTTGAAGTACCTACTTATATAAATGTGTGGAATATAGCTCACATAATATTTTGATAGAGCAAACTTTCTTGAGACGTAAGTGTGTGCGTGACTCATGAATACATAATATAAAAATGATTTAAATGTTTTAAATTAAGTTGGTGGAAACTAAATTACTTTTATATACTATCTCGTTTGATCGGAAGACAATAGTTTTATTATATGACGATAGGTGTGCTAATCAAACAAAAGTAAAAATTGTAATTATTTTATGAATAAAAGACAGCAAAATAAAATAATATAACCGTAATGTAGAATTTAAAGAAAAATGAAACCGTTATAGAATATGTTTTTGTATCGATATGAATAGTGTCTTAGCTAGCCGAAATTCATTAGGTAATTGTTTTTATTAAGACTTATATTTTACAATAGTAAATTAAGATCTGTAAATCGTTCTAAGAATGGAAAACAATAATAGGTACTTCACAGGATATTTTTAAAAACATAATAAAATAATTTTTTAGTATAATGACATCCGGCCCTTAATTTGGTCGTAACAAAATGCTGTTTGTAATAATTTATGAAATTATCGCAGTCGAACGACCACAGCAGTATCGGTTTCTTTGATATATTATTCTATTGGTTTTTTCTCGCTCGGAAGTCATTCAATTTAATGTTTGCTTCTGTGACTGGGTCAGTGAAAAAAAAGTCATGACGGTTTAACGAGGTTACCACTCGACTGAAAGCATTGTTGATCTGGCCTTAACGTTTCGTTTTGTTATTGTAAAGAGAGTTTTCTCGTACCTTTTTTTTTTCATTTTTTCAGATCTGAAAACTGTTCAAAATTTCCTTTTAGGGAATCAAAAGACACTCAGAGAGATCTCACAAAGATCCCAATTATATTTTTCATCTCCTATATTTTTTTTCTAACACGACGACGTGGGTAGTACCTATATATATATAGTTAATATTTTTCCTTTTGTATTGTTATTATTATTATTATTACTATATGTTATTATTTCTGTTAGTCCTGCTCAAATTACGATGGTTTAGTTATGGTTGTTACACTTTGTACAGGTGTGCTATTGCACTTGATCAATATATATGTGTGGTCAAGTGGTCAAGAACTCAGTTATCCACGAGTCGATTGTAATAATATGTCAAATAAATTTTACGGAAAAGGCGTGGGACTTACGACAAAGTTAATGACACTTAAGCATATGAAAATCCGTATTTACAAGACAAAGTATAACTCAATTACTTGTATAGTACGACATATACGTGTCGTCATATACTTGAACTATTATTAACTGTATAATGTATTAATTTAATTTATTGTATTAATTGTTACTATATGGTTATAATTTAGTGGTTTTTTTTTTACTTTAGTTTAATTTTATCGTATATTACTATATTGTATATTGTCTGAACAACTTAAACAAGTCGAAAGTTTCGCATTGTGGGTGGACAAGATACCAAGTCCAAACAAAGTTGAACAATTCAATTAAAAGTTGGTTTAAATCAATAACTCGGTGGAAATTGAGTCGAAACAAAAAATTATAAAAAAATATACTCTTGATAGCAATAATATCGGCGCATCGAGATCACTCGTCAGTTGAAGTACACTTGAAAAACCCTAAAATTATTGGTAGACTATCTATCAATAGTTTTGTAACAAACGGCTGACTTTTTGGATTATTTTACAAAATTACGACAAAGTCATACTATTGTTATATGCGGGAAATGGGCACACTACACTATGTATATTTATGATAAACACCATATATTGTCGGGTAGGTACGTAGGAATGCATTTTCATTAAATGTGCGTAGAACGTTTGCACGAAGACTATAGTGCAGCTGCATTATTTTTGCACTAGGGGTTACCACTCATTGTCATTCACATCGCGAACCTTTTGTGATTATAATATATTATATAGTTATCTACCAACCTATGTTGTATATACTTTGAACGCTGCACTCGTCGGGACACATTCAAACCAAAAATCCTCGTCATGTCACGACACACGTTAACGTACACACACGTACAATTTGTGTAGGTGTTGAGTGAGAGAATTTAATCTAGTCGGAATTTAATACATGTACTTACGGGTTGAATATACCTACCGGTTAAAATATATATCGTATCAGCGGAGTAACCGTCGCGAACGAACAATTAAAATACGATATTATTAGTACGGCGATAATAATAATTGAAATAAATGTTTAGATTTTACTAGGGACCTTTTTGGCAGCGCGATAGTTCTCGGTGACATTATAAATTCGTTAAACTATCTTTGGGGTGCATCATAAGGCTCATAGCAATCAAACCCATAGGTTTTTAATATTTTAATGCAAAATATTGTTTTAAGCACCTAAACATGATGCATAGACATGACGCGACTGCCTTAAGCGAGTCCAAAATCTAGCCGAACCATCTATTTTGTCCACTAAAAGTCTTTGTCCAATGCGGCGAATCTATAAGTTGTAATTTGCGTTCAAATCATACAGAAATACTATTGATACCATATTACATTATATATTTACACGGAACACGCGTGTAGAAACTAGAAACATTATAAACGCTTTTCGTGTACGTTTCCAAACTTTCTAGACACGCTTATGAGTGTATTAATAACTCAGTGCGATTCAATCATTGTTAGTTGCATTTAACATTTTTAAATCTTTTTTTGGAAGAAAAAACAAAAGTCTTCATTGAGTATGTCTTTCTATACCTACAGGGGTCACCAAATTGAGATCTCCGACAAATTTTATCTCACCTACAGACAAGATATTTATTTTTTAATTATTTTTTTAATGTTGAATTATATGAAGATTTAATTAATTTTTATGTGTTTTTTTTTTTGGCCTTTACATTACTATTTCGATAAATACTATGTAGATTCATACAATTTATGTAGCCACCAAAATCTTCCTGAACTACTTAAGTGGTCCTCCGAAAATGTTTATTGGTTAACACTGATGAATTGGATGTATTGGATAAATCATTGCATACGAAAAACGATTTAGAATGGAGACGACCAGTAAGATAAAAATTTAGTTTTTGGATCACTTCCATCACTTTCCCTTAAATTATTCATGTAAAACCATAGAACTTATAGGCAACCACAATTAACGATCATCTTTCAAACTCAAAGTATTCAATTGTACTACCCACAATACACGTCTTATACCTAAGTGAATCATTATCATATTACATTTTTACTGATGACCGTTAAATTCAAAATCATTTACCTATACCTACTTCAAATGAAAATGTCTGCGGATTATGAATATCAAACATGAACGTACTTTATATTTTTTTATAAGTTACGATATTAAATACAATTATTCTCAATCAATTTAAGTTTAAAACAATACTGACGACACGACGAACCGGAGATTACTCTTCTGCTCCATCGTCACGTCAAAAACTAAACTTTTTGACCTCCCTATCTCTCTCAGCTGGCTATAGCCAACGCAGTGTAACCGCATGTGCCACCACAGATTAAAATGCATAAAAAATATATATTTTTTATATGTTTTATATAATCCGTGGTACCACTAAAAACAATTGTCATCACATTTTTTTTTAGAATCAATTGCAAACACAAATTATATTTTATTCTCATCTTGACACTACTTATCCTACTTACTTTCCCACTATACTGTATAATATTATAATATAACTTGACTTGTTGTATACACTTATATAGCGCAGTCACATTCGTATATTATTATGTTATATTTATGTCACATACACATATACCACGACAATCTGCACATACATACAACCTCGAACACATACAAACATATTATTATAGATATATAACTTGCATCATATTGTAGGTAGGATTTAAATAAGGTATTATACTTAGGTACCAATGTTGGCTTACGTTGCTGTGAGAAAAACTTATAGAAAACGTATGATTCAATTTCCACGTACTTTTACTTATAAACGAAAATGATGTTATTATTCATAAATCGATAAATTATTATATTTTTTATTGTTGGGCATAAATATTTTCGTTTTTCCGTAATTTTACTCTGGTTTCCCAGATTTTTTTAATAAGTAATTAAAGTTTTTATTTTTGATCCACGATGGGCCATCTAGATCCAATTTTCTACCGGAAATTACCCTTAAGTGAATGTTACAGTGACATTTGTTATCTCAATCTCACAAATGCGTAGCAAATTTATATTTTAAGCTCAGCAGATCACGTTTAACTCCGTTAGTTTAAAAATTAAAGTGAATTGACCTCTTATAAAATTTAAAGGTAAGATAATATAGGACATAATTAATGACATAGGATTTTTATTATATTTTAATTTTAATACGAGTATGAGTAGCTTAAAACTGTAAATTGTTTGTACATCCTTAAATACTCATAACTTGCTTTTATATTAAAATCCTATGTTATTGCCTAGATAATATTCTTACCTTTAAATTTTATATAAGGTAAATTCACTTTAATTTTTGAACTAATGAAGAAAAACGTGATCTGCTGAGCTTAAAATTTTCTATGTTACACACTTGTGGGACGGAGATAACAGATGTCACTGTAACGTCCCCTTAAAGTCGAAGATTGAAGCATTTATACTGATCCTAAAGATGACATAAGATACAAAAAAATATAAATGTCATATTGTGCAACAAATACATTCGTTCTTTCTTTTAAAATTTATTTTTTTTTAAGTTTTATACTCTTTCACACTGTGGATCCACAAATTAACCAGCTAACTAAAGTACCAAAAGGTTATCTTTCCACTGAATACACTATTTTGATAACTATACCTACCAATCAACCTTACAATACTATTAAGTAATTTCATTAAGACGGACTGGTAGATGCGAGTTCCCATACAGAATTTGGGAAATGATAATATTTTATTTTTTGTGAACATTTTCTTCTCATGATAACAAAATATTGTATTGTATTAATATGATTGCATAAAAAAGTTGACTTAATATTTTTATAAAGTTTCCGTAAAAATGTTTTTTGAAAAAATATGATTAAAATGTTTTATAAAATATTTAAAAAAATATTATGAACTTCTTGGCCAACGAATATAATTGAAATATTTCCTAATTATTTACGCAACTTTTTAAAATATTTTGACAACCAGGTATATTATTTTCCTGAAAATATTTTAACCATAGTTAGGAAATATTTATATGCTGTGTGAGATATATATTACTACGTAGTATTATTATTACAATGTATAATTTGATCATTAAAAATTAAAAATATCATTATCATTCAAATCGTGAATCTCAGAAGGTCTAAATTTATTCTTCAACAATTAACGGTATAATTTATTAATAACATGCGTAACTAGGGATTAACAGTTAATATCCATAATATGGGCACACTAAAGTTGAATATATAATATATAAGCACAAGCTAATCCAACTTAATTCATATAAATTAAAAACCAATTAAAAACCAATTTATGTATCACACTAAATTAAAACTCATTAAATACTCGAGCGATCAAAATATAATAAACATAATAAATATATTCAATACATTACCATTTCTATAAGTATAATATTATATATTCTCTAACAAACCCGTTAAAAAAAAACATTTAACTTAAGTGTTATGCAATAATATTAATGTCCTTTTGTGTAGTTATAATAATTGGTTAAATTAGAAACCAAAACAATAAATAAAAGACAAAAAAAAAAAATTGACAATGATGTACTTAATGTCTGACAGAAACATTTAAATCATATATTTTCAGTCTTCGTATTTCGAATAAATCCACCTCCATCCGCGTATTTTTTTTACTCATTTATCTTGTTTTTTATTGGAAGATGTAATTAAGTTTGAGATTAAAATAGTTATTGGACTAAGACAAAGACGCGACGCGGTAAAAAAAAAATCTAATCGTCAAACAGAAATGCGTGATAAAATAGTAATAAAAAAATAAAAACCAATCGATAACAAAATAATAATAATAATAATAATAATTGAACCACGGTCAATAATATTTATGATATTTTACTGGAGCGTATAATACACAATGAGATGTCTATGCAAACGCATACAGACTTAGGCGTGGTATTATTATCAAAGGTGCACACTATTATAATATTACATTAAAGTCACTTTATCTAAATGATCATTATCTCTGGTCGCGGTTGCTACGACCATCGGAGGTCAAGTGCTGTATTGGAAAACAACGCTCGTGGGAGGCCTACTCTACCCCTGCGGCCACGTGTAATACTAAACTGTTTTTCTTCCAATTCGAGTAAACACTGTCATTACAAATTTCAATGTATGATGTGTGTGTGTGTATTTGTTTCGATACAAAATTAAGTACAAAAGTCGAATAACGATTTCGAAAAATGAAAACACAACGTATTGAAACGATTCTATATGGGTATAATATAAAGCGATTTATTGCATTCGCAGTACGGAAAAAAAACCTTTTGATCTTGCCTTAAAAGATAAATCGAAAAAAAATGTAGGAATCATTAATTAAGCGTTCCTATTGATTAGTATTAATTTAACTAGTATTAAAATTTTCATTGCAAATGTCCAGTCATAAACAGAGTTGATGATACAAAATACTTATGCGTTAATTCGACTAACGCTCATGACGGAATATTTATCCATGCCATGGGATTAAATTTAAAATGACGTACACATTATACGCTTTCTATAATATGGAAAGACAATTTTTGAATGTGTACTGGTTAAAAAATACATATTTTACTTTATCATGATCCAAAATATAATATGGTATTATAGTGATAAGAGGAGGAGCAGCGCAAGTCTATATTAACTGTGTACAGGTGACACACATTATCGCTTTAAAAATTACACATCATAAACCTAGGCTTTTACTTAGGTAGGTATAAAAACGCCAAACCTCTGTTTGATATTCAGAATCAAAACTATTAACCCAAAAAACTATATTATAAAAACATTACATTACATAATATCACAAATTCACATCCAGCAATCCGAAACTATAACAAAAGACCTAAAAATGTAATGTTTCCCAAAAGTCTTAAAACAACTATCTGATAACTGGTTTAAGATTGTACGAAAAGCCCCCTATGCAAATAAAAAATATTGTTAACAATTTGTAATTCTTTGTAGCGATATGGTTGTTAATAGTGAACCAAATAATTTGTAAATTAATTTTATCAATACTCAATATTTACAGAACCTTTTTTATAAGGAGATCTCATAAGTTGAATGCGTTTAAGCAGCAATTTCCATATATTTTCTACCATGTAATGCACAATCATTGAATTATTTATAAAAATGTAACAGCATATGTATATTTTTTACGGATTTAAATTTGTTTAACCGTCGTTATTTACACCTATGACGCTTAAAAAATGATCAACAATAATCAAATCTAAACCTATACAAAAAAAGTGCTGTGAACATTACACTTTTTTGAAAAATTCTATGATTATTTGTAGATACATGTTGGAGCGGTGTAATTAATGTCACCTTAAAGTGATGTGATCTCCCTGTAAAAAAGGTACTGTGGACATACAAATGTATACTACTGCCAATAATATAAACTGTATTATATTATATTCATATTGTATATTAGTATTATTATTATTATGAGTTTTATCATTGAATTATTATACAATTTTTATTAAAGACTCGTCTATCAAAACAAGCATATTATTAATATTGTATTCTTATAGTGATAAAAGATTCAGTGTAATGTATTATACTAAACCCATTCTTGTAAATTGCAATTCTTCTAACTACATATTATTATTACTTTGAATAATTAACGAGAAAAATCGGCGAAATGATCAAGTTGGAAACAATTTATAGAAGTTATTTAAATTTTTAATACCGACAAATGCATTATAATAAAAATCATTTCTTATTGAGTTTCATGCTTAAAAATCAAACACAATATATTGATGAAAGACATTTTTTTAACTTTAAAAATGCAGTTTATCGTACTGCTTAAATCAGGGATACATTATAATATGAGGATCTATAACGATTTTGAAATTTCAAATACGAATGAGAACTTTTCAAACTTAATTATATTTAAGACTCAGAAATAAGGTACACAACATGAATTCAAAATTTAAATATTATTAAACGATCCAATCTAAAATCAAATCTTAATTTATTTGAACATCTATGTATACATATTATATTATTATCTATATATTTATTTTTATAGTAAAAGTAAAATAAATAATATGTCTGTATTTTATTATTAGTTATTTAGATTAAAATCATGTACATTTCCATAATTCAACAGTAATTTCATAATAACGAGAAACGACCGCAGTAGAAACAATTTTTTCATGTCAATTTTATTATAATCAAAAATAACCTATAAGAAACAAAAAACAACTACCTCCAAATAGCAGTTCAAATTGTGGGTTAGTTCCTTAAAATAATTGAAAAATGGTTCATGTAGTGAGGTTTCGGTTTTACGATTAGAAAAATAAACTGTTTACTGTCGGTTTAGTTTCAACCAAACTTAAAATCCGTTGAGCAAACACTGAACGGCTACACAACTATTGTGGTTTTGGTCGACCGAATCGCGGCTTGCATTTACATAGCACTTTGATTTAAACGTGTCTATGATGATGAGGCTTGGTAATTCGACAGCGTTGCTAAAATATAAAACCTATTTTTTGGTGTACTGCATAACATTAAAATATATAAATTAATCAAATTATAATAACAAGACTAAAAAAAGAAAAATTAATAACAATAATATTATATTATATAGGCACAGTGGAATCTCGATAAGTCAAAAACCGTAATAAGTCGAAATGAATTCCGTTCCCTTGCCTAATCCAACCTAAGTTTACATAGCCTTCGCAAATCGAAAACCTCGACAAGTCGAACAAATTTAATTTCGCTTGAATTTCGTCTTACCGTGTATTATTATTATTATCTCCTGACAACTACAGGTGTGCGCATCAATAAATTACGAACGCCCCTGAATTGAGGGGCCGGATCGGGGCCACTGACTTGTTGGAGGGCTCACCCGCGGCCTTCGTGCAAACTGGGCGGAAATTTAATGATAGATGTCCATGGCAGGCACGCACGCATCTTTCAACACGTGCGTACAAATGTATAATACTAACGTTACGATTTTGATGGTAATAATAATATTATTTTGTTACGTTTATTGGGTCAATAATCGTATACGTTCTACAATGTTATAGGCACACTTGGGCTTTGTGAACTGAATGCCGCCAGCCATGCCAGCCACACGCCAACCATGTGAAAACAGTTTACATTGTAATAATATAATAAGTCACGGTTTTTTTTTTCAAATATTATTTTGATTATTGTGGAGGCGGAGAAAACCATCGGATGTGATATTATTATTATATCTAAGTATTGAATAATTTGGTTTGATGGAATGGCGAGAAGTAACCAAAAACTTCTACCAAAATGTTAATTGCAAACAAATTAAAAATTATATTTAAAATAATTATATTACACACTGAATTAAGTGTTTGTGTCTTTAAATTTCTCTTGTTCAAAGTGTCCGGCTCGAAATTATCCACCTAATCGCTGATTTTCCCCAGACTCTGGGAAAACAAACTTAGCAAAATACTATTATAACCTTGTATAAAAATGTAAAAATATTATTTTATAAAAATTACGATATTTTGTTTATAATAAATAATAACCATCGTGTAGTTTTATTATCTTTGTCAATAGAATTGAAATTAAACATATTTACCTACTTACAGTTTTATATAATACAAAGTATAACATCACAGAAATAGGTGCTATATAATCGAGCACCTGTCAAAATATTAGTAGGTTAGCCTTTTGAATTTTTACCCGATGATTTAGAAATAATATGGATAATGTATTATATAAATTAAATAAAAACTTTATAATATTTCTAAAAAAATCTAAATATATTTCTACCAGGCATCGCAGCCTAGTTTAGTCTGTGGTCTATTAGCCAGTTCTCATCTTAGGCTAATAAAGAGAGGCCGTTACATCTTTAAATTGAAACACAACTGATTTCTATTTTAAATACATACTTCAAGCAAAAGTAAAATTTGTGATATATTGTGGTATAGCGGGTACCTACAGTCATAGTCATAAAAATTTTCGTTATTATATAACAAATTGTCTCAAAATTTGAACTTAAAATGCTTATAAAAAACCGAGCTCGTGTATCTTTAATATTTTTAAATAGCTATAGTAAAAACTTAATAATGTGTTAATCATCTGTATTATTAATCGTTTACCTTTGTACAAGCTAAATGTAAAACTGTATTTTTATAATGAATTATGTGTTTTTGCTTGAAAGCTTACAACAAAGGTAACCCAGCATACCAAATACTTTACAATATTTTTATCCATAAAAGAAATTGTACCATAAAATAGAAACCATTTTAACATCAACCCGTCATATAAAACGATATAGGGAACGGTCTATCTATAATATTACTCTATGGTTCTCATACGACCAACTATGGTCTATGGTACACGGTTTTTACAGGGAAATACATGATCTTTGAAAATATTGGGCTTGATTGTATTATATTTATATCAATATATCAGAGATACAATGTATGACTGATTCACTTCGTGTAAGCCAGGGTTATCTTTATTAGTTGATTTATTACCTACAAAAATAATACTTTGTAAAACGCACAATATAATATCATACATTTTTTTCACTATACATTAATTATTGCGTGACACTCGTTTTATTAAAAGTAGCCAGGTCACAATTATTATACATTTTTTAATTAATAAAAATGTTTCAGCAAACGGTGAAAATGTAGAGTGTAATAAATATAAAAGTGAGATGATTTTTTACATCCGGGGAAAATTAGGAGAGTTTTATGTGTCAAATGAAAAGGATGCCGAACAACTCAAAGCTTGAAGTTTTAATTTTGATATTTGAAAAAAGAACCATGGTACATCTTTTTAAACAAAAAACAATCATAAATAAACAGTTCATTTTTCCTAGACATTTTAAGGACCTGTATTATATAATTTGGAGTAATATACCTATGGAGAATTTTAATAAATTAACTAAAATAGTTTTTCTTCGTTTAACTCTCTAATATCATCCAAATTCGAACTTCAAATACTTATAAGAAAAATTGTGTCTATGCGTCCCTAATATTTTGAATTATCTATAATAGCATATTTTTATAGAAACATTACACTAGCACCAAACCTAAACTATTTTCTTCGAATTTGGTTCCTTACTTTAGTAACCGATTAGTAACCATTCGTAACCAAAAATTTGGAATTCGTAACCTAAACCAAGTACCAGGAAAACCGTTTTTCCCAACCGGGTGTTGGCGTATTTCGAATTTGAGATAAGTACAGTACTGATCCAGTCACGCTAACATCTTTGTAAATGATTATTCTGTTGTCAGCTCAATATTAGAGATAAATTACAAAATATAAATAAAACCGGTGTCATTGAGATAATCTTTTCTTATGTGTACAAAATTTAAAAACCGTCCAAGAACTTTCACTTTTTTGCATATTGACTTTGGATGATCCTGTTCTATATTATAGCTTTGTAACAAATCCAAAATTTGTTGAAATACTGTATGTTTTTGAGCATATTATATTGATTTTTTTTTGTTTGTTCAGTTTTTAGGACATTTTATGATTTTAAGGTCATATTTCAAAAAAAATCTGGGTGAAGTTTGAAATATATTGGTTTTCCAATACCTAATGTTTTTTTCTTTTAATGCAACGTCTGCAGACTAAAATATATTTTCGTGCATGGATTTAACTTTCATCACAAGTTGAATATTTGGTATTTCATTTAAAATAAGTTATTAATTCACTTTCAACGAACTATTTCATCTTAACTAATCAATGATATATATTCAATTTATAATACTACAACTAGGACAACTATCAGTACAAATGTTGAAAAAAATATTTACTACCAGCACTTCGAACAGGTGATCGTACAAGTGATAAAAATTATATGTGGTAATAATAATTGTTGGCGACGTATGCGACTCTAAAAATATGTATTGATCAAAAATATCGCTAGATAATAATTTATTGATATATAAATCGAGAATTTTTTTTCAGTTTTAGAACAGCTGGATTAGGTTACTCCACATCAGAAGAGAACACTGGTCTTTCGGCCATTAGAAAAACATCAACATCTAGAAGAGTCTAAAAAAATTATTGTTCCTTAGTACCCACTTATGTGGTTAAATATAAATTTAAGAACAGCAATTAGTTATGTTAGTAAAACTGTACTTATATATCATTGTTGGTTTGCCATCAAACACCTTCAGACTAAAATAAATACTTTGATGATATTGGTATAAGACGCGTACATCTGCCTTTTACAGTTGACCGGGACTCAATAATATTATCATTATCATTATAATCCAAGATAATGATAATATGGAGTTTGATTAATGATCAGAAAATCTGATCGAGCAGCTTAACTAAATAATATATTTAGTACCTAGTACACTAACTGGGTATAATTTTATATAATTAAATAGATACAAATTTAAAAAAAATGCCGGAAAACATTAAAACGGACATGGCGTTTATATTGTGTAAATGTTAATTAGCACTCGGCCGTGTACAATTGTAGTTAACAATTAAAATACTGTAAACGGCGCAGGTACAGCATAGTCTGACTATAAAATATAATATGTTAATGAAGACACGTTCGGTCGTGACAATGAAAACGCAAATTACCAAAATTTAATATAAGAATGACACTGTACCTACGCAATAATAGAAGTGTATTATAAACGCTTACAACTATTGTCCGTTAGGTATATAATATTATTAAATAACATTGGCAACAAGCCGACTGTTACGAAAACTATATTGTTTCCCCCGAATCCTGGTAAACTTCTGGCAGCCACATTGGTATGTGACGTTTGATTTTCTTTCTTATTATTTTTGCCCTTTTTCTCGGTTGTTTTGTCACGGATTGTAAATTTGGTGACGGTGATGTCTTGTCCAGTTAAGATTCTTCTGATTCTACGACAGTTTTTTTTTTTTGTCATCGTAAGATAAATAGGTATCGACGAACTTTGATACGTTACCTAATAAATATTATGACGTTAACTTCCGTTGTTATATTATAGTCGAGCACTTTTTGGGACCTTCAAATACGATAATATTTTATCGTATATCAATAATACTCAGACTAATTTTTACACTATAATCATCACCACCATTATCATTTCTGTTATTAAGGTGAATAATTGAAACGTGACATTTGAGATTTTTCAATTCTAGTATACGAAATTCCCAAGATAATATCATTGCTGACATTTTTTGAGATTATAATATTATTGTATACAATGTGATAAAAAATATATAAAAAATAGTGGCGTAGCCAGCCAGCCGAAAATAAATATTTTTTATAGAAAACAGATAGGTATATCATATTAATATTCAACACTTGTTCAAGTCGTAGGTACTAATAAATTACTACAATCATTATAATATTATATCAATGTATTATTTTACACGTTATTAGGATATGGCAACATAATAATATTATACAATTACTATAAATATTCCATTACAATATTATGGTGAATTATTCCTCGAAATTATACCTACACTATATTATGTAAAACCACAAGGTTCGTGATTAAAATTTCAAAATCTCATTTTCAGAACTGCTCGCGTACTTAAAACAATATACGGGTGTACCTATTATTGAGTTTGTTTTTACGAACGAATAATCAATTTAACCCCACGCAAAAGCATTCGAAAGTATTGACATTCGTTTTCGACAATTTCATGACACGGCGCGTGCAATAAAGTGAAAATGTGTTTACGTTTCAAGTGTTCACAACCATAGACCATAGGTAGGTAATAATGGTTTATATTGCCTACTACAACAGTATTCATGTATATCATATTGTTATAATAATATGGGTAATGATTTATGAGATTTTATTATTGTTGTTATTGTTGGATACGCAACAAGACCTCACGTCGAAATAAACCGATCACTACTTAGGCTATGTTTTTATTTTGACGATTACCACGAATAAATTACGGTATACCTAGCATAATATTATGATTCGTAAGGTAGACCAAAATATAGTTGCGCTAGATTTTCATTAATTAAATGGCACGTACGTCATAACTTTTGGCTTTAGGGGCAAGGATGAACAAAACACATAAAACAAAATTAATAAAGGATATACGACAACATATATTATATAATATATACGAGAAGAGTTTCACAACAATTAAAAATGCAAATCACGGTGTACTAGGTAAATAAATAGTTTTCATTGGACATAACTATTATATAGACACGGAATACTGGTAGGTAAACACTAACAACCTGTGCCTATATAATATGGTTTGACTTAAAACACGAATCGCTCGTTTTAAAAGTTATTGCATAATATTATGATCGTTTTAATAAATGTGACGTGAAAACTCTACACAGTATAGATGACTTAAGCAATATTATACAGGGGTTAAAGTAGGGAGGGGGACGCAGGGGGCTCAGGGCCCTTACCTCGGACGGTGGTTAAAAAGCGTTCCCTTTAATAAATTAGGATTAACATTATTCGTAGTTAAAAGTTGGATGCGTTTGCTAAGAAAATCACTGTATATACACTACATATTATACATTATACAATATATATAAAATTATAATATGGAGAAATTAGTCCCACTTGAATTTTTTCCACTTTAAGCCCTGATATTATAACGTTTAGGGCCATTAAAATGCTTTGATTTTCTACTTCAGCATCATCTCTGGTAGAAAAATAAATCTAGAAGTTAGTATACTTATTGAGGGGGAGGATGTCAAAAGTAAAAATATTCCCAACTTTTTTCAAAAACGGCGAGGAAAACCGAGATTTTTTTGCAAAACTAGTTGTTGATATAACTTAAAAACAAGAACTATAGATCCATAAATTTTACATGAAATGTTCACCAAATGTGTATATTATTAACATTTTTAGAAAGAAAATTGGTTTTTTGTGAGCAGAAAAAAATACATGAGCTACCCTTTATATCTAGGTAGCATAGGGTTTGAAAAACGGTTAAGACTTTCTCCACGATATACTTTAGCTGTAAAACCCGACTACACCTAGGAAAAAATATTTTGCATCAATTATCTCATTTTCACATTTATATAGGTAAGTAGATATCTATATTAATATATCTAACTAAGTATGCCAATAAATACATATATAAATCACATAACTATATACAGGATCTAAAATTTTCATTTTATGTGTGTGGGGAAAGTAATATATTCCACGTCAAAACGCGTTAAAAGTATTGTCATCTACGTAAATACGTTAAACGTAATTTGATAATGAAATTCAAACAATTTCAATGAAAATCGATTTTTTCTCAGGTCATTTAGATTTAAAATTTCATGTTCATAATGACACCTTTCGTGCAACTCACATAATATTTATATAAACACGGGAGTGATGCTTGCTTATTTTCGATGATGAAGGAAAAACTTAAGGAGAAAACAAAGGTCTGATAGAACATTGAAATCACTGGAATGCTGTCAATTATTTTAGTTAAGAATTTCTCAAAGTTTACTGTCGTCAATAATTCAGAAAATAATAATTATAGAGTTCTTCGATCTCGTACAATTATTATTTTTTCATTAAGACATAAAAACAAAAACACCTTTCATTATACATAAGATCACACAATATTGACCAGATTTAACCACACCCAACTAGAGTAGTCGCTGTACAAGAGACCATAATATTGATGTAGTATGTAGCGTTCAAATTAATTAAGAATTTTAAATTTCAGTATACAGGTAGGTAAATCACTTCCATTTAGAATTAAATTGATCAACATGGTAGGTTAGGCTATTAAGATTATGGCTTTTATTCGGAATATTTGAGCATGTGTGTCATTATGTATGCACCTAGTATATTATATTAACTATTGAGGTAAAATAAATGTATAATACCTAACGTGAATGAACGTTTTATCGAGAAAAATATTATGAAAACATTGTTTTAATGATTTCTAAGTCGCGTTAGGTATATATTATTATAAATTTATGTATAAGTTTCAAGCTATTTAGACGTTCTTATAAAGTCAGATTTAATACATTTACATTGGTATTATCATTATTTGTATTGAACGGTTGAAAGCCATGTATCAACGTCCAAAAACTCCAAAACACTTAAACTTATTTATGTGATCTTGAAATCATCAAATTAAATAAAGCGGTAAATTTGCTTTTTATGTAAATTGCGTCCAACATGTAAATTCCCTCTAACTATATTATAATATACTTTAATATATTATCGTAATTCGTAAATGAATAAATTATATGGTCGGTAATAATCCGTAGAGACACGGTTAAGGTGTAAACGATACGAGTTTTAGTCATCTGGATATTTTGTGTTCGTTTGTCGGCAATTTTTTGATTAAAAATAATAATTTAGAACGGTATTTGAACATACCTATTACCTATTATAATATTATATATGTAATTAACAACATACATAATATTACGATTTGAAGATTGTATTATATGATATCTTTATTATATAGGTAGGTACCTACATATTTGTTATCAACATAAATCATAGTGATAATTGATAACTCATTATTGATAACCTGCAACGGTTATTAAGTTACACTAATTTAAATATCACAAGGTAATTAATATTATAATAGGGGCGGTAATAATTAATTTCGTAATAAACCTGTGGATAAATCTGTACCTGGTTTTCAGTTATATAAATTAACAAACTACATTTAACAATAATGAACAATCTACTATGATGACGTAACACGGACATATTATTTTGTTGTCTTTGTTTTACAAGTGCATAACATAGCAAATTTGCGCTCGGCAGATTACGTTTAGTTTCGTTCGTTTCCAAATTAGAGTGAACCAACATGTTATAAAACTTGATTGTAAAAAAACTACCTTATTTTGGACGTTGGTCTTTTACGACAGTTCAAATGTTTAGCTAGTTTTGTGTATATAATATAGCACAATGATCTTAACTATACCAAAATATCGTAAAGACCCAACAAACAAAAACAGATAATGTTCTTATCATCAAGTTTCATAATTTGTCGATTCACTCTCATTTTTAAAGTAGCACAGCCAAACGTGATCTGCTGACCTTAATTTTTGAATGTTACCCATTTGTAAGACGGATACAACAGATGTCCGCATATAACGTTATCTTTAGAAAAAATAAAAAAATTACATATTAGTTTGTAGTTAATTTCGATTTTTCTACACAATTATTAACGCAACAATATTTTAAATTGATAATATTTGATCTGTTTTAATCACCTACCTCTAAAGCTGAGGAAGTCATCAACATTTCATATTCGATACTCGCGTCTCGACCTATTTGCTCATACCTATTATTATACCTATATAATGCAAGTCTCTACTCAATATTTTAGTGATATTCAATAATCAATAATATTATAAGTATGCTCCTTAACGTGATACTAATTCTGAATATATATCTTAAAAATTTGTAATTTGTTTATCAATACAATATATTATTACTTTGTGTGTGTGTACAATAATGTTTGATAGATAAGCTAAAAATTTTAATTTTCTACATTAAAATATATTATATTCGTCTATTCTATCTCAAAGTCAAAATATATCTATGTGTGCGTGTGTGTTCAATAGGTTGATAGGTCGAGCGACGCAATATCAATCACTCACATTTTTATCTCAGCGTTTAATCTTTAATGTAGCTTCGAATTTTCTCCGAACCTTTCGAGAAAAAGAATATTTAAGCCTTAGACTTTCATAACTTTGAAAATATTGTTCTTTCGTGTTTGGTTGAAATATTTTCTAATGTTATCTGAAGTGTCTGTGAAAAAGTGTTAATTTTTTTTTTATTCAAACACGTACATTATGGTCGAACTGTCAAAGTACCCACTTACCTGGTCTATAGTGTTACATTATACTCGGTAGTCCGACGACTATTATCGTTTCACGTATATTATAATATTGAAATCTCAATAAATATTGTTATTTTCTTTAACGATTATTGTTGGTTGATTATTATTTATTATCATACATCTCACCTCATGGATAGTTTGCATCAGAGTAAATTTGTTCGAGGGCCTCTCGTAAATTAGTTCTAGTCCTCTTCCCGCTTTTTCACCATACCCAGTCAAATACAACAACAACAATAATAATAATAATTCACATAACATTATAGTATAATATTCTATTGTAGGGTTCCCACTCGTTTGTCGACGACGACAATAATGAACCAGTCACCGCCCGTGGTCCGTACCAAAAGTGCGGCTGCAGTAATTTAAGACAGACGCGTCGTCGGTGACAAACAATAATAATAAACAATAATGCCATCGACCCTCCGACAACATAATAAGATACGTCGACACGATGACAAACTCGTGGACCGGTGTGGGTACAGTGGTATGTGGTTGTTGTATACCGTATCTATACCAGCTATAAACATTCTGCTGCAGTTGCTGTAATGTCATACTTGATGGGTGGTTTTTTTTTTTTGTATATTATTATACTTAGGTATTTTTCGAACGAGTTTTGGCAAATTCGCGTGATCAATAAATTGGGCAATTATCGTGCAGTAAATTATAATAATACCATGTCCAATTATAAAATCAGTCGCGAAGACCAAGCGCCCGTCATCACAGTAGATATATGTAATATTACCATTTAGGTATGTTAATAATATGCTATTACTAATATGATACATAGGTATTACTGTACTAGACCCCACCTAGACTATAATAATATAAAATTGGACGTTGCTCTCGACATATCGTGGCATACAATAATTTAAGTATTTTATTTTATATTATATCGGCATCGTTTTCGTTAATACTTTTTTTTTATTATTATAATTCATAAATATTAATACATTGCATTTTTAAATAAGAACTTGAACTATAATTTTAAATATTTTAGAATATCGTTTACTTTTATAGATAATTTCTTACAAATATTTTTTTACACCGGCCTGGTAAACGTAATAAACAATGCAATAGACTATATACAACTACGGTACAACGCATATATAAGTGCACAATGCGTATTATGACAATGACAATGCTTAATAGTACTCAATCAGTTTGTTCGTTCAAATGGTCGTTAAGTTGGTTTTTAATTAGCCGTTAATCGCCGCCGATGACGAATACTCAAGACAAACTACGAACAATTATCATTCGTCATCGATACCGGAGTAGGGCGTAGTCTGGGGCGGATCTATGAATGAAAATAGGAGGAGGCTAGACCATAAATATTCACCTATGACCTATATAATACGTTATATCATAAATCAAATACTAATAGTTATAAATGGTGATTGGAACACGATAAACATCTACAGTATATTGTAGTAGATAGGTACCTACTGTTAGAATCCAAATGATTACACCTTATTAGTTTTTTTTTTTTTACATACTAACTTATAAACGAGAAAGGCATCTTTTAAATATAGTATCTGCATCGGCCCTGGGCATAGTTTGCACATCGTTCGGTTTCAAACCGGTTGGCACAAAAACACTAAAAAAACAGAAATACTGATACATAATATAAGTACCTAAATCTTATTAGCCGAAACCCGTCAAATAGTCATAAATACTTCAAATTAGATTAGAAGACTTGAGTAGTTAAGTCCCCTTCTACTATATACTATCGAAAAAATAAAGATGCAAGAGACCATGTCCTTGCGCTCCCTTAAAAGTTTATCTAAATAAAATAAAAATAATTGCATCTTAGTATATTATAAACATTTTAAAATTAGTAAAATATGTCATTATTTTTCTGTAAATTAATTCAAAATATTATCCGGGTCTATACTACTGAATAAATATCGGTGGACGATAGTCTATGCAGTGGCGTATCTACGAGGGGGTCATATCCCCCTCCGCAGACCAAATTTTGTAAGCAATACAACATGTATTAAAAATAATATTAATATAAGTAAATGAAAAAAATCTAGATACGCTACTGAGTCTAGGTATAGAATAGATAGAGAAGAAAAACAAGGCTGGCCTAAGGGTCGAGTGTTTACCTTATCCAAGTTTGTAACACGTGTAACAAATATAACGTTAACATTTTGCTATACTGATGGGTAGGTCTAGTGATTTAAAGCTATAATTATTTGAAAATATTAGGAAATAAGAATGGTAAGAAACTAAAAAATGTATATCGTAGTGACGCATAATGTATTACTGTTTTTATTACTTAATGATACCACTTATGACTAGAGCGCAGATTTGTATGCATTAAAAGCTGTCAGAATATGCCATATTTTATCATGTAGTTAAAATCGTGAAAACATGCATCGAAAATGTAAGAAAAAAAAACATGAACATTTTGGAATATGGTAAAAAGTTCAGAATATAATAATTTATAAATTAATGACTCAAAAATAATTTAAAACAAAATATAAACAACTTATGACAAACTTATAATTATAGGTATTTACTAAAAAAAATAAAATAATTTTTGATTTTTAAATGTATAATTCAATATTATTAAAATTAATAATCACTTGGTGCCTACAATATTTTTTATTAAATTGTATTCTTGACAAAATATTATTTTATACATTTGTAATACGAAAAAAAAATTGCCATTAGCTTTAAATTAATTCAATTTGTAAAGAATACGGTCAAAAACCTCAAAAATGGGAAAGAAAAAACATGCAATTGGATAAAAATCCACTCTCTAGTTATGAACTATCAGAAATACAATATCACTAGAATAATCAGTCAAATATATTTTAAATTCCAAGTGTAACATAGCGAATGATGTGTCTTTTTTATAGAAAAATGCTCTGATCATCAACCTTTGATAGAAGTTTCTGGTACAAAAGTGGATCTAGTTGATAATTTAGGGATTTCCCAATTGAGAAATGTAGTACTTTTCAAAATAAATCGGAAAATATGTCATTTTAGATCGTGTGACATACTACTCGATATTTTCTACTTCAAAGAAAATGTATGAGTCATAACTCATAAGTATTATGTATTAATAAATAATTTATTGTATACCTAGTGGGAATTAGGTAATGTTTACATTTTATTCGTTTCTATGATGATAAGCAAAGCATTAGACAAAATCGGTTGGATAAATAATGTAGGTACCTAGCACCAAAACATATTATTTATGTTTAAAAAAATACTAACATTTGTTAAAACGTTAATATTTTTGTTAATGTTAAAATAATTGTTTAGCACCTGGTTGCCAAAAAGTTAGACCAACTTCACTTAGATAATCTTCAATTATTTATTTTTTTGACATACATTTTTTTGGGGTACATTATTTTTCTAACAAATTTTTGGTTTCTAAACGTTTTGTTTATAGCTATATAAACAAACAAAATGTAAAAATTAACTAATTCTCTAGTTATGGGTACATACAATTAATTTTTACGATTTTTTTCTATTTATTTTAGGTAAAAATTATTTGTTTGGTCAAAAGGTTTAAAAATATAATACAAGGGTTCTCATAAGTTTTTATCATAGCTTATTAAAAATATTGAAAATACAACATAATATTATATACGTGATTTTTTTTTGTGAGCATTTCAAGTTCAAATTGTGTCGAAATTAAGAAAACTTGCAAATTACTTTGTATATACTATATTGGGGATCTAATACATGTTAAATTACAGTATGAATTCATACTGTAACCAAAAAAGCACTGATTATCTTATAATGATTATATTATAGGCATGCAAATGCAATATTTGTTTGAAAAAATTAATTCAACCTACCCATCATTACTCATTGATAAAATAATATAATATAAAATATCCTAGGGACTAGGCTGACACACTGTTTCCACTCAAAAGCATTTTTCGTAAACATCGTTGAATTCAAATTTGACACACCCATTACAGTGACCTTGCTGTGACTCGAAACTTACCGTAGGTACTGCATGGAGCAGTACTCACTCACCCACTTTTGTTTTTTTTATATTGCAATACAATAATATTACACTATCGAGTTTACTTACTAAATTGCAAGAAAAAAAAATACAATAATTGTATCCATCAACTGTACTCGATGTGGACCTGACGGACGTTTGAGAGACCCAAGTCCCCCCTGCAAGCTCCCCTCTCAAATCATGCTCTAATATCCGGTCACTCGCTCCTGGGGACGTGGCGAAGCGTCGTGCGATACCACATGAATTATGTTAAATTATGTTGACGCGTGTCATATCATAAATTTATTTTTTTTTCGTAAAAGAGTAATATAATTATAGGTAATAAGTAGCTACACAAACACGCGGTGTTCGCCGCTCGAGTGCAGCTCGCTAATACGAGGGCATGAGTCGTGATTCACGGGTCACACGTCGCAATAATAGCCTCCACACCGTCCGTCTAACGAGTAAAACGTGTTGAACGTGTTCGACTGTAAAAAACACACATAATAAAAATAATAACAACAATAATATTATTACAATGCGATTAAAACGTACCTATACGCCGTCGTCGTTGATATCGCTAACCGAGTGATTCCGCGGGCGTGCGATTCGTTACGTCCGTACACCGCATTGTTATTAATAATCGATCTCGAATACAACAATAATAATAATAATAATAATAATAATAATATGGATATAATATTGTGTAAATATATTATATTATACTGCAGGGTGTATCGAACCGTCCACACAATCTCAAAATAGGCGTGAAACGGCCATCACGCACTCCGTCTGTAATTTAATAACAACAATATTACACGACTGAACGGTTAATGTGGTGATCGCGTACTATATTATATAGGTAGGTATACCTACGTATGTTATAATAATAATAATAATAATAATAATAATAATAGGAGTCTGAAACGTTGAGACTTATCGAGCCACGCGTGCTCGACCGACCGATTCAACAAACCCGATGACGGGCGAAAACCCATTCGATAGTGATATCAGCCAGCAGCTAGATATTAAAATATATAGGTATTATGTTTATATTATAATATACAAGGTGTAACAGAATACCTGACAGATGAAAAATTAACAGAAGCCAAACGTGTGAAATCAATTTTGACAATTTTTTTACATATGGTTAGTAAATGATTTACAATTTAATACTTATGTCTAAAAATTCACAGAACAATATTCTGAAAAGAGTATGTAGGCATCTAGATTCAAAATAATTCAATTAAAATTTTAAAATAAACTACTTGACTTGACGTTTTAACCATAACATTTTTTTAAAAAATTAGATGGAGCTAAGTAGTTACAAATTCCTATTTTGAATAAAAAATATTTAATACGATTAAATACTGATTAGAATAAAAGTAGTTTTTTATTTTCCCGGTCTTTTTGTTCCACCTTTTATATTATTATAATTCTTTTATCACTGTAAACTGCAGTCTTTTACTTGATATGTTATGCGTGTTTATAATAAAACTGTTTTTTACTAAATGTGAAATCAATAGGTAGGTACATGATATTTTGTACCACTCTTTTAAACGACAACAACATTTATAATTTCATATTTGCGAAGTGAAATAAGAAAAATTCATATATAAAACATATACTAAATACTTACTGAGAAAATGATTGCAGTTTAATGAAAAGTAATGTACTGTATATATAGGTTCGTTCTCCATAACTCTTCTTCTTGGTGGATAAAATGATTTATTTAGAATTTACCTAAATCAGCGATTGAATCGACCAGGGTCTAAAGTCCGACTTATTCATCTAATTCTAGAATAATTAAAATAATGTTATATAATCTATTATAATAATAGTACAACACAAAATGAAACATTAATATTAAATTCAACTTTATTTAAAGTTATTATAACATTATAGTTTTTGCTCTAAAATAAAGTATTAAATTTCCGAAATATCAATGATAAAAATTTATCGATGGACACAAACGCAGTAGAGACACGCCGAATCCTAACATCTTAAATACATTTTTGCTTAAATCGGTTACTATTCTGTATACATAGTTTTATAGTTTGAAAAAGCAACTTATAAAAACTATTCTTTGGGTTATTTAAAAAGTTAAAAAAATACATTATTTATGTATTTTTCATTTCACCCGATAACATTTTTGTTATTTTTATTTTT
The DNA here is from genome assembly GCA_008086715.1 of Sitobion miscanthi. Classification (NCBI taxonomy): domain Eukaryota; kingdom Metazoa; phylum Arthropoda; class Insecta; order Hemiptera; family Aphididae; genus Sitobion; species Sitobion miscanthi. The sequence goes on along the minus strand of CM017801.1, from coordinate 7,546,568 downwards.
ATTTAACCGTTCATTTATGTCTATTGGATGAAAAAAAAAACGACCACAAAAGGGGAAATATAACGAACTCAGAAGATTTCCAGATATTATCCAATATACCTGTTATAATGGTTATTGGCGTTTTATTAGGTAAGTCGTAAGTGTTCAAATGAAATTGTACTGATCGTTTTACCGAGAAAACCGACTCGTCAAGTGTACTACGAATATCACGGGACAAACGAAAAGTCTGTAACGAACTTATTTTCTGCTCACTCGTCGATTTATGGTTTATGCACAGCAATTGTTTTTATTTACAATCGATATCGAATCGATTTAATGTCAGTAAGAATTTTTACAGAAAACAATATTAGCGAAACATCTCTACGCTCGTTTGGAGAACTAAATCTGCATAATATATACCATGCATGTGGTATATAAGGTATACATGCATTTTTTTGTCACACATACCATATTAGATATAAATAAATAGGAATGACATTATTGTATGTAAATAGTAATAGTTGAGCTTATTTCACTATTATTGGTTTTACATACCATTTGTTTCTAATTCGTATTGTTTCTATACAAATCGATGAATAATGGATATTTTAGTACATATTGCAGAGTAGTATTTTGTATTTGTTAAACACTATGACGTACGAAATTTGGAGTTTTCTTACCTATATTATTATGATGGGCAAAATTCTAGACTCTATGCAAGTGGTTAATATGCCAAGTGGACAATATCTCATTCAATTGTATGAAACAGTAACTGACAAATCGGTCTCTCCGGTACTTTGTTAAAATTTATTTGGATTTTAAAATTAAATAGTTCAACTTTTCACGGCACACCTTTAAAATATAACGGCACACTCTTTGAGGAACACTGCTCCATCCAGTAGGTCGTCGTCTTAGAGATACAAGACTTAATAAGACTCTTAATGTAGGTAAGTATTGTATTTTAACTCAAATTAATAAGCCAAACGTATGACTTGTTGATTACGAAACTAAAAGAATAATATGTAAGTTTGATTATTATGTAAATTCATCGTGTGCATAAGATTCGAAATCCATGTTGACAAATTCTGATAGGTATAAGTTTAACTAGCTACGCCATATTATCATAAATTCGTATAAGCATTATTTTTTGGATATAATTTGGTTGGGCGTTTATAATAATTTATCACTTTGATTTCAAAGTGTTGATATATATTTTAAAAAATCTCAATGCATATAAAAAAAAATGGTTTGTGAATTTAGCAACGATGTATATTCACAAATTCAATTATAGTGGTCACAATCGCATTTGCATACATTGCGAAAAAAATTCTACCATCGTCTTTGGTGACAAAAACGTTCGGAAAATTCAATTTGTATCCAATTTCCTGTTCACTTCATTGTCAATAATATATAACTTCACAAAGTTATTTTTCTCGGTGAATATTTTTATTTTATTTATGTATTTTAGTTTAACTTGTAAATTCCAAAGTCAAGCAAACGGTTACTTTTGTCAGTCACGAGTTTCTGGATGCGCACATTATCTGCTCTGTCGCTTTAAAAACATAGCATAATCTCGTTGAAAATAAATAAAACCATAACGATGGTACTATCGACCGGTCGAGACCATCGATCAATAGTGTCCGTCGAAAAAATAAAATCAATAACCCTAACCTTCAGAAGGCGTTCCACCGTCAATATTTAATGAACTATAAACATTTTCAAAAAAAAAAAAAAAAATGCTTTTGTTTGCAGCTTTTGTCGGAAGAACAACACGCTCAATACAACGCGTGGGCCGTGAAACAATTTAATATGTGCTGGGTGTGTATAGCAACATTTGGCGTGGCAATAAAGTCTGTTTCGAAAGACAAAAGTATCAGTCTGATATAAATTCGCTAAATGTGCGCAGCACAGGACGAGAGTGACTCGAATACAATGTTAAGCGTAATTATTCGACTAAAAATATTACTGAAGTGTCTGTTGTCTGTTTCTATACCTTGATGGCTACTGTTAAAATGTTTTTGTTTTGTTTTTTACCCTCCCGACAATATTCTTACCAGGTAGTTTGTACAAACGATTACAATAATAATTAGTTCGCTTTTTTTTGTACCTTCAAAACTTTCTTATACGTTTGTCATTCCGAAGACGAAATGCGTATTGTTGTGTAACGGACGCCTAATTTTACTCGTTTTTAATATGGGCATACATATTTATACATTCATTTATTAAGAAATCTTATACTATAAAACGTGAACCCGAGGGTGCTCCGTTTCCGACTAGGTATAATGCTAAATATAAAGTATGATCAAAGTTCAAAATGTATAGTGACAGTTTGTATTAAGTCGGAAAAGATTTGATCCGAAAATTGATATTATCTTGGATTTAACATTTGGACTGCTTACTTTACAATTAAAATAAGATTTAATAAAATTAAAAATTAATATATATAAATTAATATCTGTCTGTAAGTCCTTTATGCATTCCTAAACGGCAGGACCGATTTTGATGAAATTCTTTGTGTATGTTTGAGTGGTTCCCTGGATGATTTAGATTCACAATGAGACCTGTTAGGTCCATTCCGGGGAGATGCTCAAACAGAGATATTGAGATTTACGATGGGAAATTTTGTTTTCAAATGGTCGCTTTTGGCTATAGGATAAATAATTAGTAGAAATTAGTATTTTTTTTTGTATACATTGGTAGCCATTGGTTAATCGATCAAGCAAAAACAAATTTTCACACATTGCCTACTAAGGTGGCTGAATTTCACTTATAGCCTCTCATCGGCGTTTCCACAATCCACCACAGGTGGATTTCCTACTTGATATGCTTTCGCACATTGCCCGAGATTCGGCGTAGTCAGATTGCCAACCAGGGTGGCTGAATTGCGCTTACTGCAGCGAGTTCCACCCAAATGTAGTTGAACAATCACAATTTTTTTAAGATTTATAATTTTTTAAGGGTAACGATATGAGTGTTATAACATATGTAATGTTTGACTCATTAACTTAGGTCTATAAAATTATGTACGTATAACTTTCAAAAAATTTGAAATTTCGTAAAAAACCCACATACAAACACAGATAATGTCCTTAACATTGAGTTTTATAATAGGTCGATTCACTCTAATTTTTAAACTAACTGAGCTAAACGTAGTGATCTGCTCATCTTAAATTTGCTATGTTACACATTTGTAAGACGGAGACAACAAATGTCTATGTAGCGTCCTCTTAAATTAATTTTCAATATTCTTAGTTAAATGTTTATTATACATTGATCGTTTTAAGTTGTTATAATATTAATATTTACGTTTTGTTTACACAAATAATACCCTTCATGGAAATACTCCATGAAAACTCTGCAGCAGCCACTGTTAAACTTCAATTAAGTATTTACTTAATAACTTATAATGATGAATTGATCTCGTATAAATTACAATATTATTGGTAAACAAATACAGGGGAATAATTATTGAAAAACGAACGATTTTATTTCGAAGTTGTTAAACATATTTTTGTGTAAGGTAAATAGCAAGTAGATATAGTTTTTCTCGGGTTGTGTACAATTTAAAATTACTGAGTTAGAAACCTAAGAGCTATATCGGTATAACACGCACTGTGTAATATAGATTTCTCATCGTCTGCATATCGCCCGGAGGCAACATTTATCAAAGAAGATTAATTTTTTAGTATGTTAAAACACAAGCTGAATAGAATATACAAACATAACAAGTTGAATAGTGTCTGGTCTTTTGTTCCTACTCTCGTTTTATTATAATTGTCGGTATTACACAGCACGACAGGCATTACACACAGAATAAAAACTACCTATGTTAACCGTGAGTTAAAGGTCAGGTAATTCGAAGCAAAGAAAACAAATTAACCCATCGAATACGTGTGTAAACATTAATCGACTGTTGGTTATAAAGAACTAAAGCTGCTTAGGTAGACATAACAACACACACACACACACACATACACACACACACACAACATCCACATAAATATATATGTTATACATACACATATTATACGAATATGTATTATAGAAAAATAGATCAAAATAATAAGTAATAGTATATTAGGTAGGCAAAATGATATGTATAAATTAATAATTATACATGTATAACACATGTATTATAAAGGTATATTATGTAATATATAGGTAGATATATATCATACATAAATAAATTCAATAAGGCATCTACATTTTTAAAAAATAAATAGAAAATTGCGATGAACTTACTTTGCTTTCGACGGTGCGTGATTTTATTAAATTCTACACAAAAAAAAAATTGCATATGACTTTTTTTGAATTAATCTTATGATAGAAGTATAATATAATATGGTTATGAGAAGCAAATAAATTCTAGGCAGCCTATAGAAAAAACTCACATTACTACAAAACTAGTCAGTGTTACTTAATGGTTATCATTTATTAGGTAATTTCTTATTGGTATTATAAATTTTGAAGTAATTTACAATTCATCACATTTGGCAAACGATTCTTAACGGATCTCGTATGATTATGGGGTGTTTCCTTGATGTATTTTTTTTTAATTAAGTGTTTTCCCGAAGGAATTTTTTTTCAATTATTTTTAGTGTTTTCGATAATTTCTATTTTCGTTTGATTAACATGTGATCGATCGCAGCTCAAAATATTGTTTGTTATCCGTTGTAACTTTTTAATTTTTTTGAGATAGAGACTTCAATTGGAGCTCATTTAAAATCTCGTTAAAAAAGCTTTAAGTTATGTATTGTTATTTTTATTTTTATTTAATCTTTGCTTAATTTGTATATTTTATTGAACATATATGTCTAGCAAAATAATAAAAAAAAATGTCATGGTATAATAAATTAGTGATATACACAACGTTTTATAGTTACTGTCGTCTGTCGGACGTAACCATATAGTTTAATACTGTAACGATTGTGGTACACATAATATATCTATCTACAATTGTTTACTAAAAAGTATTGTATTAAAATAAATAATATTATTATATAAGCAATTTTCGTATTGAACGCGGTTGGCACATTTAAATTTACTCGTTGATACCTATATGATACCCCAAATGTAGTTGACCCGGCCGTTTATAATAATGTATCGAAATCTCAGTAGACTCGTAACGAAGTGCAGCTGACCAATCCAACCCATACTATCCCTTATGAAAGGTACTATCGCAGGTAGTATACTTATAGTCTTCCACTCCATGTACGTTTTTTAGAACATAGGTATATGTTTATTACATTTGACCAGATTTCGAGATTTGCCCGTGACTCGTAAGTGACCGCCACAACATGTTTATTTCAAAACATGTACATATGATTATAACTTATAAGTGCCTCTTATATTTTCCGTTTTATTTCTTATAGTGTTAAAATCAGCAGAAAAATTAGAGCCCTATATTATAAGACTGAATTTCCGAGCAACATTCCACTTACGTAATATTGCGAGGAAGTCGATGATAATAATTTTAGTGTGTAAAAAAAATACAATAATTTATTATCAAAACAATATTATGATAAGTATAATATGGTAAGAATTGGTTATCTGAAAGTCAAAGGAATCGAACAAAAACTACCAGTTAATAAAGGATAATACAACAATAGGAGATTCTAGGAACTAGCTAAAAAGTTAGAGGTATAGACGATTTCGAAATAAAAAGGTTGGACTTTTTGGCAAGTTTTTTGGGCAAGTTCGAATGTACATAACTGTAAAATTATTATAATATTTTCCAACACTTAAAGCACAATATTTTTTTTTCTAACTATCTAAGCTTACTTTTATATTATATCGATAACACTATTGATTTCATATGACCATATTGTGGTGCTCCTAACAGCATCTTTCCTGGTGGGAAAGTGAATTTAGTTGGTACTTTGGGTGGTTGAAAGTAAAAAAAGTCCATTAGTTTTCAAAGTTATCTAAAAAAACAAACAAAAAATTAAGGAAAATCTGAGTTTTTTAAACTTGAAAATTCAGTACAAACTTCCCCGTAAGTTTATATAATAGCAGTTGAAAAAATTGAAAAAAACATAAGCATGATTTTTTTTTATAGGCATTTATAAAGTTCAAAGGTTTATGAAATTCATCAAATTAAAAATGTACAAATTACTTAGTAGTTAAAAATGTATACAATTTTCAAATTTTATACCTAAGGATTGAACATTTAAAACAGGGATTCTCATAAACAGTTTATACTGTAACCAAAAATCTAAAGAATATACAAACATAGTTATTTTTTACAGATATTATAGTTAAAATTTGGATTGGAGGGGAGGGAGGTCGTGGATAATTTCTAAGAACATGATATGTAAGGGGCTAACGGAGCACAAAAAACGGTCAATGGGAGGGGATTAAAACCTCATAATCCCACCGTGAGTACGCCCATGGTAGGACAATATATATTAATAAGTCTATGGTCACGATAAATCGGTCAGTATTATCAAGTGGACCGGTGTTCTATTTTAAATTTTCCAAAGCCCAGCAGTCGGGCGTTCAAAAACTCTTAAGAACTTATTTTGCTTGATAATAATTGTCCAATTTATTATATTTAATCTGTATAAAATTAATTATTAAAATTTTTTTTTTTTGATTTTTGATTTTAACAATCTATACAAATTATGTATAATAAGCTTAAGTGCTAACAAATTACGATTACAGCCAGAAAAATATGAAGGAGAAGCCCCCCACTGGTGACACTCCAGGTCAGAGTCGCAAGGTTAAATTATAAAAGTAGGTCGCGGCACCACTTTCTTTTCAATCTTTTGGAAGGGTTGCCAGGCATTGGATTGGTTAGATTTTTAGCTAGGATGTTAGGGTGGTCGAAGAGAGAGTTGTGGTAACGAAAGTAAGACTTGGTAGCGGTTTCTAACACTGTGTTCATTTTTAGGTCTGAGTGTAAAGTTTGATTGGATACATAGAAAGGAGCCTTTGTTATTAAACGAAACAATTTATTTTGGGTTATTTGAATTTTGTTTATGTGTGACTTTTTTGCAGAGCCCCATATTTGGATACCATACATCCAAATGGGTTTAAGGAGGGTTTTATATAAGTTTAGTTTAGTGTGAAGTGTAAGTTTTGATTTTGCGTTAAAGAAGAATTTAAGGGAACGAAGACGAGAGTTTAGTTTAATTTTGATATTATGAGTTTGGTGGGCCCAGTTTAGTTTATTGTCAAAATATACACCTAAGTATTTTGTGCTTAGTGAGGTTGGAATTGTGATGTTGTTAAAAGAAATTTGAGGGCAAATTTGATGTTTAAGGGTAAAAGTGATGTGACAGGATTTGGTTTCGTTTATTTTGACTTTCCAATTTTGACACCAGGATTCTAAACGAGAGAGATGAGATTGAAGTTGAAAAGAGGCAATGAAAGGGTTTTCGTGTGTTGAAAGGATAGCTTTATCATCGGCGTATTCAGCAACGAACGTGTAGGGAGAAGTGGGTTGATCAGCTATAAAGATGTTGAAAAGGACAGGTGCTGTAATTGCTCCTTGAGGAACTCCGGCTTCTATAGTGGATATAGATGAGAGGCTTGAGCGGTACCGAACAGCGAACTGACGGTTATCGAGATATGATTTAAAAAATAGATAGAATGCGGGTGGGAGGATTTTTTTAAATTTATATAGGAGGCCAGGGTGCCAAACCCTGTCAAATGCCTGAGCGACATCGAGAAGACAGCGTTACAGTATTGTTTTTTTTCTAGAGCTGATGCAATTGTGTCAGTTATACGATTCACTTGGTGAATTGTGGAATGACGGTTTCGAAAACCGAATTGCGAATTAGGTATAGTTTTAGAGTTATTTATGATCGGACTAATTTGTTTGAGCACTAGCTTTTCAAGTACCTTCGAGAAGAATGGTAGAAGACTTATAGGTCTGTATGAGGAAGGAATGTCGGGGGGCTTACCAGGTTTGGGAATGACTATAATGATGGAGAACTTTCACTGAAGCGGGAAATAGGATAGACGAATAATTGAATTAAAAATGTACGTAAGAAGTATTAGCGTTTTCCTTGGGAGATGTTTGGCTACTTCGTAGGTTATGAGATCAAAACCGGGCGCCTTCCTTTTAGGGAATGAGTCAATGCAATGTTGGACTTCTGCAGGAGAGAACGCTTTAGGGGGTAGAGTCATTTGCAAGGGGGAAAGCAAAAATTGTTCAATTTTGTTGGAAAAAGCAGGGTTGTTCATATTATTATGAGGTTTAAAGACTTCGGCTAGGTGAGTTTTAAAGAGATCAGCTTTAACTGGGTCCTCAATGGCCCATGTGTTGTTGGGTACCTTTTAGGGGAGGATATGAGGGTTTTTCTTTAAGAGCTTTTTTTGTGGCTTTCCAGATAGAACCATCTTTGAAGGAAAGTGAAGCTATATAGTTAGTAAATGATTGGTTTCTGAAGTTCGACATCAGTCTTTTTAATTGCGTGGATAGGGAGTTTAGACGATTTTTGTCAGAGGGATATTTGGTTCGTTGCCATTGCGTTCTTGCTCGGCGTTTTTCGCTAATTACATGACGTATATGAGCAGGAATGTTTATGGAAAAGAGAGGGGAGGGTTGTAATACTGGGGTAGAGTTCCACAATTATTAAAATAGACAATATAGTTTGCCATTGTTATAATATTATTTGTATTCTTATTGCGATTTCCATTTCTACGATACCTATAATAGGGATACACAATAATATAATATCGTAAACTGCACGATACGTCTTTTGTGCTATTTTTTTAAAACAATTGTTATTCTCGACCAACCCGACGACGACGACAATAATACATGCAAATAGGTACTAAAAACATACAAACTGAACTATACGACTGTTTTATCTAAAGTTCACGCGTTGTCGGCCGCGATAAATCGGTCACCATTATCAGGCGTTCTATTTTAAATTGCCCAAAGTTGCAGCAGTCGGGCATTATTTAAAAACTCTTTAGAACTCCCAGTCATTTTGCCCACAACCTGCGTAATATATATTCATAACATTATATTATAATAATAATATAATACAAATTATTTTGTTATGACCATTTCGGGACAACGGAAGTGTATTGTTTCACATTTTAACAATTGATTTCGTCCAGTCAACTCGTATATTATACACCCTTACCCGAGAATACGTATTATTATTATTATTATTATTGTCGTGTTTAAGTTTTTCTCGACAAAAACGTGCACAAAACATTTAAATATAGACTACGCGTTGTGACATTTTTGTTATTTGTTTCAGTTTTTGAATATACTTACATATATATATAATACTCGTGTCGGCGCCCCGGCGGTACTTATAGTTTATACAACGCGAAGAGTTCACATTTTACAAACGGATTTCTCATTAGAAAAATGTTCGAAATATTTGTCTACGTGCATTACAGATACTTTACTTTGTTACCAAATCCTTAGGAACGCAAAACGTGCCTGAGCAGTACAGCCTCCAGCCTTAAAGGATAAAGGCAACCTAACAACATAAATTTCCCTACGATGATATTTGCATTTATGTTTTTTTTTTATCACTATATAATTGTACCTATATTTACTATTTAGGTTTTTATCAATGTTCGAATCTTTTAAAAAAAAAACCATAGCACGCTACTTGGTATTTTTCCTCTACACTGAAAATCTATGAATCATAATAAATATGTTATTGTTGATAAGTAAGTGATGACAAAATCGGTTAGAAAAAAAACACTAGAGACATTTACAAAATAAAATAAAACCTATTTTTAAATATTCAAAAATGAAATTATAATATTATTATATATTTGAGTATGATATCACCACAATCGTTTTTATGAAAATTCAACATTGGCAATATTAATAAAATATTACCAAAAATTTAACTTTAAATGTAATAGCAAAGCTTACATTTGAATAAAAAAAATTCCTTTTTATGTTACTTACAATTAAAACGTTACACAATTTGTGCGTTAACTGTTATTTAGAACTAATACGTTGTACAAGTTTTGCTTTTATCGTTATTTAGAATTAAAACGTTATACAAGTTTTGCGTTTATCGTTATTTAAAATAGTATTAATAATAACTAATGCTGACAGGTGATGGCCCAGATATGGAAAATAATCAATTCTAATGTCCGTATACATGAAATAAATATTTCTACGAAACCAATATAACTTTTAAATAAATGAATTTTAAATTATTTCGTTCTGCGTTATTTTTCGTCTAATAAATTTCTATAAATTACGTTTTGCGATATTTTTTGTTCAATGATATTCTCTAAATTACGTTTTCCGTTATGTTTTGTTTAATTATATATAATATATTTTGTTAACTACCATGTTTTGTTTTACGGTATTTAATTATTTTGGACTATTGCTTTCCGTTATAATTACGTTTATAAATTGCAATAGTTTTTTTTTCAAATATAACGTTATTATAAAATTTGCACGCCCTGGTTAATAGGCATCTTATATTATTTGAAAACGATTTACAGAAGGCTCCATGTCATTTGTGCTATTATTAGTTTATTCCGTAGCGCTTTTTTGTTATATAAAAACAATCTGCAAGATCATGCAAACCAGATTTGTGATGTATAATTTTATCCAGAATGATTTTAAAGCAAAAACATTTATAAGAAACATTTTATATAATATAAGACCTATCAATTTTATGTTTTAAATTTCAGGAGAATAAATTAGATGTTTAAGAGTTTTTTAAAATATTTTTTACAAATAATAAAATATTTATCTCATGACATTAAACCCACTATAATCTGAAAAAGAAATTACAAAATATCATGAAGAGTTTAAATAAAAAATTAACTATGAAAACCTATAGTATTAAATTATAGTCCAATATTCAAGCACTTTGGTCTGATTTGATTTACCTGATGATAAAAAAATTTTACGAATTCAATTAAATTCGGTCTTTATATAGGTAACGTATAACTGTTAAACTCAGTTAAAATTAACCAGCATTTATTTTTAAAATTGGTTTTTAAATTAAAATCAATACAAGTGACGCGTTTTCAGTTATAAAGTACCTATGGCAATATATTATACTGATATATATTTTTTTAATACTTTTTTATTAGGGCATATTGTCGGCATCATACGGTCTTTAATTATTATTATTAAACACGAACACTATGACGAAAAGCCTGGATTAGCGGACTTTGCTCTGACAGAGGTGACATATAAATCGTTAGAGGTGAAAATGTTAACGAGTCGACGGGGCGTAGATGGTTAAGATATTATTTGCGTGAAGTTAACCTCCATCCCTCTCGCCATCTATCTCCCTCACTTTATTGTGATCGAATTTAATGCGATTCACCGTCAAATTCTTAAATATTTAACAACAGCTTCCAGACTTCCGGTTATTGAACGATTAATTAATTTCTCTAGGCATATGTCATTCGGATGCCCGTGGTCTGAGATGAACTGCAGAATCTCAATTAAGGGTACTTGCGGCGTGTTACGGAATTGACGTGAATTTTTTGTTTAGTATTTTCAATAGTGGTCGAAATATGTTATTGTGTATTTTATACTAGAAAAAAACAAATATCAATATGCATCAACAATGGGATGGAAATACTAGGCAATATAGTATTAATAGAAAATAGCGCATAGATCGTCATCGGTGATTCAATATTTCAATGTCAAAATGACTGCACGATGTTCGAAAAGTTAAGGTCCGTGAATAACACATTTTTTGGTAAAATTATTGTTCGTTTCTCCCAAACGACTGTTACAATACCTAATTGTTTCCGTGAACATAATAATAATATGTATAATATTATGTTATAATATTACACGGCTGACTGACGCCACTTTATTGTGACTACTATCAGAAGGTGTGGCGAACAGCGATTTATTAATTTAGTCACCCGCGGTCAACAAATTTCCCATAGACGCACGCAATAATATTTATAATATCTACATGTAAATAATATAATATAGCGTCGGACGTCTCCATATTTCGTAATCCGAAAAGCGGAGAGAAAATTACGATATTATTTTCAATTAGAGCCGACGCGCGCACAGCAATAACCACGGTCCCTGTTACCGTTATCGTGGTATGCGCGGAGTGATATAATGTTATAAGTATCGTCCTCGATAGTTGCCTAATATATTATTGTAATTATCGAGCAATATTATTACAGTCGTCGTCGAGAGATATATTATGGTCAGCGCCTAATCGCCACGGCTCGGTCGGACGACTGCACTCACGGCGTGGGCTTGCGCATAATATTATGATAAAATAATAATATAATATTATTTTGTACGTTATTTTTGTTGTTATTCCAATTATTGGTGAATCCGAATCTGATTGGATCCGGACGCGTAGGACGCGCATTTTAAAATATTATAATAAAGTTATCATTTCGACGACGACAAATCGGCCACACCGACCGCGTAAAAACAATACGCCCGACTGGAATTCGTAGGACGTCGTGGCGGGCACTCTCCCCCAATTAGCAGCCGTACCTTTTTTTTTTTTTTGTTCGTTTGGTTGTTTATTTATTTGTCAGCCACGTAAATTCAAAACCAACCTGACATGCGTGGTGCGATACACCTATATAGCTCAGAGCATTGGAAGTTCGCTTCTGGGGTGGGGTAAAACGGGAGCGTGATCGTCAATAACGAGTGAAATTAGTGTATGAAATGAAAATATAAAACCATTAAAAAAAAAATATCCAAAATCTCATGGTATTATCTACGGTAATTTATTTATATTGATCGAACAGTTCAACAGAGGGTAACGGCAAAAAGGAAGTCCTTAAAATTAGATTGTTTTACATTTCCAAGGATTTTAAATCAATCATACAAATCGTATTTGAGTTATATTTCTCAATGATAATTATAAATACGAGAAAAACAAAATTATAATACTTAGTATGACTCGCTCCGTTTGAAACGAAGAAAGATTACTGATCAGATCTGCTAACACAAAAGATGTATACAACTTGACTCATTGAAGAGGATAGGTATGCTGATGACTACCATTTTTCTACTGTTCAAAAGCTATGGTTACTATAATAATAACCAACTTTCCATATATTTTTCATTTATTGGTGGTGGTTAGCATACCAACTACCTTACTATCAGTTTAAACATATGTCGAGCGTTATTACTACCAATTTTCTGATACCATTTCCGTCGTGAATATTTTTTTATGATGCTTATCAATATTGTGATTTACATAATAAATATTTTGATTGAATGAAAACAAAAATAAAAATTTTAAAATATTCATTATTTTATAATTAAATAATATTAAATAGTATTATATAAAATTACTGGCTGTCTCGCCTGACGTTATCCGTGCCAAAGATTTGTATATATTATAAATATACTAGCTGATCCTGTGCACTTCGTTGCCCATTAAATGTACCAACTCTATATGACTCAAAATTTATTAAATTCGTTATTTAATATTCGGTGTATGGTGTTCACAATTTATATTAACTTTTCTGTTGCCTAGAATAAAAATTCTGATTCGTAGCAGTATATTATTATCAGGTAGGCAATCTACCTGTAGTAGATCGCAGACCCCGTGCTGTTTTTACGTAACTTTATAATTTAACTCTAAAGTATCAAAGTTATACCAAGTTTGTTGTTTTTACATAATTCCACCTACGGCGGATTAATATAATCAATTAACATAAAATCCTAACCTAACCTAACCGTACTAAAATCCGATGAACAAAAAACCAAATTTAGCCCTTTTTAAATTAGCCTATCTTCTTCCCAGAGATCTAATCTACACACAAACGTTTATTTATAATTATAAAATAGTTAATTATATATATATATTATATATATTGCCAAAAATAATAATAAAAATCAACAATCATGCCCGATTAACCAATAGCAACCAATATATAATACACTATTATTATTTTAATCTGCAACAATAAACTACATTTTTATTTTATTATTTAGTTTAATTTTTTCTGGACAGATGTCGTCACTGTTGTATTTTTGACATTCAGATTTCCAACTTTTCCGGTCGATTTTCCTAAGATTTTCTTTCATAAGAACTTTCTCCGTGATATACTCTTTCGTTTAAAAAAAATCAAGAAGATCTGATAAGTAGTTCCAGAGTTTAATCTGTAGAGAGTTTTTTATTTCACATTTATATAGTTATATTTGTAAAAAAATGTATAATATTATCTTCTAGTAATATAATATGACGTAACCAATGGTCACCATTTATAAAAACAAAACATTTAATTCTTTTTTTAGTATGTTGAAAAAAAGTTCATCTGTGAGCTACCATTTAGCTGCCCTTTAGTTAGGTATTTATAGTAGTTAAACAAATGAGCTATAAACGCCCTCAAAGTCTCAATAAGAATTCTATTGATATACTTTTTATTGAAAACGGTCCAGTTTTTTGAGTCTATTACTTTCGGATGAAGTAACATACATTTTTATCTGTACAACCCGACATTGCCCGTGAAAAAATGAAAATAATATAATTTAGTGTTATATAGGTGTATCTTGGCTTTGGTATACCTCAGTTCGCAGAAAATTTGGGTCAGTGTACCTGAACTAATCAGACAGAGACTGACAGTTTACCTGTGGTTGATTGGATATGGCACTTGGTATAAACCAAATGTAGTTCAAACTAATCTCTCAATTTTCCTGATATCTCCAAGAACAATTTGAAATTTTCAAAAATCTGTTAAGTAGGTTTTGAGTACTTATACAAGCTACAAACATACATTAAACTCTCATATTTGTCTTAAGATATTATTTCTTTATTTGAAACCATAAACTTGACGATTTGATGTACCTACGCTTTTTCTGCATTTGACCAAGTAACTAATGGCAACCATTGGTATACAAAAAAAAACTACTAATTTCTACAATTTTTTTCTCTTATTCATATTATAATCTGTAAGCTGTAACCAATACACATTAATAATACATTATATCTAGGTAGGTAGTAGGTATATTGTCAAAATATTTAAAACTTTATAATAATTATTATTGATATTTCGAATAAAAAACATCGGGAACACATATTGTAAATAAGATAAATTTGCTCGCCTAAAATTGGATTTCCGAACACAGCTGTGTACCGGACGAGATAGTTAATTATTTTAAATACGTAATATGCGTATTCGTTAGGACGTTATTAAAGTCTATATTTGCTTGTGTTCTGTCACTTGTTTGAGAGTTACCTGCGCGATTTACCTATAGGCACCTAGCGCTGGTGAAATTTTCGACTGTAGTGGACTAAATAATAGTGACTAGGTATGATAAAACTATAACATTTAAGTATATCTACTCCAAGGAAAACTGTCTCAGTATTATATTATATTTGTATGAGTCGTTCAGTACAATTGAATCAAATTATGAGTGTTTTTCTAATACATTACCCTTTTACTATTTTTACAATAAATATTTGCAAATCACAATGACAATATTATTATATGGACCCACCTTCTACTATGATATATAAATATAATGTATATCAAATAATATGTTTAATAATAAATTAAAAATCGTAATATATTATATTATACGTATTACGTCTTAATATCCAATAGGCGACCTATTTATTTCATATTTGCATTCAAATATTTATTTTGAAATTTTTATAAAGTATGAGTAGTGTTTACATGATTATGTGTATAACTAAACTAATAAATATTTTTTTTAATCTAAATAGGTACTTCGTATACTTAATATTATATAAAATATTATATTATACATACTTAAATATTATAATAAATATGAACTATTACCTATAAAATATATATTATAACTCAGGGCTCACTAGAGTCTAGATGTTGAAGTACGAAATGGTAATTATAATACTCACATGATTTGAAAACATCACGTGTGTAATGAACAAAACTCTACAATCAGTTGTTGAAGGAAAGTTTTTAATTTCTGGATAATTGGCTGTGCCCCGCCGAACGACTTAACAAGGTTCAAATATAAACCGAACATAAATTAGCATTCCTCTCGTTAATCAATTAACCGATAATCCAAAAAAATTCTGTTTTTTTTTTTTAATACACATGGTGAAAAAAAATATTTGAATCCCATGTTATTTAAATACTCAATATCCCTCGTTAAGTCACGGTATTTTTTTTCGAAAATGTAATATTTAATTAAAATTATAACTGCAGAACACTTGATGATAAATAGGTAAGTACAAATTACTAAATCACAAAATCATAAACACGCCAATGGTTATGATTTTAATAAAAAAAATATGCATTTCAAATTATTAAGTATAATTTATACGTGTCAAAGTAACTAATTTTTAAAAAAAAAATACAAACTTATTAAAATGTATATCATTATATATTTTAAAAGATGCTATACTAAACATCAGTTAGGTCCAAATATATATACCACAACTGCAAGGACGTGTCTGTATTATACTAATTGGAAGATTTTATACTATTATCTATCGAATGCAAATACTAAGCATGGAATTTAAGAACGTCTCAAAAATAAGTATTATTTGATCTAGTATATTATTTTTGATGAAGTATGGATTAGAGTTTAATCATTAGACTAATGAATAATAATCCATTTTACGATTAGGCGCTTTTAACGTACTGTCCATACACCAAATATAATGCTAATAATATGAAACGAAAAAATTTAAAAATATAAACCAATACAATAATAAATCTCTATATATATAAAAATAAAAGTACATTTTGAATAAATTTTATAACATTTTATAACATTTATAGCATTTATAAAATTTCAGGACATATTAAGATTGATATGCAGATAGTTTCTGTGAAGTTTGTACGCTGTGGGATAAGTGGTTCCGGAGTTATGACCTCTTAAGTGCACACCTGGCGACATGGCCAAAAACAACAACAACGTCTATACAATTATTTTTATCTATATATATAACCCATAGCAACCATTAAAAAATAAAAATTCCTATCGTAAATCTCAAAATTCTTGTTTGAGCACCTACCGGTGGTGATCACTTCCCTTTTTAAATTAGCCTGTGACACTCACAAGAATGTGGCTTTGTATTGGTGAAAGAATTTTCAAAATCAGTTCAGTAGTTTGGGAGTTTATCCCGCCGAACATAAAAACAAACGCTGTCATTTTAGATATTAGTAAAGATATAAATGAATGTTTGTGTGTAGATTAGACCTCTGAGAAGAAGATATAGGCTAATTTAAAAAGTGTTAAATTTGTTTTTTTTTTATTCATCGGATTTTAGTACGGTTGCGTTAGGCTTTTGTATTAATTGATTATATTAATCCTCCGTAGGTGGAATTAAGTAAAAATAACAAACTTGGTATAATTTTGATACTTTAGAGTTAAATCATACATTTACGTACAAACAGCTCGGGGTCCGCGATCTACCGCAGGTAGATTGCCTACCTGATAATATACTGATGCGAATCGGATTTTTTATCCCCTCAACAGAAAAGTTAAGATAAATTTTGAACACCATACACCAAATATTAAATAACAAATTGAACAAAGTTTGAGTCGTATAGAATTGGTACATTTAACAGACAACGAAGTGCCAGCGGGATCAGCTTATAGTATTTTATAAAGATTATTTTTTGAAATCCATTCAATATTTTTTTTTTAACCAAGTCGTATACAATTACTCCAATATCTAATGAAATTTGAAAATGTAAGTTATTAGAATAATTAACACGTCTTGTGTAATTTATGTTCAGTTTTATTAATTATTGAATGAGGATAAATTTTGATTTACAGTGTAGCAATTACATAGGAAATTTTTTTTTATACAATTTGAACAATATATTTTCATTCATCGTATAAACTTAAGTCATTGTGCTATTATCCGATTTTTCATAGGTATACAATAAAATTAAGAACTCATAAGTGAAAGAGATTTACTATTTACTTAATATTATTTACTTAGCAAAGAGTACAGGTAGGTAGGTTATCATCGAGTATAATACAATATACTCAATGGTAAAATATAATAAAATCAAAATATCAACACTCAAGTAAAAAATGGTGGGTAAGTAGATGCCCTTCTACTGTACAGTAGGTGACAAGTGGGTCACTGTAATAGATGTTGTTAAATTTGAATTAAATGATATAATATCATTGTATAAGAAAAACGATTCTGAGCGAAAACGGTCAGTCAGCCTATGATATTACCAAATATATTTGATGATGTTATTGTGAATGAAGTAATTTATGTATAACCTATTTACGTGGAGCCTTGTTTTCAATTTTCAAACCTTAGCTATAAAAGTTGAACATTTTATAAATTTTTAACTACAAAATAATTATTAATTAAATTTGATACATTTTGTCAAAATTTGAATTTTAAATGTTTATAAAAAATATTGTGCCTATGTATTTTTATTATTTTTCAACTGCTATTAGAACGATATATTAGGAGCCTTATATTAAATTTTCACACTTTTTTACCATACAAATATTTTATTGATATTTATAGAAAAAAAACTAAAAAAATTAAATACTGACTATGTCCTTAAACAGCTCAAAAAGAGTCAAATTATTTTCAAAATTTTATCGTGTATAGAAAATGCTAATACAAACATTCAGTGAAATTTTTAAGTATTTACAGTAATACGTTCTTTAATTACAACAAAATAAGAAAATCGTTACACGAGAAATCGAGTGAATATCAAATGTTGTAAAAATATGAATTTCAAACGCTCATAAAAATTTAATTTGACTATTTGTAGATATTTTTTTTTTTAAAGTAGGCAAACATATAGATAATCTTGTATTACATTTGAAAATCTTAGATTGAAAAGGAAAAATTTTTATGAATTCTCAACTCAAAATAATTTGCTAATTTTCGTGATTTTTTCGTATTTTGTCAATATTTTAACTTTAAATGTTTATAGATACTGTTGAAGAAAATCTAAGCATTTTTACTGTCCTAAAAAGTGAAAATAGACACACAAAAAAAAACACACATCATTGTAAAATCAATGCATTCATCGCTCTTCTCAGAATCTAAAAAATAGAGATAATATGTAACGTAGCTTATACAATATGATACCAGGGCTTGCATTTGAAAAAAAAAAATCCGTCTGATGTTATTTACAATTAAAACGTTATCCAAGTTTATTTAGGATATGGTTGATACCTATTAAATGTATTAGTAATAAGTAATAACTAATGCAAGCAGGTAATGGCCAGGATACGGAATATAATATGATAATTTTTAAGATTGTTCGCTAAGACAAAAATTAATCAAATAAATATATATATAAATAAAATAAATAAAATAAAAAAAAAAAAAAAAATAAAAAAAAAAACATACATCATTGTAAAATCAATACATTCATCGCTTCGCTCAGAATCTAATATTATGTTTCTTCTAACCCTCAAAATGTGTATAACTATTCAAAATAAAATGTTTGTGAAATCGGTTTAACTTGAAAAGCCGTAATTGTACATCCCTGAAATATTGTGTATAGGTATACTATCAACTAGGTAAATATACTCAGTATGGAAATACGATATTATATATTATAATTATTCCGTTATCCCAATTCATTATATTTTAATACGGTGGGTTGTGTGTAGGTTTGCGAATCAAAAGAGATGCGACTAAGTTAGTACTTAGTAAGTAATAGTATAACATAGAATATTATAATTATAACCTAACCTAACCTACCTACGTTTAGACATAATATTGTTATAATAATAATGTTAAAGGTCGTTCTCGCGGTGGTGGTTATGACGTAGGTAGGTAGGTAATAATCGAAATAATATAATTATATTACTTATTCATAAAATGACTACTATTGTCTGTTTATTTATATTATATAATATATGTGAGTATTGCAATCGTTATTGCCAATGTATTAATATTTTTTACAACAGACCTTATAATATAGTATAAGGTCTATGGTATTTACCTGTGCGTACGTTCATATTGTGTCTTTCCTCGCTAAACATCTCGTCAGAATATTCTATCGTCTGCAGACTACTACGAATTAAATTTTGGATGAACTACATGATAGAGGGCCATATAATTATTATAATAATTATTATTAATTATTGTTATAATTTGTATACCTACCGAAAACGGTCATGGACGACCACAAAACTCCGGTGCAAACTGCCAAGTAATCACTAATACCGTTTATAACCGTTATACTATCATTGATGTAAAACGTGGCGTGAACTTGCAAATTCGTCAAATTTGTAAGACCTCGTTTTTTTTATCTGCAAGTTTTTATGACCAAGGTAATACGAGGGCGCTGTCAACGAATACTAAAATATTGAACATTTTATGAAGAGAGTTCGATAGACAAAATATATTATCATAAATCGGGTTTTATTTATTTTTTCCCGATGTCCCGCACATTCGATAAATTCCCATTTCATTTTTTTAGTGCTTTTCGTTGGGTCTTTTATACTCATTGATAAGTTTAAGATTTTCCGGTGATAATCCGCGATGGTTTTTTGAAGTAAATAAGATTTACAATTTTTATGTTTATACCATTTGGCATTTTCCATTTTTATATACCATTTTTAATACATTTATTTTTTTTTTAACATAGAAATGGGTTTTCTAGATTTGTTAATTTTATTGGTACCTAAGTTAAAATCAACCTATACTATTTGTATTATTAATTTTGTATGACCTATATAAAATATTTATTAATCCAAAATATAATTTTCATAAATGATTAAAGTGTAAACGGGTCGTGCCATGATGTCAATTGGCATAGGGTAATATAATATATTATACTACGTGACATTTGATACCACTTACATTGAGTTTTTACTCATTTTTAAACGATTATAAATAATTATAAGAACTGAGATAATATTATGATATTTTCCACGAAATTTGAAATTAAATCTGTAATAAAAATGATTAGCCTATTTTATCCTGGTTTAAATCATACTCATCGGGTAGATCCTAAACAGGTTAAAGTTATATGCGAAACTGATGTCGTCAGTGTTCCCCTAGGTGTTCCTCGAGGAGGGCTTATCCCCACTGCTGTTTCCTCTGTTATTCAATGAACTTAAGTTGGTTCTCCCGGACTATAATTTCCTTATGTTTACGGATGGATTAGGTTTTATATCTTATCAGAAAAATCTAGTCTGTAACTGATTGTGTAACCATCCATAATGAGCTAGATGCATTTTACTTGTGTTTTAACGCTATGGGGTTAAATTTAAATTAAGGAAAATGTAAATCCATGTCTTCGACTAAGAGGTAACTACGTGAACTTGATTATTGGTTCAAGTTTTTCTGTGAGCATGTTATCTACCAGTAAGAAGTACTTAACTTAAGAAAGAACAAATAAGTTGAAGATATACTCCAATATTTATTTACCCTGAATGTAGTAGTCTGTAAGCTTAAAATAATTTTTTTAACAGTAGGTTCTAAATTTATAAAAACATAATTTGTTTCAAATTCTTTGTAATAATTATTGAAAACTTAATAGCATTTACCTGAGAAAACAATGATTTCCATTTGTATTTTTTTCGTTCAGGTGATTTTCATGATACATTCATATATATTATCTAAATACATAAATACCTAATAGAAAAATAATAATAGACCACATTTAAAAGTAACTGCATAATGTGGCATCAAAAGATTAAAAACGTATCAAACTTCAATATTGAACGCAAAACTTTGTACAAATATTTGAATTTTGAATGGAATATTTGATGCGGTTTTGGAGAGCTCAACATAAATATCTTGGTACCAGTATCACGTATTGTAATTAAGTATGAATCAAAATAATTACATTTAATTAAATTACGTATGAATTAAATAATGCAGAATTTTAAATTACAGATTTCATGAATGGAATTCTAAAATTAATTATTTAAAATGTAATAAAATATAATTTTCTCGGTGTTATAAATTAAAAAAAATATATATATATATAGCCCAATAAAGAAAAAACATTACCTACTAAATTCCAATGTAAAAAATAATAGGAAAAGTAATGTTTTTACGCCAAGTATTGGAAATGTAAAGTTATGATAAATATCGAATGGAGAATATATTATGCATTGAACTTTTATTCAAAGTATATTGTTTACATTGTAAATGGTACGTTTTTCAATAAAATCAAAAAATATCGTTTTACGGAGAGGTAGAAAAGTATACATTGGAAAAAGAACGTGTTGAATAAAAATTGTATTTTTATATTTAAAAGCAGTGTTAGATCAAAAATAATGATTCCTCATCGGGTGTACTAGAATATTTTAGGTATAATTCAAAATTCATAGAATTGGTAAATGTACGTTTTAAATATGCAATTAAAATTGTAACTTATATAGTATTGTGCTCCACAAAATTGAAAATACATAACCTAAATAACCCTAATGCAAGCTATTAGGTATTTTATAGTTTTTGAATTTAAGATTAATACTAATAAAATATTAGTATATTAACATATAATTGATGCAATTATAGGTGTGAAACAAAACTGTATTTAGTGTACTAGTTTTTGATAACACGTGTTTAGAGCGGAAAAATATAAATTAACTGTGGCTTTTAGTTAGTAAATTATTTTAACCATGGTTTGAAATTGATGCATTTCCAATTTTTCAAATGCTTTTTGCAAAAAATACAAAAATTAGCTCAACAAAACATAGGGAAACTACAGTGATTGGGAGAGGGAAAATTTCCCCTTTGCCCTCTAATAGATGATTAGATCCACCACTGATGATGTGTTTGTGTGTTTGTGTACACGATAAGTAGTCGAAATAATGATTTGATGATACTTCAGTATCGTTTCTGGGTGACAAGTAAATCTAGTTGATGCATTCAGGAGATCAAAATTAAAAATTCTCAGGAGTTTTCAAAAGTGCCAAGACAAATAAAAAAATTGGTTTTTGACAAAATTGTTTTTGGTTTTTGGTGTAACTTTTAAAAAAATGACCGTAAATACTGAATGATTTATATTAAAGCATTTTCTATACACCAAAATATTTTGACTCATGTTGAGCAATTTATAGGCATATTAGCTTTTAAATTTGAATTAGGTTTTATTTTAATCATTGTCGGTAAAAAATTTTTGCTGGGTCAAAAACTTGGAAATTGATTATAAGGTTTCTCATTGTCCCGGTGCCAATTTTTCAAATTTTCCACAATTCTATAAAATTTTGAAAATCAAATTTTATATTTTGGTTGCCACCTCAATTATAAGACTTTTGCACTAATCTACTACCCGATACCTATTTAGGGTGATTGATAGGGTATTAGGGTGTATTGTATAGAAAAAAATGACTTTACGGGAATTATATTACGGAAAATAATTTTGAGGACAAAATGTCATCGGCATCGGGCACCTTAACCTAACTAGTTAATTATTTTTGTTTTTAACTTTTATTCAGTTAAAAATGTTTTAGTTGTAACTTAACTTTTTGTGTATAACAAAATACTAGGGCATTTTTGACTTAAAAATATTGTAACTTGAAAAAAAAGTTTTTTAACTGAGTTAAGTGAATTTTATTTTTTATCTTAACTTTAAACTTATCTACTTAAATTTTTTTTCGCAACTTTTAACTTAACTTGCCGCAGTTAGTTATTTTCATTAACTTGCTCACCTTTGTGGAAATTAAACCAAATTAAATGTTTATGATCCTTTGCAGTTCAAAATTAAATTTAAAAAAAATATAAACATGGTTTATTTATAGGCATTTTAATTTAAAATTTGGATGAAATTATAAATTAGATATTCAAACGAAGATAACCGGTTTTAATTGTTTTTTTGTAATTTAAAAATATGATTCCTTAGTACTGGGCACTTTTAAAATATATTATTATATTTTATACTCACAATGCCATTCTTCAATTCAATTTAAAAAAATTGAAATATTAAAATGAGTTACTTTTATCACAATAATCATATCATAAAATATAATATACTTGGTTATATCACAGGCTGACAGATTATTATTTTTCGTATACAATGATTTGATACGATTGAATTAAAATTGTACGCATCCATTACAGTGAATTCTCTAGACACTTTATGTACTGCAAAGTGATAACAAATTGCCTGCTTTGTTTGTTTGCTTACTCGATCACCGTGTGGCATGTAGGTTCCTATTGGTTTTCTTATCAAAATCCAGGGTGGAATTGACATTATGCGTAGTTTAAGTACCTATTAATAACTAAAAAAATAAAACCAGATTGTATTATTCAAAATAAAAATTAATTTGGTTAATTTAATTTTTAATTTTAAGTATAGGTAACTAGGCAATAATAATTGTATAGACTTATCAAAAAAGATTTCGTAATCAAATGTTGATAGAATATTTATAAAAAGGCTTATAAATGATCTAAAACTTTGTTTAGATAGCCACGCCCTACAGGAAATCTGATAAAAGTGCAAAACGTACAGTATAGGTAAGGTAAATTTTACAATATTATATATTTTGATTGGCTATGTAAATATAATTTTAGAAAGATGAAAATAAGCTATGAAAATAAAAGATGAAGTAAATTTATTATACTGTCAATTCATCATCATAAATATAATGATAAAATCGATAGAACTTTATATGGAGTAAAAAAAATTAACTAATAAAAGTTAATAAGAATAAAGAATATTAAGGTTTTTTATATACTAAGGATTCGTCGGTGTTAGTTTAGAGTATTAGAAAATGGAATGCATAAGATTTTAGATCGAAAAAATATTCATAATATTATGATTCTAAAATAGTTTTATAAATAGTTAGGGGCTTACAGTTTTTATTTAGTACCTACACTAAAAACTTCGTTAAATCAATTAGCGAACTAAACTTCTGACTATAATGGTTATTGCTCAACAATATACTTCCAGACAACAAGCAATTAAATTCTGAATTTTTTTTATTTAAGCGGCGGAAAATTTTTAGTGCTTCGTTGAATTGTTTAACGATCGAAAATATAGGTATACGTATGTACTATGTATATGTTGTTTTATACTCGTATGGATACTTCTTAATTAACGGCATGTCATATATTTACGATTTATCGTTTCATAAAAAAAAAATTGAATCGTTAATTCTGTTATAGGTTTTTGTTGATATAAAATAAATATGACATATCATTTTCACGGTCGAGTGAGATATTTATATGTATAATATATATTTACTCAATCAATTTATTTAAAATTCCTATACAATATGGTCTTTGGAAGATGAAAGGAATAAAATATAGGTACTAATAATTATTTGAAAACTATGTAAAATAATACGTTCTTAAATTTTAAAAACAATTTTAAAATCCTAATTTTTCTGAAACGTTTCCTAGATTCCTATGAAATAATTATCTGATTACATATTATTATATTTTCTTCTTATATATTTATTATTATGGTGTGATCGTGTATTAAATTTACTTATAATATTACGTATGAGAGAGTGTGCGCATCGCACAGTTTCACACATATTATATAATATGTACGTGATGGCTATCGTACCTATATATTTGAATAATTCTCATTTCAAGAATACACTAGTAGCAAGTAGGAACACACACACACACACACACACACAATAATAATATACATATTATTATAAAAGTAATATAATATGTACCACTCACTATACTAAAACATTTTAGTCTTTCACTGCGGAGAACGTGTCCGGAATCTCTGAGTCTAGCGAAGCTACTAGAAAAAGAAAATATTCAGCATAAGCATAATGAATAACACATATTCAATCGTGTAGTATAATATTATAATAACGGTGGTAATATATAACGGCGTTGTTCCGTGATAAAATTAAATAAATGATACTGATTTGTCTGAATTCCCCACGATCAGAATTCAGAACCTTAAATAAAATAAAAAGATCTTATTGGTTTGATTATATTAATATAAAGATATAATTTTTTTTTTAGATAAAATGTAATATTAATAAACGTCCGTTGACATGGCTAAAGTTCATAATGAATATTATAATATTAATATTTACTATGATATTTTAATAACCCCTAATGTTGAGCCAACCTTTAAAATATAAAACATATCACTATACATATTGAAATTGGGTATCACCACAAAAACTTCAAAGTATTATTTCATAGATATTTTCTATGTTTACATAAATTAAATCATCTATTAAACGTTATTATGATACACCTTTAAGGCTTTAGGTGATGATATTTTAACTTTAAAACAATTGAATAATAATAATATTGTGCGCTATATCCAAAATTTGTATACTATTGGCTTAGAACATTATTATATTAAATTATTTCTTATATTTTAATAATATTAAATAGGTAAGTACTATGCATAGCTGATATAATTTGGATTTGGTTTATGAATACCCAGGCTTGCGTCCCCCAAAAATGAAAATTAGGCAAGTGATAGTAAACTTAATAACCAATTTGCGTAGTTGTGGGTGAAATAATATAAAATTGAAAACGAACTCGCTGATCTCGCAGCCAAAACTGCAATCACCTCTCCACTATCTTCGTCCACAAAAGTTATTTAATTCAGTGTCATATGAACGTTTATAACAAATAAATGTCAACAAAGATGGCACTAGAAGTGGACATCTTATTACACTAAATTAAATCATATAAAACATAACACCGACCATTGGACATTTTCCTTTCGGAATCCACAGAAAATTCTAAGTCATATTAACTAGACTTAGAATCGGACCCACAAAAATTTCCCACAGGAAGCTAACGGCTAAGGAAGCACCCCCCATGTGCACATCCTACGGTGTACAAGTCACCATCAGCAACGTTTTCAATGAATGCCGAACATACCACAATACACGAACAAGCCAAAACCCGCCCGGATCACAAGCCGAAATAATCATCCTCAATCCATAGCCAACATCATCCAATTCATCACGGACGCCAATCTTCAAACCAAAATGTATTTATCACTTAGATTAAGTATACAATTTATGTAATTCATTTTTTTCTCTGTAAGCCCAATGGCCCAATGACCCATGTTGCCGAGAATATAAATATAAAAAAAATATATTAAAAATAGGTGATCGGAAATAATATTTTAGTGTAAGTTTTTGTTAAAATTATATTATTTTTAAACTTCCACATATTTTTATGATAATTTAATTATAATTTTTATAGTTATTTTGTATTGCAATTGTTATGAATGATCTAGTTTCTACAAAAATAGGTAAGTATTATAGGTACATCACCTACTTTTATGAAAATTAAATTGTAATTGAAATACTATACACTAACAAGATAATAACATATGCATGTATCGGT
Organism: Sitobion miscanthi; assembly: GCA_008086715.1. Classification (NCBI taxonomy): domain Eukaryota; kingdom Metazoa; phylum Arthropoda; class Insecta; order Hemiptera; family Aphididae; genus Sitobion; species Sitobion miscanthi. Next base: position 7,519,446 of record CM017801.1, on the reverse strand, counting down.
AATAAAACAATGTAATACCTAAACGTGAAAATGATTTTGCTCTAATACCTACCTACCTAGTTTGGTATATTCTACAGATCATAAGTTAAAACTTAAAATTAAAATAATTATACAATAAAGTGGCGTGTTATAAAAATAATAATAAATATGATGGAAGAAAAGGTCATTCGGTCATATTATTTTATGGTTTTGGACTATAATGACTACGATCGGACGCGAAACTCCCATCTCTCCCTCCCCCCTACTTCCCCCTCCCCCCTCATCACCCCTCCCCCGATAACCACTCCGGCAATCAATGGAGCCATTCAGACAATTTAGATAAACGAACTGTACGAATAATACATTGTGACGAAGACTCCGCCGGTGGCCACAGCTGACGTACAATCGACGAGCATTATGTGGTGGGTGGGCGTAAAGAGAATAAAAACATAAACAAATAACACCTAACAACAATAACGGTTGTTGTAACAGTATAGTAACACAGTAGTAAAAAATGTTATCTTTCAAATGCCGCCCGACTGGATCGGTACATTGTATATGATACACCTAATGAGTTAATGAGGAGAAGTTTGGTGACCATGCGTCGTATAGTATGTACAGTGTACACCGAATAAACTCAACTTGACCGAAACATCAATTCAAAGGCCGCAACCAATGGTGGAAAACGGGTGACCACTTAAAATCGGTCCAATAGTGTGCTCCCGCCAAATGGGGGGGGGGGGTGGTAAATGAGACTTCGTGTACCCTGACATCTTCGGTATGCGGATAATAATATTATTATTATTATAATATTATAATATTATATTATAATGTCATTATGCTGGGGTCCATCTGATCGCGTGACGTTTTTTTGTCACACTAATCGTTCATGATTCGTAATTATGATGAATGCGATAATTAAAATTATTTTTATTTCCTCGTGATTCAAAAGACATACTCGTGAACCAATGTCTTTCCAAACAATAGGGAAACGTTGTGATTTTTTTTTTCAAAATCCCGGTTTAAACGCGCATTCTTGTTAATGGTAGGTAATATAATATTATGTTAATATATAGTAGGTAGTAATGATAAACAATTGTGATCATGCACCTCGTAGGAATGTATTCTGCGGACATGATTAAATCAACCGTGGTAGCGAGATATCAAAAAATATAAAAGGTCAGCGTATATACCTACAGTGTGTTTTGAAATTGTAATACCTTAGCTTTTTAAATAAATTACCTAAATGCTTGTAAAAAGTTAGGTATTTCAAAACCAATTTTTCATATTTCCTATATTATTATATTCCATATTTTCCAAATTTTCCAAATTTTTCATCTGTACATTGTTAAAATTCAAAAGTTATTAAATAACTGTATTATGAAATGTTGTAATAATTAGACATTTGAGTGTCTATAAAGAATCCAAATATGGGTACTGTGCATACCTATCTGCTGTAGTATCAGACAGGGCTTGCAAACTTTAATATAACATTAAAATTTGACAAATCGTAATTATAACGGAATGCGATATTCAAAAATAATTAAATAACTCGAAACAAAAGATAACGATTAACAAAATATATAAAATATCATTAAACAAAGTATAATAATGCAATACGTAATTTATAGAATATCATAATTAAACGAAAAATAACGCAAAACGAAATAATTTAAAATCCATCTATTTAAAAGTTATATTGGTTTCCTAGAAATATTTATTTCATGCGATTAATTTTTGTCTTATCAAACAATCTGAGAAATTATCATATCATATTCTATATTCTGGCCATTACCTGCTTGCATTAGTTATTACTTATTACTAATACATTTAATAGGTATTAACCATAAACCTAAATAAACTTGATAACGCTTTAATTGTAAATAACATCAGACGGATTTTTTTTTTCAAATTCAAGCCCTGGTATCATATATAAACTACGTTACATATCTTCAATTTTTAGATTCCGAGAAGAGCGATGAATGCATTGATTTTACAATGATGTGTGTGGTTTTTTTTTTAAATTAATAATTATTTTGTAGTTAAAAATTTATAAAATGTTCAACTTTTATAGCTAAGGTTTGAAAATGTAAAACAAGGTTCCACGTAAATAGGTTATATATAAATTACTTTATTCACAATAACATCATCAAATATACTTGGTAATATCATTGGCTGACTGACCGTTTTCGCTCAGAATCGTTTTTCTTATACGATGATATTGTATCATTGAATTCAAATTTAACACCATCAATTACATTGACCCACTTGTTACCTACTGTACAGCAGATCGACATCCAAATACCCACCTTTTTTTTTTATCGAGTTGATCGATATTAATTTAGTCTGTCATAGAATTTTTTAGATCGGCGATGGTAATTAGAAAAACCACCTAAGTATAGATAGGTCTAGTCGAAAAATGTAACGAAGTGCATGAAAATGTATATTGTAATGTATGTAAATATTGTAGTGAGCCAAAGATGTGCACTGCGAATGGTTTGATACGTTTTTCGAAACCTGCTTTAGTCATTTCGTTGGTAGGTACATAATAGGTTAGGTTATGGTAGGTACATTATATTGAATCAATTTTCTGGTAAAATGGCTGAACATTCGCATAAAAACAATAAATGAGACCGGCCAAGATCTGTGTACAGAAGTCCGCGTGCCCGTCAAACATAATAATATTTATAAATAATACCTAACGATAATATGATAATGTACAATACTCGACGATCGGCCTGCAGGCGTCAGTGGGTACGCCTCGCGCGTCAACGCACGTCCGCCCGGCCTGGCCGATTCGAAGTTTCCGGTCGCACACGATGACGTGCACCCGATAGTGTGTCTTCTCGTTTTCGTGGCGCCGTGGCATGTAAACGGTTGCTCGTGATGTTTATGATATAAAATATGATAATTATATAATAACAGCGTATACCTACATGATATATTATTATTTTATAGACGCGTATCATAGGCGGAGGCAGGCGCCTATATTATGCGATACGCACCGTATCGTCACGGTCGTTAATTATTCGTTAGCCGGACGCCAACGCCGCCGCCAGTCGTGTCAAACCGTCGTCGGATGAGAAGGAAAAAAAAACCAAACGAGACGACAAAAACACCGCGTTTATTGTATACATTTATTTATATTATATTTTTTGTTCGTCTTAAATACCCTAATGATTATCGGTTCAGACGTGAGCGGAATAAAGTCTATCCCTCACTCACCGTTTATCCCCCTCTCCCTTCACCCTCTCTCTAAAACACTCTCTCACGTTCTTTATTTCTGTTTTATTTTTATATTTCTCTCTCTCTCTATATATATATGTATAAAATATAATGTATAAACCTCACGCAGTACATAATATTATTATGTCACATTTGAACTACCTGCCTACTGTTATTAAACCGTTATATTAATTTTATAGTTATCCACTCTGCAATTTTTAATTGGCCATTCATGACCATGTTTAGATATAGACATGGGATTTGATTATCATTAAAATTAAAACACTAACAAAAAGATGCTTTCCACAAAACTTAGAATAGAGCTTAATATTAAATCATTTTACATAATTAATTGAGTTCATTCTAAATGGTCCAATTTTTGTTAAGCTCGTAGTTCTTAAACGGTACCAAAAACACACCATTATCAATCTCATTAACATCTTTTAACTCAAAAAAAAATTTTAAATACCATGTAGGTAATCTCGAATTGTAAGTTTCTTTGATAAACATAGGATTTTAGATTTTTTTGTCACAATAACTAGATTAAAATGTACGAAAAAAATATGAAAATTAAATTTAAAAAAAAAAAGAAATAATAATACATTTTTAGCTATTTTTTTAGCTCCTGATTATAATTACGTATATATTATTATCATTTGATCATGATTGTAACTAAAAAGGACGCATATTATTAACATTGATTGGTGTTCACATCATGGGGAAATTGCTCAGTCGTTGTCAATCTATTTGCGGCTCATACAAAAATATTTACCATATCACATTTTAAAGGGAGATTTCACAATTTTTTCCATAAACTCGTGCTTTACACGAAATATTTACCATATTTTAAAATTAAAGAGAGATTTCATATTCAAAAGCGGTTTAGCCACTTACCCACTAGAAATTGTTAACCGTATAATCAACATAACTTTTTTTTTATCTTATGTAAACTCGATTTTTTTCACCAAACTTTATTATAAAACTGAAATAATTATTTTATGTAAATAGAACATAAATTATTAATATAAAAAAAAACGTTTAACGTATCAAATTTTCTTACTTTTCTTAAGATACATATTCTACAATACGATCACGAATTAACGAACAATAAGTAGTTATACCTGTAAGCAATTCTGATGCTTTAATTTCCAAGTAAACATCCACTGCTAAGGTAATGGCTGAATTTTTCTGTTTAAAAGTATCGACAACTATAATAATAGGAGTGTTGGATAGAAAAATAAGAAAACTTATGGAAAAATAATTTAATTATTATTAATTTATAAAAAAATGTTTATTTAATAGTTTGTGTTCTTTGCGTGAATTCCAATTTTATGTAAGGTTTAATGAAAAAAATCAAGAGTTTACGTAGGATAAAAAAAAATTATGTTTATATGTATGTATATACCTATCGTAAAAATGTTCGAGTAAGCCGCAAATCCGATTTTGAGTGTGCAATATCTCTGTAATGTTAAAATACTGTAAATATTTTTTGTAATGCACGAATTCGTTGACAAAAATTGTAAAATCCCCCTGTAAAATGTAATACAGTAAATATTTTTGTGTGAGGGGCAACAGGTAGAAAACGACTGTGTAATCTCCGCGTGATGTGTAATACGGTTAAATCGATATTTTCTGAGCAGAACTTCCCACTTGGACATGGCGTAATGACCATGGTAAAAAAATCGAACGTACAGTGAACATACAAACATGATGACGTACTAGATATTCATCATATTATTAAATAATCTTTTTAGAAATATCTATCAGTTAAATAGTACAGAATCATAAAGTAGCAACAATTCTGATAGAATTTAAAGAAATTTTTATTGATTTTATTAAATATTCAAAAAGTCCCATACGGTATAATATCAAAATATAGAATCCATGGCGTGACTATAAAAATTATAATAAGTATTATATATAATTAATATATATAAAACAATGGTAGTTATATTGATACCTGTGCTAGAAATAACTAATTGATTAATTTACTTGGAAGATAAAAATGATTTACCTGTTATATAATAATATATATTATACCATAATAATTGTTATGTCGTACATTGATGATATTTTTATTTATTTATTTGTTAATAATACAACAATATACAACATTTCAATATAACATACAAATTAATAAATAGAACGACAGGGGGGGGGGGGGTAAAAGAAATTCGTCAGATTAAACGGTTGGATGGTGATATATATTATTGTTGTATATTTTCCGGAAAGCCTATAGTTCCTGATTCACACACGAAAAAGTGGACTGCGGAGAATGTTGTACATAATAATATAAGGGATGATTAGCGTGGAATGTTGATATCCGATTCTGGTTGGCAGTTTGTTAAGATGAAGTGATTGTGGTAGTAATATGCGGGGTCAGGTACATGGTGGGAGGGTGAATGGTGGAATATAACGATTGTGCTTCTTTCCAGTAGGTTTTTGGTGAGGAAGAGTGTGAGTAAAGGAGCGGGGTAAAGAGAGGACACGATAGTAATTAATTTTGGCCTCGCGTTGCGCTGTATTAAGCGTATGCGGATTCTCAGCATGCTTTTTTGGCGTGAAATCTTGGAACTAGATGAGGAAAATAACAATCGACAAATGTATACAATGCTTATTATTCGTATTACATTATACCACGAAAGATCACATTTATTATAGTGAATAGCCAATAGTATTGAAAATTGTGACGGGTGCCCCTTAGTGTGATAAACTTAAACAAATTAAATATTTATACGGCTATATTATATTGTCATTATAATAAATTGGTCATTTATATCCTGAAAAGTTTGATTTGGAACTTTATTTTGGAGGATAGATGTTTTAAGTATATTTTTAAGTTCCAAAATATTAAAGTTTGTTAAGCTTGCACCGTGTGGAATAAACACTTTTATAGGAGCTTGAATCCAATATATTATATAAATATATAATATTCAACCAAAAATACATATTACTTTAAGTCAAATTTCGTTTTCTTCTACAGATTACTATCATATTCGTATATGACGATAATTTAACACTAGTGGGTGGTAATGGCATACTCAGGATTCGGTAACGCTGACGTGTGCAGATGAAAACTGTTCGAAGATTAAACCGCTGATCGTCGTTTTCGTCGTCGTCAGTACGAGTAATACAATTTGCAACATAATCGATTCAGGTTGACTTAAATTATTAGCCATTGAACACAAAGTCACGTAAAACATAACACTTTTACACTATTTCAAGTTCAATCAAGCTCCCGTCCGTTCCATGTCGCTTGCTCCGTCTTATCCGGCGCAACGCCGATGGACCCTCAACCACCGTACGGACCGACAGATGTAAATAAATTATCATAATCGATTTGCGAAAATTCATTTTCTCCGCACATTTATAAATTATTCGATTCCATTTCTAATCGCATCACACGCATATTTTACACCCGTAACTATAGCTATTTATTTGCAACGCCGCGAAAACGCACGCTTGCACACAGGCCCATAAACACACGCGTGCGGTGCGTATGGCACATCATTTTTATTATTATTGTACAGGTATACGGTATATATATATTTATAAAGAGAGAGAGAGAGAGACGGAGAAAGAGAAATAGAGAAAGAGTAAGATAATATACGTTTTTCCGCTGTCAGACCCGCTCGGATCGTATCGCTGACCCGGTGTTGTTTTACACTTAAGTAGAGGTATTATTATTCCGTTACCGAGCGTATCCGGTTCACTCGCCAAATGCGCTTTTGTGGTCTTTGTATGACATTGTATACATGTATGTATGCGTATATATGTGTGAATTAATATAATTTACGAGATGATTTATGCTTTATAAGTATTGTATGTTCACGTGATTAATAATATAACAACGAATCATGAAATACACGTGTGGTCCGCCGGGCAACTATATTATAACACCTACGTATAATATACGTAGACATATACAAACAGTATTGGAACATTAAATTATGAAATTTTGGATGTTTCAGAAGTCACATTTATTTATAAAAAAAATAAATTAACTTGTTTGTCCATGATCTACCACCGCCGTTGTCGGATAAGTACTTGACTTAGGGCTGGCGGTGTTTAAAATGTTGATACCGGTATCCGGTATTTGTTTACTACCGGTATCTACGGTATTACCGGTTATACGGTATTTACCTAAAATACCAGATACCGGTATTTTTAAATGCTGGTAATTATTGGTATACCGAAGTCCGAAAATACCACCAGCCCTAGATTAGGCTATCGTTTCCAGACTTCCAGTCCATTCTATCTAAGTTATAAATATTATAAGAATGGATAGGACATCGGGCTTATCAACTGAGAATAAAGTGATACGGGTTCCTTTATAATTGATAATTATACCTAGTAACCTCACCTCAAAAAATACCTCTTGTCTATATCTCATTCTCTCTCCTAGCTATTGAACCTCTCTTTCCCAAAAAAGACTGCAACCTCTTGCGAAGCCATTATAGGCGTTTCCTATCCATTTTTATTATCTTAGTCCGTGATATATGATATAAGATAACAGATGACGAAAATAACAATATTATATTATGTCATTATGAATGTATAAAAATAATAAATAATAAATACTGGTATATGAAAATGGTATTTTCGGGAATTACCGATGTACGGTATTTTCAGTAATTACCGGAGTACGGTCTTCTCGGTTATTACCGGGGTACGGTATTTTCAGTAACAACGGTAATTCCCGAATCACGGTATACCGGTATTCTGAAATACCGAAAATACCAGGTACCAGTATTTTTTAAATACCGGTAATTATCGGTATACCGAAAATACCGCCAGCCCTGACTTGACTTAACATCCTCGAGTTAACTGAGGATGGGAAAACGACCCTAATTCTCATTGTGATTTCGTTTCGACGAAAACATCTCATCATTTCATGTCGAACTATTAGCTGAAGTTTGCACCGTTGTAGGTACAGCTAAATTGATTTAAGAAGACTTAGCAAAAATGTTTTCACTGTTAGTGTTATTTCAAATTTCAGTATGGACATGAAACATAATTAACCTAACCTTTATGAACTAAGTTAAAAACCAACTTAAAATAATTATGAAAAAGTGACTATGCGATTTTGACATTTTATAATTTGTATATGGACAATTTATGAGGAATCTTGCATTATAATTGTCAAGGGTATATATCAAAATGTACAGAAAAAGAAAAGTGGGTTAGTGGATGTCACTCTGCTATCCAGTTGGTTATAAGTGAACCAATTACGTTAATATTAAATTTGAATTCAATGATATACATACAATACACTGTATAATATCATTATATACGATAAACTATTCTGAGCAGAAAAGGTTTGTCAGCTAAGGATATTTTATATTATGTTAACACCTATTGTTATTACTTATTATTAATAGGGTAGAATTAATATAATAAAATTACAACAAAATAACTAAAATTGTTATTCTTGGTTATTTAATATGTAATTTTGTCAAAATTTGATATTCTTATACAATAAAAATGTCTTGTAGGCCCGCCGAGGCTGCACTGCGACACCACTATAACGGGTTACTGACAAGTATTGGTAACGCCTTAGCAGCCTAAGTAAGAGGCAATTTGATGATACATCAACGCACACACAGTGGCGAAAAACCGAACGAATGTGATCTATGCGACAAGTCGTTCAGTATTAGTAGCAATTTGATGACACATCGACGAACACACACCGGTGAAAAACCGTACGAGTGCGATATATGCGACAAGTCGTTCTCAGTAAGTAGCTGTTTGACACAAATGCTAGAGACACATGGATAATTGGCACAAGCAGACGCACACGGCACACTGATGGGGTCAATTATCTATGATCCAAGGGCCATATAAATTGGATTAATCATATCGACTAATTATTATTATGCAAGTGTTAATTTTGTTATGCACAAATAAATTACATACGTAGTAAGGTTTTCAACGTTTAAAAGAACAATGTGGTCTTTAACTGTAAACCATAAGCGTGCAATCTATGTGACAGGTCGTTCTCTTTAAGTACAGTTTGATGGCACACAAGTGGTACCACACAACACACTGATTGGATTTATCACAGACTTATTATGATACAAGAGCCACGTTAAAATAATATAAATATTATTTAAATATTATTATGGTAGCTCTAGTTGTTTCTGTATATTAGATTGCTGATTTGCTATATCCATTAAGGGGTATGCATACTGACCGTATCTAAGGAGTTCGATGTAGGCAATTTTCTATTTGTGTGCATGCGGGTCGTGTAAATGTGTGCGTAGTAAGTGATCATTAGTCTGAGTGACTGTGTGTAAATAAATAGCGAAGCGCACCCGCACGTGCACGCACATGTCAGTTACACAGTGAATTTTTGTGAAACACTGAAACTTAGTTTCGTATTTCCAATAATATAGCTTACTGAGTGACATTACAATATGAACACCTATTATACAAATTGAAGAGAAGAAGTTTATCTAGGTTTGTATAGGAGTCAATTTTCGATATTTTATTTTCAAAGTCCAATATTTAACTCTAAAACTTGTAATATTATACTTTTTCAATTTGAATTATTGAGTTAAGTAATCAAAATATTTAAAATTCACTTTTATAAAGACATAAATTAACTTCTCTTCTACAATATTGATAATAGGTATATTTGCTTTCAAACCGCTCAATAAACCATATTACTGGAATTACAAAAGTACATTTTCATAGAATTTTTCAATACTATGCATACCCCTTAATAAATACTGCATTAAAATATTTATTCTCGTATGTTTTCCAATGTTTAAAAAAACAATGTGGTTTTAAATTCTCTATTAAAAATATTGAGTATAATAATTTAATTATTGTCGGTATCGTCCAATATACCAACCAATATACATTGTGAATTTTGGACTAAAAAAAGTCAAGTTCAAAATATTTGACAGCCCATTACACCGGGAGTGTAATATGAACGAGTCAATGTTTATTGAATTGTTGTTTCAAAAATGATCTTTTGAGACATGGCATCATCGCAGCGTTTTTTTTTTTTTTACAATCAGTAGTTCTTTCTTAGTCAATTTGTACCTGTTTTAGTATTCATATGAATTAACAGCTAATATAGTATCTGTGATGCGTTTAAAAATAAATGGCTGTATATATTGATTTAAATAATTTACAAATTCACAAATGATACTGAACATTGAATAAGAATTCAAAAACAAATAGTTATTATTAGGAAATAATAATTTCCCAATTACACATAAATGATTACATTTATATAGGTAGTATTATTATATTTAACATTTATACAAATTAAACTAGGTATCTAGTTGGTATTTTAATTATACAATCTTAAGATAATTATATTTTGAATTGCTAAGCCTTAATTCTGAACTTATGACTTTATCAGTTATCTACTGCGTACTACCTTAGTATAATAAGAATACTAAACTCTAAATGGCTATAAAAAATTGATTAGAAACCTTTTATTAAATGTTCAAACTTTTTTTAGAAAACAATACATTTAAATAAGAAGACAATTTGAAACATTCGAGTGTTTAGAAATAGCACATAAAAAGACAACATTTTTTGAAATGTATTATTATTATTTTTATTTATTTACCAACGTATATTCAGAAAAATAGTGCACATAGTGTTACAATCATCAAAACGAAAAAATAAAAGGGTAATTTTAGAATATTAAGAACAATTTTTACAAAGTATTAAAAGTAAATTGTACATGGCAGTTATTTGTCCAAAACCTAAGCACAAAAAGCAGAGTTTAAATTTGTTACCAAAATTAAAGTTAGAAACAACACTGTTGCATTATCTTAACATAAATGGAAAATGGTCATGATATCCGTGCTAGAACCATATTCAAAAGAAAATGTATAAATAACGGAGTTGTAAGCTGTAAGGTTCGACTACGTGAATAAATGAGGAATACTATAAATGCCTATAGTGATAAATAAAAAACGTGCCCAGGCGCCAACCGTACAAAGTTTTAACCAAGATAAGAATAATATAGGAATACCCCTTCACTACCATACGTATGGTGGCTGAAATAGAGTAAAGAATCCACCAAGTAAACAATACTTCACCAAGTGAACTACCAGAGGGATGTAGTCCACCTGCAAAGTCTAAACCCTCCAAAATGATATGCTTCATACGCATTCAGTCATTCAAATATAAATGTTGGCATGGGTCACGAGTCATACAGCATAAATCATGATCTATAAATCGGTAGCCAAACATAACGTTGGTAAACAACTGTTAACCTCGGAGCTGTATAAAAGGGACAACAGACTAAAGTTAAAAGTCACGAGCAAAAGAGCTACAATTATAAATCAACCTCTCTCCAAACGACGGGCAGAGTTAACCAGAAAATGGATTCATTTGGGCCAGAATTATAGATAATATAAATATAAGATGAGAGTATGAGGCATACAATATATTCAAGTGTGATCGAAGAGCATATCAGTTACCAAATTGGTTGCATATAAATAATGTGTGGTAATTTGGTATCGTATAACAAACGGTGATAATTGGATCCACAATTCAAACAATTATATACCACATTTTAGAAAATATATTTTGTCGAAAAATTGTTTTACGGAAAAATTTCCGTTTTTCAATATTTGATTTGGTTTTTGTGGTAATTTTAAAAGTATTGCGAATTTTTGGCCGTGACCTCTCAAAATTGAAAATTACAAACTAGATTCACTTTTCATCCAGATGTGATATTGAAGTCGAATAACAAATCATTTTTTCATATATTAAATCGTGTAGAGGTACATAAAAAAAATCTAGTTCATTGTAAAATCAATAGATCAATCAGAATCTAAAATTATTAAAAATCACATGGTTGAATTTTTCACTTAAAATATATTTTAATACAAACCACAGCATCAAAGATTTTTTGTTCTATTCTACAGTTTAATTGAAATTAAACTGTACACGGGAACAACATTAACTACTGAAGTTCTTATATAATATTGTATGTATAAAGTTTTCAAACGCCGACGAAACGAAATACATTTCATAATAACAATATAACAGTACAATGCTACCTACTGTTGTTATGCTTATTACTGCTGTTTTAGATATTTTTCGGCAAACCTTTCGAGGATAAAACGTAAGACGCCGGCGACGATAAATGACGCCTTTAAATCTGGAAATGTAAAAAATCACCGACATTACGGGAATCGCGAGGGAACCGCGATGTTATATGGCAAGACTATTTGTAATTTCGACGGCGAAAGTATAGCGAGGCAATACGGTTTTCGCAAAGTGTAAAAATAAATTAGGTGCCCGTTAAAACAATACAATATCCCCAGGCGTTTCCGCCCGTCGCCCGGTAATAGCGTTGTAATAACCTATATACTTATATATATATACTTACCTACCTAAGTTTCTGTAGCTGTTTGTGTCGAGCTGCACAATGATACACGACGGTGGTGATTGCGTTGTCGTCGCCGGCCAACAAGCCGCGAGCGATTTAGTTCAATGGCGAAAATAATAGTATTATACCTACGGTATTTCTGCTGTTAGGTTAGGAGGGTATTGCGGACAAGCGCGATTCTCGACCTTTTTAAATCGTCAACACCCACATCCAATACAATAAAATATTATTATCATATTTTCGTATGATGTCTAAAAACAACGTTTTGCATAATACAGGCACACGCAGGAAGCGCGGGTTATCGTGAATATAATATTGTGTTTATGACTCCCGCGTTGCAAGGATCACTGTTAGATAATATTATAGACTATAAAAACAGATTTGTCCGATAGTTTTGATACAACACCGATAAAATGAGCACGGACAGTAGCATCAAAAGTGTCGTATGTTAGAAATGAAGCGATGATTATAACGACAGTAATTATAATTCAATATTCGGTTGCGGAAAATTAGAAAATAAAGAAAATACCTCCTATCCGTCGTACGTTTTGATGACGTGCAGATAATAAAAACAGCATAAAAATATTTCCCGACCGGAATAAAATTAATATTTTCAGGAAAATAATAGAGTTGTCAAAATATCTTAAAAAGTTGCGTGAATAATAAGGAAATATTTTAGTTGAATTCTTTGGCCAAGGAGTTCATATTTTTGAAAATATTTTATAAAAAACATTTACAAAATATTTTAATCATATATTTTCTAAAAACATTTTTACGGAAACTTTATAAAAATATTAAGTCAACATATAATAAATATTGCATAAATATGCAATTATATTGTATGTAGCGAGCTGTGACTATTTACCTAATTACCTATTTAATTGATATCATAGTATGTACGTAATCATATATAGTACGCGTCATAGTAATAGTAATAGTAATAACGCTGCGCGTGTAGTAGTACGTAAAACATCGAGCGCTTGACCGTGAGATGCGTGCGTCAATATATATATGACTGCGTATATAAATAACTCTAAAAAAGTATAGATCTTGTGTGTGGTTATATGGAATAACACCACAAGTTACAATAACAACGCATATATTTTGGACATCCGGCGCGTGTGCAAAAGCGTGTGACAATTCCACGCTAGGCCTAACCGCAGGACGACCATGTACGGTCGTACAGAGTAAAGCAGGGACAGGGACTGACCCAACGAGGAGAGCTGATGGACAAGCGTTCATCAGACGAACAACTGACCAACTCACGAACAGTCACTAGTTTTAATATTGTCACAACTCGCTTAGCTATAATTTAATTATCTTAGACTTAGAACATTTTTGCAAATATTATAATAGAATAAATAATAAAACACTTAAAATTATACAATCATATCGAGTTATTAAATAAACACCATCATCTTATCCATCTACTGGCTGTGGCACGTTACATGTATAATAATTTTTTGTTATGATCAGAAGAAAATATTTATAAAATATTATTAGTCAAATATTTAGTATTCAAGCACTTTAAAATATTATCATTTCCCAAATTCTGTGTGGGAACTCTCATCATCAGTCCATCTTGACTAAATTACTTAATAGTATTGGAATATTGGCTGGTAGGTATAGTTATCAAAATATGTAATGTATTTTGGTGAAAATATAACCTTTTGGTACTTTAGTTAGCTGGTTAAATGAAAAAAAACGAATTTCATTGATGATCGTTTTGAACTTTGTATGAAACTATGTTTCTTGAGGTAGGCCTAGCCTGTATAAATAAGAATCTAATGTTTATAGTTTAAGGCCTCTGGAATACATTATACATGTATCCGTAGTATTAAATGGTCAAACGATAATATTTTATTAAATTGTGTCTATTATTCTTTAATTTTGAAAATAACTAGGTACCTAACTATAATAGTTAAGATTGTGAAACAACTAACAGTGAAAATTATAAGTTAAACTAGATGAAACCTAATTTTTAGTAGTAATATATGCAGCAATAACTACGGTACGTCAGTACACAATTCCCGGCTTGAAATCAAAATAAAAAATTTTGATTGTAATTTTCCATTTCACCTATTTTTTCAAATTTAAATTTATAATGTATTGATTTTATGATAGTATGATTTTTATATTATATCGATGATTTCATTGTATTATGCATTTTAATTAGATTTTGAAAATAATTTTTCTCTCTTTTAGATTTAAAATATCAATTTTACATTCTCACGGTTTTATTTTTATTTCTAACTACGAGAAACCTGTCGTCGGTCATGCGACTGCGTAACAAGCCAAAGTAAATGAAATATAGTTATTTTTTATTATCTGCATATTATGAACACAGAACAACATCGACTGTTGTTGAATTTTAAATTTAAATTATTATTTTTTTTAAATTATAAAACAATTTTTATTTTGGTATAAATTATAAATTTCAATATAAATGTTTAATATTATTATTAAATGAAATATTAATTTTAATAACACTTATGATTTCGTAGACGGTTTTTAACGATTTTTATCAATATTTAAAATCGATTTTAAGCAGGACACAGGTACACATAATTCGTATAGCTATAAATATTGGACACATCACTGTTTGCTACATCAAAGTATCAACAACACTTATTCACACGAACCGATACTAACGTGTTTACGTTACAATGTCAGTGAATTATTCAAAAACAGCTGCAGCAAGTACGCCATCATAATATATTATTATGTTATTTGTTCACCACCGTCACGTCCGATAAATCCACCCTGAACTTGTAGCCAACCCACGACGGGGTGGCCACTGAACGACCAAACTGATGTAAAAGAAATACATTGTTATTATTATTATGATGTTTTTATATTACAATAATACGGAAATACAATTCGGAAGACGAACGGCCGCGGTCGTTTAACGAGTTGGTCGGATCGTTGCCAAAACGACTGTTGTTCTGACCTCTTAAAAAATAAAATACATAATAATATATAGTTCTGTGGTGTTTCGGTTGGTTACTTCTTTATTTGACTTGAAACAGACCGCTCATGACTATAACCGTACTATTTTGTGCTAAACATAATAACAACAACCGATTATTTAGTAAATAATATAATGTTGCGTTGAAATTATTGGACGTTTACAGTTTGAGAGGAGTTTGCCAAAGTTAAAGTAATCATATTTTTGAAAAAAAAACGTCTTACGAGTACAAATCTCTGGGTTTTAATATTGCTATTGCTTATAGGTGGTTTAAATAATTAGAAATAAGAAATTATATTAGTTTAATTTCTCATTTGATATTGTTATAAGTCATTATCAAAATAAATAACGTGAAAATATAATATTAGACAATATTGTTCAAAAATGTGCTTAGATAATTTTTTTTTTCGTGTACTCAACGATTTCCAATAATTTATATGGTCGATATAATATAAAATATTCGTACACAAGCAATACAAATTAATAATGGACCCAATCTGCTCATAATAACAATTTACTATAATAAAATAAAATATATCTAATAATAAATTAATATCGATGGTTGTAATTGGCACGTCTGAAATAAATGGAAATTTTTTTCTTTGTTCGACCAACTATATTATATAGGCACTTAATACCTATACGAGTTTTCCGTCCAATTAACGAGGTGTAGAGGATTCTACCAAATGTCTATTCTTTCTCGGCAGCGTCGGATATTAAAGAGGAGGGTAATCTGTGGATTTTTAAGAAAACCATGACACATTTTGAAAACGACCAATTTACCAAGCAACCAATTTCATACGACCAATGTACCCCTGAATGCTTGAAGCCAAAATAATAGACGCACAACGGCCAACAGTAGCTCGATGCAGTGTACTTATTTTACGCATGTGTACAATATTATTTGTACCGGATCGGCGTATCACTGATTATAGGCATTTTGTTTTGTATTTTTAAATTCTACTCATAGATATTAATTTTTGTAATATTCAATATAGGTACCTATATTTATGAATTTTTTTACATTTTGAATACCTATTTATATTCAAAAAATATGTTTTGTTTTATATATTTTGCGTGCCAATTACAATAGTATAATTATATTTTCAAATAAAATAAAAGGAGGGGTTGAACACTTGAACTTTATTACCTCAGTGGTTTTGAAATTCACCTCCCCCCCACACAGAACTAGGATATTATCCGCCACTGTTTCTCGTTCTAATTACAATATACGTATTATTAACGTACATTTTAATTACTCACCGATTCGTGGCCATAAACATAAAACCAGTGCAGAATCATAATAATAATATCATAATACACAAACCAAATAAAAATTAACACTTCCGGGTAAGAGATGGGTTAGAGACCCTCCGTCGCCCGCCACCGGTCCGCCGAAAAGCCAATATTATATTGTCTGTGTGGGCAGAGGAGTTTTCCCATTGTCGACGACGAAATTTTACCGTTATCATCGCCGCCGTAATGTTATCTCTTATTTTCGGGTTATTTTTGTATAATATTCCGTTTTTGTTTTCACGTTTGCAGAAACGTTTTTTTTTTTTCTTTCACGTTGTTTTCTGCGCTGTGTTATTGTTGTTATTGTATTATTATTGTCGTGTTTAGTGTAATTTACGGCTGCTGCTCGCACTGTCGCCCCAATATTATGGAACGGACCGTGACGACGACATTTATTACAGAATAGTACGCGTTCCTTTACCGAGACGATTTTTTTTTCTGGTTTTTCAGCATGAGGAAGCCATCCGGGGTAGGTTTTCGTTCTTTGTGTTTTTCTGCAAAATGAAAATAGTTGTGACATGAAAGTATTTTTGTTTTTTAACTATTAACGCAACCATATTGTTATATTATAAGTTGTCACGGGCAAAGTATATTATAATATTATAGATTCATTTCTCGATGCTAAATATAATCTGTTCCACTTCCACATCGAGCAGCTTAAATAGAGTAAGTACAATAAGAATGGAACCATTTGTTTTGCATGTTTATTAGTCGGTATATCGGTATAGGTACCTATTTAAAATCAACGACTGAGACTACTAACTTAAAAATATTTTATTTTTCTAATTTTCCAAAACAGAATTTAAGATAATAATATAATAAAAAGATACTGAAGTGCCTACATATTATTACTAGATGTATTATAGTATATGTTACCTATGTAAAGGGAGATTCGCCAGACACAAAACACACCGTCTCCCTTTTTATCCTCTATATCTGTGCGAAAGGCGACTGCACAATGAAGCCGGACGACGCGTGTAGGTACGACGTACGTGTGTGTGTGTGCACGGGCGGCAGCTACACGTAAAACCGACGCGCTTGTTGTCTTCGAAGTTATATCTTCCTCGTTGCTCTATAAGAGGGGAGGAGACTGAGAAAGTGGACTGTGTATGGTAGCATGAAGTATTTCGATTATAAGTATGAGGCCATGAATATAAGATAACTAACAACAACGCAGGTGTTTTTCGAAGTCCAAATTGGCGATTCTGTGTCCAACAATATCAATGCATTTATCATTATTTTTGGGATTTTTGAGTAAATAATCTTAAATTATTTTTGTACAAAGTTGGATAAAACAGAAAATACTCGTTTAAATTTCGATTTATTTGAATTTTTTTTTTTTTCATTATTAATTTACAATACAAAAGAGTGCGTGAATAATCAACAATTATTTCGCACAAAGAATACCTAATCCTTAAATTGTATAAACAAATCAAATATTATGATCTTTGAGTACATTTAAAAATCAGAATTAAGAATTTGAATTAATTCATTACTAAAGTGAAAATTGGGGCCATGAAGACGGTGAGGTCTCAGCGGTCGTTTCCAAATTGGAATAGTGTACTCCAAGGATCTTATAAGATAAAATTATAACAATAATTATTATTGTTATTATAATAATAGTTTTAACTAAAAAACCCTAGTTACGGCTGCTAAATATAATTCGCGTTATCTCGCTTCGGCTGTCGTTTACCGATTTCGAGCTACATTTTGATTCCGACAACATTTTCGATTTTTATTCGATCTAGCATGTCCGTATTGGTGAAAATCGTAATCACAAAATTAGCTGCCAATCAGCAGAGAACATGGTCACGGCGGCGAAGACTGATGGTGTTTGTGCCTTGACTCAGGTTAGTGTCTCACGTTGGCGTTTCTATACCTACAAAACCACTATGGTAGAAAAGACGCATTTTACTGTTATTTAATATTTGTTGTAAATAAGTATACTGTTAATAAATTTAAAAGTTACTATGAAAATTTGAATTTAAATTAATGAAATATGAAGTATTAACTTTTATTATACTATAATTAATAGTTTTATAGACATAAATTACCTACATATTACATACAATTATACCTATTAATTTTATAACTTTATAATGCAATTGTCAATTTATGAAATAGTTAGAAAAATGTATCTTCCTTTGGGCGTAGCGAGTGGCATTGTAAAGCATGTTTTGTCAAAAGGGCCCATATGAAATTTCAGCCCCGCGGCCCAATAGGTTCTTAATCCGACCTTGCCCACATGGCGTCCGAGCACGGACACACAACGGAGCGGTTTTTGACGACGGCTGAACATGACGTCGGAGAACAGCGTAAACGAACGTTGTAGACGACGACGAGCATTGGAACGGCATTCATACAACAAGAATTACGAGGCAAAGCGAATCCGAAACCGAAATTTTAGTTTTTCTGGTCACCGAAACAGAAACCGGAACCGTAAAATCATCAAGGTCCCAGTCCCTGGTTGAAAACGTATTAACATGACTAAACTTAGTTAAAAAAAAACAGCCTGTCCAAAAACAAAACAGCCGGTCAAAAAACGAAACGGCCTTCTCTGAGATATTTGCAAACACACATCTTATGATATGAAATACATCATCTATTCAAATCGAAAAAGAAAAAAAATTATAAAATACACCAGACATTATATATTACGTACCTAGTTCTTTAAAAATATATAATATTTGTCAACATCTGTAACAAGGTATATATTGTTAATTATTTTGAAATACACGGCTTTGATAGTGTTTTGTGTTGGGTAATATTTAATAGAGTACATAATATTTTAATGTGACTATAGCCCCCCAAATAAAAAATTCATTAATGTCAATAAATGGCGCAAACTTGCGTCAAACTTACATAATGAAGTATTATTGGTACACACCTGTTGAGTGTAAAAAAAAAAACTTCAAATATTTGACGTTTAGGTACGCTGCCATTGAACGACGGTTGTAAATGTTGTATTGTATGTCCTTTAACCACTCCATGAAAATAACTACTGTTTTATTTAATACAATAATATATTATCATTTTGGGTTTACAGACAGTTATTATAAATTATTTTACAGAATTTAAGAGCAAAAAAATACTGTAGAGGTGGTTTTATACATCTACCCAGTATCTACTATAATAATAGTATATCTACTAATAAAAATTTATATCAGCTGTTATTAGTTATAACTGAAATTAATTTTAAATGTTACCACTCATCTTCAAACTTAAAAATATATCTGCCAAAAGTGCATCATAAAACGTTTCCACAACGAATGCACTATAAGTTATAGTATATAAATAACACCACTTCACTACGTTGTTTCTATTCAAGTGGTATTTTTTAAAAATATTTGTAGTTTTGATCGATATTTTACTAGAAAACTAAAATAAAAATGAACACGTGGGTCGGCACTATATTAAATTATAATATTATGCAGTACGCATCTATGGCTGGTATGATATGTTATATTAGTGTACCTAATTGACATAATTGTGTTTTAGTTGCAGTGTACAACCAGTATAATAGTAGCTTATTAAGTACCTACTTCACAATCGAAATGTATATTGAAATTTTAATTTAATATCGTGTAGGCGTATAGCTGTACGCAACAATATAATATATTATTCGATTCAATTATCTGTTTTTGATATTATAATATAATGATGTGTTTTTGACTTACAGGCGCCTATAGTATACCTATGTCCTATGCATGTTTTACTATCATACGCGTAGGTACCCCCATTATCCCACGCCCGCGAATTATGTGGATAATATAATAGTGTAAACCTGCAGAAATTCCCAAACTGTGGTTCTCAGTTATATATTTATATGTTTGCTGTGTCACGGAAAGTTTTTAAATATAATAATTATGTTTATTTTGTATTATATAAAATATTTAATATTATATTCCATGTAAATACGAGTATATTATACCGTATTATCTGTGTAAATATATTGTACATTTATTACTTTAGTATAAATGTAATTTAGTTCCCATGTGACTATTGAATTGTATTATCCGCAATGATTACGAGTGTATCTGCGACGTGTCGCCTCAACGCTACTGCGCTAATAGTTATCCCAATGATAACAATCAGCAATAAAACAACAAAAAAAAATTATCAATTCGAAAAATTTCCAAAATTGGCTTGCTGTAAAAAGTTTGGGAACCTCCGGTGTAGGCACATCGGATAGATACAAACACCTCCCTCCTCCAAAAAAAAAATAAACCAAAAAGAAAAAAAACGGAACGAAATCCTCCGAGTTGAACGGAGTGTGCGCTAACGGAATAATTATGGAATTAACATATTATTTTAATTATTATTATGACGATCGGCGTGGATAGCTACCTATAAACACCGCGGTGATGTACAATGTAATTTCTCCTTATCCTTGGTAGGCTCGACGATGTCGCACATGAGTGGAATAATAATAAGAAGAAAACCGTGTGTAAGAACCAAGGTGGTCAAACATGTTAACTATACTAATAATTAGAGTTTGGTCAAATACATAAATATGGTCTCGAACAGAACCTATCATTTGGTATGTCAGACCGAACTCAATCCGAACTTTGAAGTACCGTGTGTATCAATTTCAATTTACAACGAACATGTTCATTTGTGCCTTATGTACTGATAATGATATCACGTCATGTTCTTATCGAAAATCGCTTATTTTAGAAAAATATAAGAATTCCGGAGAAGTTAAGTATTTTCAGTGGCACTACATTT
Organism: Sitobion miscanthi; assembly: GCA_008086715.1. NCBI lineage: Eukaryota > Metazoa > Arthropoda > Insecta > Hemiptera > Aphididae > Sitobion > Sitobion miscanthi. The sequence goes on along the minus strand of CM017801.1, from coordinate 7,497,883 downwards.
TAGATTTTGAGTGGAGCGAAGAAACTAGTGGTTTTACAGTGGTGTTTATTTTTTTTTTATTCTGTATACACAATTTCTACCAGAAGTTGTACTTTGATTTCAACATAATATAGTACCTTATATTTTAGCAAATTGGATCAAGATGCTACTTTAAAGAGGTTATTTTTCGATTTTCTCAATAGTTATTTAATGCCATGGAAAAATCCACCGACAAATAACGAAAAACCGCTAAAAACAATATTTTGATCTCTAATGCTTTGTTTATCACCATAGAGACGAATAAAAAATAATATCAATCCAACTTACAGGATATAATAAATAATAACAATATAAAGTATCCAGACTGACAAACCGTCTCCGCTCAGAATCGTTTTTCTTACACAGTGATATTATATCATTGAATTCAAGTTTAATACATTGACCCACTTGTAACCTATTGTACAGCAGAGCGATATCCACTAACCAAACTGTATTTGAACTGAGTTTCTGAATTAAATTAATTATGACGTGTTACAGTTTTATTTTTTTTTTTTGAGATCGGATTTATATATTTGAATTTCAAACTTGTTGTTCTAGCTGGGTTAGGTTTTTATAAAACTAGGTTCGCCTTTCGAACTGAAACTGAACATCTGAAGTTTGGCTTGATTTTTCAACACTTCGATCCACCTCTAATTTATATAATATATATAACGTCTTGTCCTGACTGACTGACTGACATCATCGATTAGCTAGAACCACCGAAGCTATGATTATGAAATTTGGTCAGTAGTTTCGTTTTATAATGTATAGTGATCCACTAAAATTTGCCTTTTAAAGACGTCCTCAAGCAAAGATTTTGAGATTAACGTTGGAAATTAAAACTTTTTTTTGTTTATAATTAAGCCATTGTAGCCATCGATTGAAAATTATAATAGTAATAGTATAAATTAGTATTATTTTTATTTTTTTGTACTCAGACTTGGCTTGGTTACTCAGACTGCAGATCAGATACGAGTATGCATCATATCTTGGCATTTACATGGCCTCGATCAAAGAAACTATACCTATTTTAAAATCAAATGCATGTTTTTAGCTTATACACTCGAAAACGACTTAATTGATTTTGACGAAAATCTCAGAGATTGTACTTAGATATACCGGAGAAATGTATAGACCAAATAGTTTGAACCAAGTTAACAAATATACCAAGTGCCAAACTGCTAAACCCGATCCGCGACATGCAGTTGCCCATTTACGTCGAATTAATTAACAATGCCTGGTACACTGAAGCCGATTTGTCCGTTAATTGAGGTACAGCACTGCAACTGAGATATACCTTGTACAGCTTGGGTATAATATCATACAATATAGGATTTTTCTCAAAAAAAAAAAAAAATAATAATAATAAAACTGCACACGGGTGAAGCCTGTATAGCCTACAGGTAGTATAATAATACTATATAATACCTATTATTGTTACCATAATATTACATTACATGATAGTATAATATACACAGTCAGCTGAACTGCTGCAGGTCGTGCGCGGGGACACAATATGTCGAAATAAATAGAAACGAAAACGAGAAGCACAATTTCGAATGCTGTTTGTGTTTGATATTATAATAAAGTATGTAACATACAGATCGTCGATCGGAATACCAACGTCGCGGGACGGTCGCTTCAGCTAATGACTTCCACCAAGAGAAACCGCTTTATTATTATAATATATTATTATATAGGTACCGATGTACGACCGGCGGCAGTGCTCGTCGTAACAATAATATTTCTCTTGTTTATCGGGACAGAAAAAATATATTATAAAACGCTATACCTCCCCTCCCCCTCTCACCCACCCACCTCTCAACATGTGTGTGTTGTGTGTGTTCGAACCACTACTGCTACGGCTATATAATATACATTATAAAATTATAATACACACACGCGGGGTGCAATGTGACGTACACACCATATTTCCTACACAGGTACGCGTTTTCCTCTGCGTGTTACCCAAAGAGTTTACGTGCGGTGTGCGATTGATTTAGATTCGTGTTAACCGCGGTGTATCGCATTGTGTTATAACGCTGTGTGTGTGAAAAAAAAGAAAGAAATATAATATTAACAATTATTATCACAACCCCGACTCCGGTGGGCCACCGCAGGTGTATTATAATGTATAGGCGTAGTGGGGAGGATGGGTACTTAAATTTAATGAAAGACCGGCTTCCAAAAAAATGGAAATTAATTGTGAGAAAATAGAAAAGAGGCGTAGAAATTATTGATACTACCGCCGCGCGTGGTGTCCGCCCGTTGTTTGATCACGGAACGACATCGAAAAGAATTTTCAAACATTTTTTTTGTTGATTTTTTTTTTTTCCGAGACTCCACACACGTTCAATCGCTGCACGAGATAAACCGAAATCTGACACGTCGATTTAAATATTTCCGAACGGTTAGTAATTATTATAATATTCATCGACACATACACTGCAGCACTATTATATTATTATATACATAATAATATATAATATAATTATTGTTAACATTCGTTGAGAATATAATAATAATATTATTAGACGAGCGACGGGACCTAACAGGTAGCTGATAAAATTCCAAAATATGATACCTAATTATTATTGTTTTGTTGTTTTTCTTTAAATATTATCAAACGAGTCGTGTGAAGAATTATTGTGTTTCGATATTTTTGACTGACGTACTTGCAATGACGTATAGGAAATTATTTAGCTATCGACTCACCCACCCAACTCATTATTCCGGAGACATTGAAATCGCAAACGTCAAAAACAATGAATTCCAATGATAATATTATAATATTATTTCGATTGATTGACAATTCGATTTCTCCTCGCAAGCATCCTCATAGTGACTTTTCAAATTGGTGTCTTATAAAAAAATTATTTTAAAAGTTAGATACATATTTTTATTAATACAAAATTGTTTTTAACATAATTCATTTTGGTATTATTAATTAATTTAAAGTTTAAATTAAATTAAAGTTTTAAATTTTGATATTGTTTGATAATTATTGGTCTGCAGGTAGACAAGTGACTGTTTTTCGCCACTATATTCAGTTGTTAAGAGAGGAATGTAATAATACTTTTTATTTTGAAATTGAAATACATAAAATACAATTATACCTATACGTTACCCTCGTATTATAATATACTATAATATAATATAACTATATATGATATACTTGTTTTTACCGAACAATAATGGCGTTTTACGTCCATTTTGTCCAAGGTATAACGTTTTTATTATGTCTTTCTCCGGAGATAAAGACAAATACTCAGCAATTAAAAGTTAGTCTTATTCAATTTTTTTTCGTTTTTATCATACGAGTAGACCGCCGCCGTCAAACAACTATTTCATTGTTGTGCCGCGTTTTTTTTAAAATCGTTTTAACAATAATAATAACGTCTATCCATCACAATTTTTTCTCTACATCCGTATAGTCGGACGTAAGTATATATACTCGAACTGTCTACACCGGACACACTCTGATGTCAATCAAATATTTTATATATATATATAGTGTATGTATACGGTTTTATTACATCGTATCATACATATTACATATATATATATATGTATATATATTATTACGTATACAGTGCTCTCTGCACAAGCTATATTGTCGTTGGAAAATTGTTTTCCGTCCATATAAACGGTAATTGATGCTCGCCGAAACGACCTACACTCGTTTAGTTAGATCGTTTTTGCCGCAATTCAATCGAATCTATATATACCGGTGTACAATATACACGTATATAATAATATACAATATATTATATTCATATAAGAAAGCCGTATAAAACCGATTTCGATTTCAGCGACATATAATAGCATTTTTATAAGGTTTTGTGTGAGTGTTTGGTTTTTTTTTTTATATAATATATTTTTTTATTTTTTTTTTTTACTCGAATTCTACGTGACACCGCGGGTGAACGAACAGGTTATTACATATATATTATTATATATAAATGTATTCGCTTCAGAACGGTCGACTATTAAAAGTGGTTTTGACAATGATTTAGATGTGACGTCTGTGTTATTAAGTCGTATATACGGCAAGTGACGTCTCTCTTTATTTTTTTATTGTTGTTTCAAACAGTCAATGTTAATTTCGTCGGCCCGTAAATTCCCTAAAAAAAAAAAACGAATTTAAATACTCCATTATATCCGCGTTGAAACGTCATTGTAAACGGAAACGATCCGAATCCCAGGCCCCGCAACGACGGCCAACCAAACACGAAACTGGTCGTTTTATCTACAGGCGGCCGAGAACAATATTCACCGGCCGTCATATTACAATGTTATCGTATTATCGTAATATTATTCTAGATTCGAGTCGGGCACGTTAAATTAATATTATATTATCCGTGATACGGTTAAGGATCCTAACAGAAGTGAACTGAAGCGGCGACTGCATCAAGACCGACTGCAGCAACGCGCCTAAAATATAAAATCGTACGTTTCATCTACGGCCGGCCGAGAACAATATTCACCGACCATCATAGTATAATGTCATTATATTATCATATTGTTATTCTAGATTCGAGTACGTTAAATTAATATTATATTATCCGTGATACGGTTAAGGATCGTAACAGAAGTGAACTGCAGCGGCAACTCCATCAAGACCGACTGCAGCAACGCGCCTAAAATATGACATCGTACGTCATAGACTTACTGTCGTGTTGAAAATAATATTATATTACAGTGTAATGAGTGCCCCAAACCCCGTCGAACGTGTTCCGAGTGGAGTACAAGGATGGAAAAAATGATTTAATACCTTGGTAGTAGATAGGTAGGTACCCTTCGTACGTGCCGGCCACACAGTCGTTTGTTTGGGTGCCGATTTTTCAGGCCGTAATTAAAAAGTTTGAAAATTTAATTGCGGTGAAAGTTTCGGGGAAACGTCCACCAGACCGGAAAAACGATTTTTAAATATCGACAAAAACCTCGAAAAGTAATCTTATTTATTGTTTTGGAACCGTTTACCACCTATGATTGTGGATTCTTTAAAAACTATGGTTTTATTATTTTAATCTTAAATAGCAAAAGGCTAAGCGTATGCGACCATTAGTATTTCTTATTCATTTTTTTTTCACCTAATTATTTCCCACCTTCTCTTTGATACAAGCACTGTAAAATATAATCACAATTTTCAAAACAGTCAAATTCGCACATTGATATAAAACATAATAATATATAGACAGCATATAATATAATATATTATTATTTACTGTGATTAACGTACGTCACTGTACGTCAGTACGATAATATATTAAACTGTCGTGCGTTGATATTACATTACAATTTAATGAGTAAATCTCGTCGAACGTGTTCCGTACAAGAGTGGAGTGTAAGGATAGAAAAAATGATTTAGTAGGTAAGGTAGTACGTACGTGCGGGGCACGTGGTCGTTTGTTTGGGCGCTGCGCTTTCTGGCAGTAATTAAAAACGTTTGAAAATTGAAATGTGGATAAAGTTTTAGGGAAACGTCCACCAAGCACAGAAGCAACTACCTGTGTACGATTTCCATTCCGGTGTAATATTAACAAACTTGCAAAACGTTGTGTGCCGTTTGCGTGTACTTTGAGAATAAATGCAGAAAGCTCATGAAAGTAATAATATGTTTCGTTGGATTGTAAACATTGCGGACACCAAGCGATGATGATAACCTGAAAGACATGATATTTTGATGTAATGACATGCTGCGTAGGGATAAAATACGGGTTTAAATAATATAGAATACGACCAAGGTCTCGAAAAGCACCTAATAGTTATTTATATGTTTTGGAAATGTTTAATTATATAAGATCATGATCGTGGTTTTTTTTTTTTAAATATTATTTTACTATATTAATCCTTACTGAAGGCTGGTATACTTCAGTTATTAATATTATTTCTAATTAGTTTTTTTTTGTTATTTCACATATTTCCACTAATACCTACTTCTCTGTACATATATAAATTATTCCACTCAAATTCGCACATTCATAACATAGACAATTAATGTATAATATAATTTTTACTTTGCTGATTGAAAATAATTATAATTTGATGGTGGCATATTATCGAACATGGAAAGTTGATAAAACTAACAAATTTAAACGAGTTAATATCTGATTCATAGAACGGTAATGAAGTTCAACGTACACAAAATATGGATGACACTTTATTTTCGTTCCAAATGAAAAAAAAAATATATAATAATAATAATGGTTTAAATGATAAGTGCAAACATATTTTACTAAACTTTTATTAGTGTTTGAATAAAAGTTTAATAGATATACTTTTTTATATTCAATTAAAAAATACTGGTTTAAGAAAAAAAACAATGTAACATAAAAAATTATTTCTCACGCAAGAGATAAAAACAAAATGAATTTGTAATGTTTTTAATTTGTAAAGGTGGTGAAATAAAACTTTTTTTTTAAAACCTATTATTTTATGTTAATATCCAAGTTAAATAAATTATATTTCATATCGTAATTACCAAATTACAAACCAATTATATTTTTAATCGTACGTATAACAATAACGTTGTATGGTCAGACGTCAGTCGACTAAATCTTTTAAATTAGCAAATAGAAACGAACGTAATATTATGATTAATTTATTAAATTTATACCATAGTATGCGGTGGAGTAGAAGTCCAAGTGTATTAACAATTTTATTTTAAAATTATAAATCATTTGGATAAAACAAAAGCTAAATAGACAGTTCATTGACTTAAAACTGGTATGCAAAATTAAGTGAACACCATTGTTGTTGTTGAGATTTTTCAATGAAAATTAACAGCGAATATTTTTAAGAGATGTTTGGGTTCTCATAAAAAACAATTTCTTAATATGCGTATACAGAAACGACTATAAGGTACATAATTATTATTATTATTCGAAGCCAGTACGAGATATTAAGAATAATAACGATTCATTAACGCATACATTGTAGAGGTATTTATTATTATAAAAAACGGTGGTTGGACGGTTTCGTGAGTGTGTAATGCATAGGTATACGCTTTGAAATGTTGTTGTCTATGTAGGTACTATAGCTGTCATATCAGAAAAAAAAGGTTTAATAAAAATGTAAATTTAAATATCAAAAAAATAAAAACATTATGCAAATAAACCAAAAATCAATACAAGATTATAAATAGTATGAATTAATTTATTTTTATTTTCATAAAAGTTTTTCTTTTAACACCTATTATACTACCTACCTGTTTTTATATCACTATAAAAGTATGAAACATAATATATTATTAGAATTATTTACTTTAAAAACAATGGTCTTCTTAGCTTAATAATTTAAACTTAGTACAAAAGTTACTAACCAACTACAGCCTACCTACTGGCTACCTATAGTTTCAGTCTGCATAATTTAATGTTATTTTACGATTATAAAACATTATATAAGTATTATATTTGTGTATATATTATATACGTAGATTTTATTTCATGTCAGTGGAACGATTCGTCCGAACTTAAAATTTTTTTTTTCAAAACATGTACTTGCCTACTATTATAATACTTTCGTATAAGTAAAATGTTTTGTTGGAATATTGTGGGTTTTGTTACGTAAATATGAAATTTAAAAATAAATTCCAGAACGCATCACATGATATACTGCAATACTGCATACGCCTTAATCAACTCTGTTCGATTAATGTGTTAACCACTGTTGTACATGGTTAATATGGTTATATAGTATGTACCTATAATATACATAACATAAATATCAATGGAGTGAAAAGGTAGATATCGGCCTGCGCCATTCTACTAAACACAATAACATACTGTCTGTAAAGTTTGCTAAAATGATGGTTTTAATTAAAATAACTATCATTTACCAGTTTCAGAGTGTTTACACATTTTTTAGCGTGCTTCGCTGAATTTATAGATACAGGGTGAAATTTGGTATTAAGGATAATCGTTTTTAACGCATTGCGGAGAACTGCAATAAAGTAGATTGTTTCCATTCATTTTAATTAAAATCATCAATTTGTTCATTGGACCTTTGACGGCGGTCGAGGTTACCATATCATGGTCACATGAACCGTAAATGTACGTGTGATTGAACATCAATAAACACAATCAGTATAAGTTATTTTTCCGACAGTATAGTTGGTCGAAAAAAATGTTTGATTCCAAATTTTAACATATTAATGTTATAATATGATATCAAGATTTACAATATAGATATCGGCAATAGCGTGGGATTCGTCGTGATATGTATTGATGTGACGCATGAGTAAACAAATAATTATAATAAGCCTCGTTAAATGATAATATTAACTAACCATGTTATTATTCAGCTGAACGAACCATTTATAGTTATACTGCAGCTTTGAATCTAGGAGAAACAAAAAATTGATCTTAAAATTAGATTAAAACACAACATAATAGTATTACACGCGTTACGCGTATATAATCTTCGTCCGTATTCTCTTGCCAAAAGTTTAGTCGACGCAGACGAAAGTCGTTTCGGGATACCTAAATCCTGCAAGGATACGGATTAAGGATCTAGAACTCTGGGACGTTATTTAAAGTCGGGCCCGATAAAATGTGATATACGGAATGCCTTTATAAATTTGAAATAACATGTTTCTGTGGAGGGATCCGAGGAGAGGTCGATTCGCCGAAAAAAGGACGGTCGGAATAATCGTGTGAAAGACAAAATATGGTAATGGTATATCTAATATTTTTAAAGTATTCTTCAAAGTTTTTTTCATATTTTCTTTGCCTATGATGTTAGTTGTTTGATGGTATCAATTTTCGAGGATGGCGTAAATTCTATAAAGTATCACGTATGTTGCAATTTCCAAATCTATATTATAATAGGGATGGTGCATGACACCTTGTTTGATCTTATTTGCCAATCAAAAAACTATAAGCTGAATCATGAAAATACCACATACGTGTAGGTACATCACATTATTACTACCTATAAAATCAATATATTACCTCGATCGGAATTTTTTTTTTTAAATTACCTAATAACAACAATAAAACATTCAATATTTACATATTATATTAACCCATTATTATGTGTTCATATAACTTTATCTGATACGTTACGATAACAGTCATTAAACAATAGTAGGTACGCGGTAAGCGCAGAATATGATAATTATACTAATTACCTATAACATTATGCTCACAATGTTGTAAGTCCCGACACCCGGGGCACCCGCGGGCTCTCCTCCGCATCAATCCGAGATCGACCGATTCGAACCTATTCGATAACCTCCTCCTATGCGATTTGATTATATATTTATGCATGGACGTTAAGACAATATTTGAATAACTATATAATATTATATAATTTTCCGGTAGTAGGTATACCGCTAAAGTATACAATCGCTTTGGTGCATAGATTCAAATAAATAATAATTACACTGAGCGTATCGATATCCGTGAGAAACAAAACGCGCGGGATGTAAAACATATAATAAGTACCTCTGTATTATACAATATGGGTACTATTATTATTATTATTATTTACATACGAGTGCTGGAATCGGGTTTTATCGTATATAATATACGACACACATACGTACAACGATAATACTATAATACAAAATAATAATATATTATGACCGTTTTGTTCAAACACAATGATCATAATAATAATAATGTATGTGCTACGATCAATCGAGACGCCTGCTACTGTAGCACCACGGATGCACGTAATAAAATACATATATGTATATATATATATATAAGTGTGTGTGATATATATTGTATATATAATGTGTGCCAGCTTATACTTACTTAGCCAAGTGCATAACGACGGGCCATAAATTACGTAAACCAAACGAGCAGGTCGTCTAAGTGGGATAAAATGCTGCAGTAACATATCAAGTAGAAAACCGCGTGTTTGTTTTCAATTTCAATTTAAACCACATCCAATAGGTACCTCTACCTATGCCTCTACCTATAGTATCCGACAGTAATTATTGAAATAAACAAAACTGTCGTCGTTTTGTGTTTTGACCAAAACGTCGATGCCCAGAAAAATCCGAGTACCTACCGCAAGCCTTTAGATTCTTTTTGTTTTGTTATAAGCTAGAAGTGGAAAAAAAAAATTATCATAATATTATATGATGGGTACCTCTATACCGCGTAATAGGTACTCTATATAAAAGCGAGCAAGAGATAAAATACAGAGGTTATTTTTGCGTGCGAAAAAAATTCCAAGAGCCATAAAAAACATTTTTGTGTACGAAAAATAAAGTTATTGCTATTTTCATACATTTCACCCAAAGTGTATAATATACGCACCACCTACTTTTTAAAATTACACAAACAAATTGCCTATAAAGAGTAACAAGAGTAAAGAGAGAAGTCGAAATTCGATCTTCGTTCGGCCTGAAGCAGATAAATAATTTTCTGGAACGGCGCCGATCATAGTAACCTCCCGAAAATGTAAATATTGTCGACAACCTGCGGGCCCTACAATCATTGTAGGCTTCTATTATAGAAATCATTCGATCTTCCGATCTTCGTTCAGCCTGAAGCAGATAAATAATTTTCTGGAACAGCGCCGATCGCTGTAACCTCCCGAAAATGTAAATATTGTCAACATCCTGCGGGGCCCTACAATCATCGTAGGCTCCTACCATGGAAATTGTGCCACCACCTGTGACTTATTTCGATGATTATGTTAATAATTTATTATCGCGTTGTCGAGTCGCGTGTAAAAATAGTTATTAAACATCTACTTTGGTGTTTATTATTGTTATGCCTACTGATTAAATGTGTTTTATTTTGTGTATTAATCGCGTTAACGGTCCCATAATTCACCGTGGCCAAACGCATAATACATTTTATAGTCAAGTTTTTTTTTTTTTTTACTGCAACACCGTCATATTGTTATGCAACTAAAAACACGTCGTGGACTAATTACATTACACATAAAATACGCTCACACCATAATAATATTATCGGTGCGTTCCTGCAGAAACCGGTCTGTCGGGTTTCCACGAAATTGGAAATTTTCATAATTCTGAAATAAAAAAACGGAAATGCCTCTAAACGATTCGTAAAAATATAATAACAACATATAATACACCTATTTGTATCGAATGTTACTATAATCTTCAGCGAAATCGCGTGTGATCCGTCACATAATATTATAATAGTATCATGTCGGCCGTAATTTTATCACCAGCTATTCGTTGAGATGGGTTTTATTGCCATCGAACAGCTTATAATGATATTATAATAGATACCTATATGCTTTGAGATTATATTATTTTATTCAAAGTCGCGAATCGATATCATATCATTATCACACGACGATACACGCTCAGCGTGTGATCGAAATAGTTTTAAGTGTTGCGTAGGTTGCGTATAATATAATACCTATGCATTATAATGTCATTGTGAAGAAACATTTAAACGACGTTTTTAACACCATTCATTTCCACGGAAATTTAGAGAGATTTACATGTAAATAACGTTGATGAAATATTTTAGTAAAGAAACAAGTTTGTTTTTCAAATCACTTATATAAGTGTAGTGTATTATGCCACAAGTCCATTACACGCGATCATCTAATATATCATACTGGACCATATTATTATCGTTTATAATATTATAGGTATTCTAGGTATAGGTTAGCCTATTGTAGGTAAGTAACATACTATGGTTGCGTTTGTTTAAACATTTGTTTTTATTTTATTGTTGTACAATTAGATGATGTAAGTCTTACGGAAAACAATAGTTTTTGAAAACTTGTCAAATTAATCACGAAATCGTGTGTTATTTTTTAGTACCTAAAATAAATATATAAATTATTGCGACGAATGGTTCTTTAGCACGGCCGAGTTGGGACCAGCATTTGGGGTGGCTTACTAAGAAGTCCTCATTGACCAATACATATTAAATACTTCAATTTTTTTCATACAATATAATATTATATATGGCGGCGGTGATGCATGTACACAGTACCACACAGTATACTCACAACAATTGTATTATAGTAGATTTCAATGAAAACGAATATAAGGGTTAACAACATAAAAATTATGAAGTTAATATACGAGTTATACCTCCCCCGAGGAAAAATATAATTCCAGCCCCATGAGAAAATCCTAAACACACTACTGGGTAAGGGAATAAATTATATCACTATTTTATATATAATATAGTGTAGGTATACCTATTATACACGTTTTACATTTATACGGATATTTTATTTTATGTAGTTCGGACCGTTGTTGTTGACCAAATCCGTGGTCTTCAAACAATTTTAAATTCCCGCCTACAATCCAGGGCAAAACTTTGAATCGCTGTCGTATTATTAGCATGACCCGTGTTCTATATCGTCATACGTTTAAATTACAGTCTATTGCAGTTTAAAATCGACTCTCATCGATGTAATAATATATCATTGGGACATAAGGTGATATTATTATGACCGTCGACCAGGAATATATATTGTCCTGCAGGAAATTATACGACATTTATTCCTTTCAACGTTTAAAGACTTGTTGTCCATAAATAATAAAATATTTGTACACAAGTTGAAAAAAAAATTTACCTTTAACTTATGCGTTGATTTTGTTTAGTAATTTGTACAAAAGAGTATTATAAACTACAATACGATAATGTACATCGCTTTTACCTCCAAGTCTTAATTTATATTTTATACTATTAAAATTTAACCAATTTATAAAAATGTGGTGAATTGTCGAACAATGGTGGACGCAGACATTTGTGGACCATCGAAATAATATACACGACAAAAAACTATTTACAACCCATTAACGGGAAACGAAATTCATAATATTTTGAAATAAAGTATAATATCATAATATACAGGGATAGGTAGAGTTTATTTTTCTCGAAATACATTACACAACTCTCGACATTGGAAAACTACTATAATAATAATAATAATAATAATAATATGTATTTCAATAAATCGCGTTCAAATTATTCACCGTGAACACTCTTCCACATGAAATGTATATCATACTTATCAGCATTAAAACAACCACTTGTACAACGGTATTAATAATATAGTTGATCATTCACTGCAGTCGTACAGGTACTCATCATATAATATTTCAACCCATTGTACATTTGTACCTATTTAATATTTTGAACGGTACAAAGTGGGGTATTTAAAACGTAAGTCTTTTACATCACGGTAACCTGTCTACAGCCACAATGTAACAGATCAACGTTAAAAACAACAGGTACACAGCATTTTGGTATTAAAGGTACCTAAATGTTTTCAGTTTTTACTTGATACAATATTCTTCTTCTCCGTCAGAACAGAATGAGTTTGTACAGTTATGCGTATTATAATAGCATTTATAGTATAGTATTGTTGTAATAGTAAACTATAATATGGGTATTATATAGTATCATAAAACTCGATTAGATTTTCTATCGGATACGTTTGTAAAGTGTATAATATTGATTTTTTTTACATAACATTAAATTTAAAACAGGCGACTGCTGCGTTATTCTTCGCGTACAAAGATCACGTGGTTTTTATACAGAAAATTCAATAACAGACGTATAGCTAGGTATAATACCAACAGGTAATCTTTAATCTTCATTGATCGCTGCCCGTTGGTAATATTATGTATTCTCCATTAATATTTAATAGTTCAACGTTTTGTCCACCACATATTATTATAATAATATCGCGTATTGGCAGCATTATTATATCTATTTGGTCGTTGGGCGTATAATTTGCGTTACAACCAAATTATCATATTATCAATTAAATATTCACATTGTACGACGTATTATATTATGTTTTTTTTATTGTGATAGGTATAAATTTAAAAATAATAAATAACTTGAAATCTTCCAATCTATAAAACGGGCGCCCGAATAACCCACACTCCTAGACGACGAGCGCTGTTTTTTATTTTTCGTTTAGCTCTATGATTTTTAACCGGATATCATCATACAAAATAATCAGATCCCACTGACGCATGGGAAGTTATAATAAGGTATTATATATTGTGATATTATTAATCGGCTATAAAGTTATTTGATATGACGTGCGACGCTTTGAGGAGAACGGCCTATCTATATTATATACTTAAAACTCGCGTGTAGAACATGAAACGATTTTACCCAAATTAAACATAAATTCTTCTTCGGCGCGGATAATATTATAATAATATGAAATGACGCGTATACCGCCCTCAAGTCAACGACGTCCAATATCACGTAGACTGTAATCATTTTGCTTAACTACCGTGGAAACGACGCAAAACTGTCTAAACTTTAGGGTCTGGATATACTTTTATAATCTTATACCTACTGCGTAACTGGTGAGGAATATTATAGACGACATTATTTACGTCACATGCTATCACGTCTGATAATAATTTTTCAAAAGTAATATTATACACACGTCGGACGTGGAACATGTTTTAGACCGTTGGCCCAACACGGCACCGTTTAGGTACGTATACCATTCAATATTCTCAATGCTATTGTATTATCAGAGAGACCGTCTAGCACCGAAATGTCATACGATTTATTATAATATTAAATATAAAATAGATAATATAATTAATTTACATATTATAATGTACTATAACACAGTGGACCGAATCTCTATGACCGAAGCGACTACAATGGTTATTGGACCGATGGTTTCAAATGTAAACTTAATTTTACATATTTACATAACGAAACTAAAAATTTAGCTAAAGCTATATAGAGTAATAAGTACTTTTATCGATTCATATGATTCGGTATTGGCATCGATAAACAAAATACTGCTTGCTATTTGGATCAAGAATCTATTATATGCCCAAAAATGATTACAGTTTAAATCGAAAAACAAAATATAAGCTTTATTTTAAACAGAGTTTACAATTAGTTGTAGACCTAATAAAGGTTAATTTTGTTATATTTTACTTCATTAAGCACATTAATTCGATCACATCACTATTTAGTACTTTCACTGATGTTGTATTCCTGCAGTTGAATTCCTAGATTTATTTAAATTATGTATTGATTTTTTAATGATTATCTATTTTAAAATCGACCAAAAGACCAGAGTACTTACTTTTTGTGTTTTTCGACATCTTACCGTTATTATACCTATAGGTAATACAAGTGCATCGCAGTTAACTAGAAAAATTCTTATAATATATAATTAATAGGTATCTTTAAGTTAATTTAATTGTAAACGAAATAATGATTTTTTGATTAAAAGTATTCTATGATGTTTATAAAAGAAAACACTTCCCGTAACACCTATCAACTCAAAATTCAAAGCATATGAATTATAATATTATATCAGAAAAATTCAGAAACCATGTAGGTAAGACCAGGATCAAAAAAGGTATTTCGAGTTTTCCTTCATTTATTTTATTTTCTGATCTAAAAATGGTGAAATACCTTTATTTATGTTAGACGGTAGCTTATGAACATTTTTCTAGATATCATTTAGGAATTTTACATTGCTATAAAGTCATCGTTTCCTGAACTCAACCGATATTTGTATATTATTAGAATATCTACATCGATATTGCAATAACCTATTATAGTATACATTTAATTTTTATATCTTATGTATCTTTATATTATTCTCAGTAGGAAGATCAAAATACGCTCATACTTGAAATACCTGAGATATCGATTACAAAAATAAATAATATTTTAATATACCTAAATGTCGTGTATAAAAGAGACTTCCTTCACCGTCGGAATAAAGATATGAGATATTATTAAATAAAAAAGTTTACAGAAAATGCCTAAAGTTTAAAAAAAAAAAAACGATTACGTGCGTTTCATATTATTATCGAATGCCATTATTATTAGTAGTACCTATTATTATTATGTGTAGCATTATAGGTACATTATTCGTTCAAATTCCGTTACCTATAGTATAAAACATATTATTAATATCGAACAAAGTGTACGATCCAACACATAATAATATCATGCACGTGTTTGTATGGCAGTATGAAGTCATCGATGATATTTATTTTTCAGTCAAACTCAATAATTATTATTATGTGACCACGCAAGTGCAATAACATAATATATTATTCATATATTGACGCGTGCTGCAACTCACAGATGGACCGAGTTTATTGTCCGATACGGAATATTGTTGTAAAAACGATCGCGATTTACGTAAAACATTGTTGTTCATCGTACAGATGAAGTGCAAGCAGATCGAAGTCATCGCGTCGAACACATAGGTGGACATCGGCGAGGAAGGGGGGGGGGTGGTTGGGCTAAGCCCACCAGAAATTTAAATAGCTGCACCCCCGTGCAAAAAAATCGAAACTTTATTCGAAATGCTGTTATTAATATTGTATTTTGTTGTAGTAATTATCTATATACCATATTATTATTTAAAAATAATTGTGAAATATTTAGTCAACAAACGACGCTAAAACCTAGAAATCGTTGGAAATCTAATTGAGGTCGGTCTATAGTTGCGCCAACACGGATATATAATTAATATGATTGCGAGTTGTGACGATGAATTTTTAGATAATAATATGCAATGAGGAAGAATGCTGATTACGGTTTATGGTAATCGAGTGAGTTTTGTTTTAGACGTTTTTGTGATTAGGTATAGTTGGTTCGAATTGTTAAGTTCGCCGAACATTTTTATATGACGTTAAGCGTTTGTATGTTAAAATAAAAATAATAAGAAGAATGACAATAATCAATCCTTACTGATTATTATTTAATGCCATTCATCACTATATAGTATGGGCGCCTACTTAATATACTCATATTTTTAGTATACATTTATTATGGTAGGGTGTGAAGGTGCGAGGGCATAGATCCTGCGGGTAACTTTACTTTGAATTATTGTAGCCTCCCCTCCCTTAAAATTCAACTAAATGGCCGCCTAAACATATATGGCTGAACATAACTTCTTCCAGGCCACCGCATAATCGTATCCATCTGTAATTCCATGACGGGACAAGTCGATTCAAGGTATTCACCGAGATGACAATATTGCGTGGATAATTATTATAATGAACCACAGTTGCTATTATCGTATATTTGCATATTATAATAATAATATGTACCTATACGAGTTTAACTGCATTTAACAATCGACATACCGGACGACACCATAACACTGTTTTCCAATTTGCTATAAGCCCCTAATAATGTTATTACAGTTATAATTATCAACAATAGGTATTATACGATCCCGTCATCCACGGCGACAACTATGATCGATTTGATGAAAAAAAAAATACTTTTAATAGACCAACTAAAACGGAAAACCCCACGCGCGTTCCAAATCCGTCGGCAATGTAACTTTTCGGATTTGAAAAAAGAAACCAGCAACCTGTTGAATAGTCATCATACCAACATACCCATATAGATATTAGATAGGTTCGTGTCTGTTCTAGGTATATTGTATGATAATATGTAAACAATAATATGTTACCAGAACCGTTAAAAAAAATTTAACTGTTCATAAAACGTCGTATGCTCTATGCAGTTTCCCCTGTATATCTGTACTACTTACTTAAGGAGAATCGTGTGGCGATGCAATCTTCTATTTTTCAAATGAGCACCCACATTTCTTATTGCAGATTATTTAGCTGAAGATTTTCTTGAAGATTTTGATGTATCTAAATCAAAATTCTATTGAAAAGTTTCTGAGTTATTAAAATGGTTAGGTATATGTTAAAGGTAATAATCCTTAAAAATGGTTTTACAAAAATATATGCTACTTATATGTAATATTAGATCTAGTATTTATTATACTTAGATCATGTTTTACAATATTCATCTGAGCCTCATATCTATATTTACCCCATTACTATAGACATGTTATTATTTTTAGACATAAGGTTACACCATAGTCCATAGCACGTACAGTTATATAACTTGAGGACTACTCGTACGATACATTTGATTTAAACACATCAAAATTCTTAAAAAAGTGAAAAAGGGGGATTCCTATTTGAAAAACAGTAGTTTGTATTGTCACAGGATAATCCTTAAGGTGTACAACAAATCTCAAATATTCGAAATATGGTCTTCCATTGTATTTAAAAATTCCAAAAATAAAAATCTGAATATATGTTATGCATAATTTAAATTTTAGACATAAAAATGCGGTGAGCATATTTAAAAAATCACCTTGTTAACCAACTAACTTTCACCAACTATGTTAGTTATAAAGACTTTATGTCACCAGAACCGTAAGAAAAATGTACATATTGATCATAACGTGCGCGAATATGTACTCTGTGAAATGTAGCCTATATACTGTATATCTGTATATATATTAATATGAACAAAATAAGTTCTGACTGACTGGTTCATAATCAACGTAAGTACAGCGACAACTATGATAGCTCTTGATACTTAAAGTATTCATCTCTGGCATTGCTATTTTTCCACATTAGCGTCACTGCTGGATCATTGGTCTCACGGAACAAATGTTTCGTGGAATTGTTTAACTGCCACCTCATTATTGTCTCGAGGTCATATTGTCACCTGCGGTCTTATTGTACCGATGTCATAATGTCACCTTTCCACCATATACTAACATACCATACTGACACGGTACGCAACGGCAACCAGTACGAAAAGTACAGGTGCCACAGCGACCAGTCTGCACTTTTGTCAACCAACATCACGGGCTACGACAGCGCGACACCGCCAACTTTCCCACCATGCAACAAAGGCACAAGGTGGGACGAGAAGCCAAGTCGCACAAGACGAGCACCGGCCGCCGGTGGCTCGTCCTCTTTCGTTTACCACCCATCCGACGGACAACACGCCGGTAATGGTGAAATAGTGAAACCACTCGCATCTAGTTGTCGACCACATTTTTTTTCATTGTGCATTAACTACGGCCGTAGTCCCGCCGGCATCGAGTTTTACTCTACCTTTATTATTTAACCACGGCTTTCGCCACGAAGGCACATAAAGATTTTCACGCCAAAGTGGTTGGGACCGGTAATGCTGGCGGAACAAGTAGGAAAAGGAGTTTTCCTTACCAACCAGCAACCACCGCGAAAAATACATGTGTCATGCCTAACACGCGCGCCCACACCAAAAAAAAAATTAAATAAACAATTGTCTGTACTAACCGCCATTTGCAGACAATATGAACGGCCAACAGCAAGCTGAGAAGTGGCAGCAAGTGGCCGACCTAATCAAACGGCTGGATTTGGTGTCCAGTGGCCAAGAACAGCCGCGAACAGCTGCCCAGGTCTCAAGGATGACTACCCGTCACCTACTGCAGGATCCCGTTCGGGCGGCAATCTACAACCGGGGCTGGGCGGACCGTACGGCGGATATTCAGCAGAGGCTACAGCCACAACAGTCCGCCGCCACACACACCAGCCGCACCCCGTCATGGACCAACTCACACTCACACTGGTAAACGTACCTGCCCCCGTGACGCCTAAGGAGCCGACAACGGTACCCAGGCCAACGGGGGTACCCCTCACACCGACAGTAAAGCCGAAAACAGGGGCGCAGCTGGCGTGGAACCAGAAAAAGTTTCAGCAGCTTAAGGAGAAGAGGAGGGCCAAGGAACGCGAGGCAAGCCAACAACACCGGCTTGCCAAGCAACCTGCGCTAACCTCAGACCCGGAGGCAACCAGCACGTCTCCACCCGAACCAACACCGTCGGCAGCGATGGAGGTTGACACACCGGCGACCAAGGAAAAAAATTCCGAGGAGCCGGAACAGTCTACCAATCAGGCGCCTCCAAACCCAACAGCGGTCACGGAGACGTCATCCGAGGAAGCATGGTTAGAGGCGCCAGGGCTGTCGTTTGAGGGGTCGCCGGAGATGGAGTACGAACGCCCGTTCTTCACTCCGGTCGGGTACCCAAACCGAACCTAACCACGACCACCGGCACGGGCAAGTCTACCTCAAGCGGAAGCCAGAGGTAGTACAAGCTACCCCGAACCGTGACGGCACGCCGACACCGGTATAAGTGTACCCAATGTGGCGGTTTGGCGGGGGAGTATGACACGGTCCACAACGGAAACCAGTACGAAAAGTACAGGTATCACAGCGACCAGTCTGCACTTTTATCAACCAACACCACGGGCTACGACAGCGCGACACCGCCAACTTTCCCACCATGCCACAAAGGCACAAGGTGGGACGGGAAGGCAAGTCGCGTAAGACGAGTACCGGCCGCCGGCGGCTCGTCCTCTCTCGCTCACCGCCCATCCGACGGACACCACGCCGGTAATGATGAAATAGTGAAACCACTCGCATCTAGTTGTCGACCAAATTTTTTAACATTGTGCATTAACCACGGCCGTAGTCCCGTTGGCATCGAGTTTTACTCCTACCTTTATCATTTAACCACGACTTTCGCCACACCGTAGCAAAGTTCTTTGCTCGTATTGTCTTTTCAATTACATCGCGATATGTATGCATAATCACGGCACTAGCCACGTCGTTACCAGTTGTTTTATTGTTGTTCAAATAAATGTCCTCCCCGGGGACATTACCGTACTTCACATCAAACGTGTTATTACTTTCTTTTAATCGCGAGTGTCACCTCAATACCCATACAACAATTAATAATTATGAAATAAATCAATTAAAAAAAAAAACGTAGAAATTATTATGTTTTCTGACTTAAGAATAAAATCATATTAAATTTCCTAGTCGGAAATTTAATTACCGAGTTAGGAGGGGGGTGTCACATCCCCTCGTTCACCCCTCTATCACCGGCCCTGAGTGAAATGCACTGTCCATAGCTTATAGATCTACGGTCACAACACACCGGTTCGTGGCCGTGGTAACCATTAATTCGATTCCATTCGATTCGTAATGGAGAGGTCGTAACAATTTTAACGAGTCGGACTATACACTGATGGCTATGCGTACTTATTTGTTATTTGCAGTGAACTGTACAGCTTTCACTCGACTGATTGTGGTAATATGGAAAAAGGATAAAGTGGCCAATAAAGTCGCAATTTGAGTTTGCTTGAGTTTTTGTTAAAGCTAGTGTTATCAGTTTTTCACAGTCACATTATATCTGGCTAAATATTACATTTTTGATTTATTGCCTCGCTGACTTTAAGGATGCAATGCATTGATAACTACTTTTAAATTTAAGATAGTTAATTAATAAGATATAATTAGTTGATCTAGTCAGTGTGTTGTATGATCAAAATCTTCTATTCTTCTATAGAATTCTATCAGATATGTAATGCTGAAAAGTTTCAAAAGTTTTCAAGTGAAACTTTTCATGAAATTTGAAAAGTTTCAAAGGTGTTTAAAATGAAAAGACGTTTTAAAACTTTTCACTACTTGCCAAAAAGTATTATTGAAGTATTAATTTTATTTTAATAAACAAATCACTATTATATAATTCGATAAGGTGATGAGATGTAAAGTATAATAAATATTTTTATCTGTGGAATAGGTATACTAAACAAATTATAGGTCTAAAAGAGCAAAATGAAAAGTTTCTGGAAAACATGAAAAGTTTCATCGGGCCAGTAAAAACATTGCATTTTACTTATCCTCTGGGTCAGACCCTGATTATTGATATTTTAAACTAAAATATGAATAAAAACTATTGGGGGTATCGATAAAACTATGTGGGGGCTAATCCCATCCCCAATTCTACCTATGGATCTCTCGTGGTCGACCACTGTACGAAATAATAACTATGATATATCATATTATTAAACGCGCGCGTCTTCATTGTACCTCGAGCCAGTCTATATCGTTTTTGATGCTATTATAGCGTTCTATATTATTTGCGATTTGCCGCCGCTGCACCGACTTTTATCTTTTAATTTCGGACCGGCTGAAAAACCGCGTGGTGAATAGTCGACTATAATAATAATAATAATATAATACTATTAAATAGTCCCGGAACGATGCAGGTCCTTCCTCCGGCATGGTGCGTATCGCGCCGCATTATCTCCGGCGGTGGACCTTTTAATTTATCGATACCGTCCGATGCCTTTTAAATTGCTTTCGTTATCGCGATCGCGGGAAAAACATAAATAGATAAACCGCGGCGAGGGAGGAGGAATGAAATAAAAACGCCAACTCGCGCCATTATACGATATATATCCGATTTCGGAGCGCCGCCGTACTAAAACGACTTGGTATATTATATAGATGCGTTGCATGCAGGTGAAGGCTGCCGTTCCGTCGTGTCTAGTCTCGGACGACAATAATTTACTATTATAAAATTATAATGCGACGATGATGTCATTATGAAATATAAATTTATTATTATTATTATTATTATTATTTTTGGATTACAAACTTGAGGAGTCGGGTCGTCAGCGACTTGTATACATTTTTAAATTTTATCATCATAGTAGAAAACGACCAGAACCAAATTTTTTTATATTTTGACGTATGTAGAGTGTAGATATTGAGTAGGGGAATGGGAAGTAACACTTAACAAAAGTTACCCATTTGCCATAACTGTAACTTTTGAAGTAACATTATAGTAATTAGGCATGGGGATGGGTATATTTTAAACTCCGAGCGGAGCAATAAATATTGTATTACTTTCGAAATATGGTTTTTTAAATTTTACTTTTTTGTGACAATCATCGCCTATTTATAACAATACAAATCCTCAACATTTTGTGCATTTCCAAGACTTCTGTTCTGTATTAATGTAGTCTACACACAATACATTGTGTTGTATATATGCAAATACGAAGTTTGTGTTATCTGGAATCGGCATCCACACATTTTAACGCGGTATGGGCAAATTAAGTTACAAATGCAATTGATAACTTTTTAAAAATCACTAATAATAACTGTTGGGTTGAAATCATAATGTACCCTACATATTTCATGGATGCAATTTAATAAGTTTTAAACACGAAACTTATACATCTTTAGTTATCCCTGGTAGTAAACAAAAAACAAGTGGTATGTAATGAGTGCGCTGTATGCGATAAGTCGTTCAGTAGCAATTTTATGATACATCGACGAACACACACTGGTGAAAAACCGTACGCATGTGATGTATACGACAAGTCGTTCTCTGTAAGTGGCAATTTGATGATATATCAACGCACACACAGTGGCGAAAAACCGAACGAATGTGATCTATGCGACAAGTCGTTCAATGATAGTAGCGAACTGACGAGACATCAACGCAGACACTGGTGAACAACTGTGCGAGTGCGATGTATGCGATAAGTAGTAGCAATTCGATGATACACAAGCAGAAGCCTATTGCACATTCGTTGGATTTATCAAATAGTTATGAAAACGAATATCTGTAGATACTTGAGATATTCACCAAACATTGAGGTTTTTTTCATGTATGGCTCCTTACTAAAATTTTTCGGTAGTCCACAAAAGGCCTCTCCACCCCTTTGTTGATACGTAACAGAAGCACAGTTGTTGTTACGTCAATGCATTTTAGATTCTGAGCAGAGTGATGAATGTATTGATTTTACAATGAAGAGGTTTTTTTTATTTTTGGGTCTGTCATCAGAGTTTGGGGTAGTAAAACTGCTTCGATTTTCTTCAACAGTATATTGTTCGATGAGAAAGTGAATCTAGTTGATGTATTCGTGAAGTCAAATTTTAAAATTCTCAATAGTTTTCAAAAGCACCGGGAAAAACAACATAAAAATTAAGGAATTTTAAAACGCAAAATCGGTTTTGGTTTTAGGTGTAACATTAAAACGAATGAACGTATATTCATGAAATGTTCAATGGTTATTTATAATTGCATTTTCTATACACTATAACGTTTTAAAAATACTTTGATTTGTTTTGAACTGTTAAGGAACATTTTCAGTTTTTTTTATTTTATTAGCTTTTTTTTCTATGGATGTCAATAAAACTTTATTAAAAAGGTAAAAAAGCTTGAAAATTTATTACAGTAATATTTAATATAGTAATATTGTTAAAATTATATTTGAAAATTATTAATAATCCTTAGTCACATTTTTTTTAATAAGCATTTAAAGTTAAAATCTTGACAAAACGCAGAAAAATCCCAAAAATTAGTAATCATTTTGAGTTGAGAATTCATAAAAATGTTTCTTTTTAAATCTTAGGTTTAAAAATGTAATACAAAGTTATTCATAGTTTATCTACTTTTGTCAAAAAAAAAATGTCTACAAGCAAATCAAATTAAATTTTTATGAGCGTTTAAAGTTCATACTATTACAATATTGGATATTTTCTGGATTTCTCATGAAGCGATTTTATTATTTTGTTGTACTGTAATATACAAAAATAACTGTATACATGAAAATTTCACTGAATATTTATATTCTCATTTTATATACACCATAACATTTTGAAAATATTTTGACTTTTTTTAAGCTGTTTACGAGCATTGTCAGTTTTCAATTTTTTTAATTTTTTTTTTCTATAAATATCAATAAAATTTTATTTGTTGTGTAAAAAATCATGAAAATTTAATAGAAGGTTCTTTAAATATTGTTACAATATTAATTTAAAAATATTAAAAACACATAGGAAAAATGTTTTTTTCATAATCATTTAATGTTCAAATTTTGACAAAATTTAATAATTATTTCGTAATTAAAAATGTATAAAATGTTCAACTTTTATAGCTAAGGATTGAAAATTTAAAACAAGGTTCCATGTAAATAGATAAGTGTATAAATTACTTTATTCACAATAATATCATCAAATATACTTAGTAATATCATAGGATGACTAACCGTTTTCGCTCAGAATTGTTTTTCTTATACCAACATTATTATTTTTTACATAATTTATATTTAAAATATAATTTTAGGTATTTTGACGTCTATGCAAGATTATGATACTTTTTTTGCAACCTAATCTATAAGAAATTATTTCATGGTACGTTTTGGAATCTGAGCTAAGTGATGAATAATATAACAATGGTTTTACAATGATAAATGTTTTTTTCTGCTTATTACATTTTTTAGAACATAAAAATTATTAGATCTTCAATGCTTGACTTACTTGTTGATCAATAGTAAAACACTACAACGATACCTTAAAGTACACAAGTGATATGTCCATTTTTCGTAATTGTTGGTAAACGCAAAAACAAGTTTTGTTGTCTGCTAAAAATATTTCAAGAGCACACATTTTCCATGTCACTTCAACGTATTTCTTATAGCACAAATGTGACATATAACATTTGCGCTCTTGAAATAAAAAAATTAAGTGGACATAACACTTTTCAAATATTTAAAATTAATAGAACTTTGTTAGGTTATGGACATAACACGATTGTGCCATCGATTCTACTTTCTATGACGAATTCATAAATACTAATATCTCGATTTTCAAAAAAAGTAGACATAGCACTTATGTGCTTTAAGGTATCGACAAGTACTATTTCAATAATCGTAAATAACATACAAATAGAGTTTAATAGTTTTATGAAGAAAAATTTTTCAATTTCAAAATTCGTGGATAGGGGGAACGGGAAAATGGGTATTTTGCATATTACAGGAGAGGGAGTGGAATATAAATTTGGGAATCAGTCATGTAAATTTATACAAATTGAGTTATTGTCTGGAAAAATAAAATTTATGTATTTTTAATTATTCACATCAGAGGGGCTAGACAAATAACTGATCTAATAATATGTCTAATTTATATCTTTAATTGTAGTATCATACAAATTCATACAAATTACATAATTTAAAATATCTATATAATTATTTTTTTGGGAATATTATTTTGGAGGACACGGACGTTACAATACATCAGGTTAACAGGAATATTTACGCAACACTATTTTCAGATAAAATAGTTTTTGTTTTTTGCTGTAGTTCATAAAGGAATAACCGTAGAAACTGTACATTTTCCACAAATACATATTTAAATAGAGATTTGCATATTCTATATGCATGAATGCATGATACAATTAAAACAATATCATTCAGCTCATTTTGGAAAATTTATAAACATTTCAAACTTTATACTTTTTTGTTATTATCCTTATTCGGTTTATGCTATTAAAGTAAATAACTTTTGAGTTATAAATCTTGAAAATAGAATTCAAAGTTCTTACGAATTTTTTCCGACAATTTGGTTTTGCTCTTATATACATAAAAAAAAAATGTCTTAAAATGAATTAAAATAAAGTATTAATATTTTAACGAAATACCTCAATACTATTCGTGATGAAAATGAGGTTTTTACTTTTAAAAAATAAACTACTGTAGTACTGTATGTATATCAGAACAAGTTGCTCGAAGTGTTTGAATATTATTTTCGAGTTAGGCTAACGTAATTCGATTACATGTTAAAAAAGATTGCATACAAAGAAACAAATGTATTTACTAATGTAGATACAAAAAAAAAACAACTATTTATTTAGTCTGTAGGTATAGTTCATTCAAATCGATCGACATTTTAACCGGAACTGATCGATTGCTGCGTATTATATGTGTATGAATTAACTGAATTATATACGTACATTACCCGGTGACGTGCGTATTAAATAGGTAACAGCATCTCGGTAATGCTCTTAAAGATTAATTGAAACAACTCAAAGCAGCAGAGAATATCGCGGCGGGCTCTTTACGGTCGGAACTTACTTACTTACTAATCGAGAGAATAGCAGCGCGCGATGCCCGAGACGACGTGCGAATTATCGCACTTTGGGATTCCAAATCATCGCTTACATTTATATATCGTATATATATAAATAGGCGAGTGTATAGGCTTGTACAATGCACTTGATTTACGTCTATTGTTTTTAATGTTTTGTCAGTGGGAGGGGGAGGGGAGGCAGAGTGAGTGCCATTCAAAGTAACTTTTACCCGAAACGGACCGATAAATAATTGCCATTCTGCAGCTGCAGCTGGTCGCTATACAATAACCCCGAGACACCATCGACCGACAGACGAATTGTACAGAAAATAAAATAAAAGAGGTCCTCTGCATGGCCCACTGCGCTTATTTCACCGAGAGACTTCTGCACGAGAATGTGTTATAATACTGTTATTATTTCAATTACACGTAGCGTGTTGGTATTTTATTATTATTATTATATTATTATTATTATTATTATTATTATTATTACTACTACTACCGTTGCGCATTACCGCATAATGCCGTGATAATAGCTGCTGCTGGCCTGACCAGAGGGACAGAAGTGATTCTCGATCGTCATATTAATATTCTCGTATAAACTAAAATGTTTGGCCGATCCAATCTACTGATGCCTAGGTCTACTGCTGTAGGTGCTCAAGTTAGGGAGGACGAGTGCCGTTCAAAGTAACTTTTACCCGAAACGGAACGATAAATAATATTGCCATTCTGCAGCTGCAGCCGGTCGCTACAATAACTCCAAGACACCGCCACCGACCGACGAATTGTACAAATAAAACGGGTCTTCTGCAGCGAACTTTCACTGGCGTTTATTTCCCCGCGAGACTTCTGCACGCGAATGTATTATAATATTATGAACATTTCAATTACACGTCGCGTGTTGGTATTATATTATTATTATTATTACTACCGTTGCGCATTACCATAATGCCGCGATAATAGCTGCTGCTGGCATGACCAGGGGACAGAGGTAATTCTCAAACAGGATCCGCATCATCGTCATAATATTAATAATATAATATTCTCGTATAAATTAAAAAGTTTGGCCGATCCAATCTACTGATGCATAGGTTTCCTGCTGTATAGGTGCTCGAGTTAGCAAATACGATCCGTATAATAGTATTATGTACCTATGCCATAATCGTTGAAATTCGATCTCCGTGGTCACCGCCATTGCCTGCCATCTCCGTTGTCCGATAAAACTGTTCGGAAAAAGATGTACACGGTTTTTATACCGAACAAGATATTTAAATATTTTTGCGAAAAATTAAAATATGTATTTTATTGATTTTATAAGCGATCCAAATAATTTTAAATGATAAACGTGCATCATTTTTATGGGTTTTATAGATCAGTAAAATCACTGACATGATATATAATATCCGATACATAGTTATCATACAAATTATATTAATGATGACATATCACATACCATGACATATTTGAAAAATGCTACAACCACAGTTACCATACCGATCAATATCATCAGTTTCTTAAACACAATTACTCAACTGAATGTTAAGCATGCTCTATAAATACATCGTAAATAAATTGAATACTATCATACTGTGTAAAAACTAAAAACACTTTTAAAATAATGGTCCATAGAATAGTCGATACTATTTAGATAAAAACAAAAACATTACTATTTCTACCGATCCTGGTGGAGTTTAACTATGAAAATCCCAAATAATGGCGTACATGATATTTTTACGCTTTACCAATAAACATTCATAAATTATTCATAAATCATAAGTGCTTAATATTATATCGTTTTAATAAATTTAAAGTTTTAGATTTCTTAGGTCACCTATGCTCTATAATCATTCAGACTAAATAGTTGTCTTGATTTCTAGCTTATTTATGAACTCAATATTGATTTTATATTATAAGTACTAACATATTATGCGGTATTTTTATGTAACATAATATTCGGTGTTATTATTCAATAATAATTATGTAGACCGATTAAAGAAGATAGTGTCGTCTAAGATTGTACAGTTCCCGTAAAATAATTCGTTATGTTTTATAGATTAATTATTAAGCATACAGCTAAATTAGAAAAATAAATACGCAAATGTACTCGATGATCGTAAGTGTGTTGAACTATCTAGTTAAATTTGTCTAGAATATTTATCATAATAAATAGGTACTTTTATAAATGTATATAATTTGTATTATATATTATATTAAATCATATCTAAATATACAGTGAAACCTCTAAATATTGGACACTCTCGGTCACTATTCACTGAAATTGTGTCCACTAACTCCACTATTATTTAGAGGCATCCGTTAGACAAAGTTTCACTCTACCTTATGTCGCAAATTTAAGTTATCTAATGTTTATCTTAGCTGATAAGTAACCGTATCGAGATAAATACATCCATAAATAAATTTGATCTGAAACGGAAGCAATTAAATATTCATGATTAATATTTTGAATAGTCATGGAATAATTTTTAAAAATAAAAACTATTCTGAGAAGAGTGGTTTATATGTTATTTATAAATGTTATTTGAAGAAAAAAACACGTACTTATATTTAGAAATAAACGAGAATTTTTCAACAAAATATCTAAACACAGATTTTTATCGACAACCACCGTATTATATCAGTCTTATTATTATACGTGTTTTGTGTTTATGTAACGGGCTATGTGGAAATCCAGAGACTTTTGTCTTGCTCAGGAAATTTAAACCACGAATACTAATAACAATTTTTTTTATTAAATTTAACAGGTATTGGTGTATTACTCATAAATTACATAAAATTTATGGAAAAAATACTAAATATATAAATATTGAATAATTTATGCATAATGAAGTAATAAATATAATTAATATTATCATTGATAACTTATTGCATAAGACATTTACTTTTTATTATTTCAAACCATAATAGTGGCTATTTATTAATTTAAAAAAAAAAAAATAACTTAACTTAAGTTAATAAGTTAATTGTAAGTTTCCATATAACTTTTAACTTAACTGAGTTGAAAAAAAATTAGGATAGCTATTAGCTTTAAACTTGATAAAATGTTTTCCATCACATAACTTAACTCAATATTAACAGTTATCATCAACTTGGCCAGACTTGGTTATATTATCTCTATTATTTATTAGGTGGGTAGTTATTAAGTTACGTAGGTTTTACTATGTAAGCATTACAAATTATTACTATAATTATTGTAATTTTAGTTTTTTTTCTACTGTATTTCAATTGTTTTTGGTGTGTAAAATATCGTAATTAACTCTTATAGTATTATCTAGTTAATAACATTGTTATTTATCTCATTCGGCTCTATCTGTACAGAAAGTATAGTCTTATTCAGCAAAATTATACTCGCAAATTGGCTGTCTCAATTTTTTGCTATAGTGCATGATATAAAAAAATGAACTGTGTTTAAAAAAAAACACAAATCAAACGTAGATAATAAATTTCTAATGAAATTATAATTTGTAACATTGATGTTTCCATACAAATCATTTATAACAAATATAAATGGTAAGTAAGAGACTGCAGTTCTCCGGAGATGATCGAATAGATTTCTTAGTTTTTTATTCTTCATTTAAGACTGTTCAGTAAAGGAAAATTTTTTATTTCTCAGAAAATTGCATGCAAAAAAATACAAATCGTCATCACTAAATAAATAAAATGCTACCGTGCGCAGTCATATTTAACCGTCATTGAACGATTAATAAGTTGTAAACCGCAAAATTCAATTTAACAATAATACAAATATTCACTTACTGTACATTCAAGCAATACCTACGCAGTCATACTATTTATTTTTAACGATCGTTGCGTTTTATTTTATTTTTGCACGAATTATTTCGTAATAATATAATCAAATGCATGTCTGGCGCCTGCCAGAGTATCTACAAATCAGGTCGAAAAAATATAATGGAACGAGAAATCGGCGTGAACGTAAAATTTCAGCGATGAATGGTTTTGATTTGTTTTATTTTTCGCTGACTGATTATCATTCTTATCTCGGGTCAACCACTGGAAATATTTTCCACCAATATTTGCCACCAAATAATATAATATGCTCAAGGGTGTATGCGTGTGTCGATTGTAACGGGATCGCAATTTGACCGCGATTTCCGGTGCGTTTTCTCGCGAGTGTGTGTCGCAAAAATGTCGTAACGGTAGTGTACTGCACGTGAGATGGTATATTTATAGGTACAAGCGAATATAAATAATAAAAATAATAATAACAATAATAATAATAATAATTGACCTGCTCACGACCACCGACCGGTGATCGGATATAACACGTGCATGTTCGTCAATCATGCGTGTGAATAGTGAAACAACAGTATAATAATATAATAATATGGTATAGATTGGAAGGATTCTAGATCGTAGGATTTCGTGGTCACGTGCCATTTATTTTGGGCGGGAAGTAGTAAAAAAATTGAGCTTAAAACCAGACGTCGTCATAGTGTGGGAAATGTACCTGTCTGACATAAATTCTTAAGACGTAATAAAATATTATTGAAATTCGTATTACACCTAACAATATTATATTACGACGTTTTAGAATAACCATAATATTTATTCTAACGTCCCTATGTTCGAGAATACCCAAATATTATTAGCATTTGAATCTTTTTTAAAAATTCAAATTTATCAGAGTCCTGTCGCAGCATAGTTTTTATTTTTCCTATTTTTGGTGCTACGTTTTACCCAGTCGAGTAAGCAAAATAATTATTTCTAAGTTTTTATGTTCACTTCAGGTAGTGTGAGAATAGGTACCTAACTATTAACTGAATACAAATTGTATTTTATTTACTGATTAGATATTTTTATAGAATAATAGTTTACCTAGTATACGGTGTAGGTGCCTACAATAAATAATTTATTACACTAAACGATCATATATCGTAATAAATTGTGGATAAACGGGTTGACATTTCATTATATTATATTATAACAATATGACGTACAGCCCATCGAAAACCACCATGACCGTCGATCGTTCTCATTTCAGGCACTGCATGCATTGGGTGTTATGTCCGAGTGCGTGTTAAACATAATGTTATAACGACATTGTTCATATTATATTATTATATTTTCTTTTCTTTTCTCCACGAATATCGCCCTTGCCCCGACCGCACGCCGAGGCCAAATCTCATTTATAATATTATAACCAAAATGATATCACTGCAGTGCACACTCGTCATTGCTGTTGTGTTTTTATTAGCCTGCGTGTCTGGGCGTATTTGTTTTTTTCGTTATTTATTAGCCGTCGAGCGGGTCCCTCATGTGATATTATAATAAACTCGTCATGTGTACCAGTATTTATATTTCCACGAGTGTCGTGGTGATCACAATAATATATTACGATAAAATAATAATCATATCGCGTCGTCGAATTAATGTGTAATATCTCATCGTTGAAGTCGATCGCTGCGGGGAAGAAAGCCTCGTCCACCCCGGCAAAACTGTATTACGACGCATAATGTTATGCAGCAGGTATGCGAGAGAAAAAAAATTATAATGGTCAATTATTTTATTTTTTATTATTATAACCTCAGTCTTCTCGATGGACAAACCAAAAAACACTCGTACATTATACAGTGCGATCACTATAATAATAATATGTGTTAATGATGATGGTGTATAATATTATATATTTATCATCATTATTTACCTTTAAAATATATAGTTATTGTTAGCTTGGTGTACATTGAAATAATAATTTACAATTAAATTATTGTAATTTATTAGAAATATTAGGCTTTTTGTGTTGATCTTCTTCTAAATTGTTCACCATGAAACTACAAACAGGTTAATTCGTACATTTTGGTAGGCGTGGAGGTAATCTTGAATAGTGTGTGCTTAGCTGTTAGGTTGGCTTGACATTTATTGTATTAGAGTGGAGGATGTTTGTTGATTAAGAATGAGTGGGTTAAATGGGAATTTCCGATTCGGGCTCTTGCTATGGTGATTTCTAATCATCATTTGAAATAAGACAATTATTATTATTTGATTTATTGTATCTGCAGCTGTAGTAAAGTGCAATGTAGATGTAAGTCGAACCGATTTAACGCCGAGAAATGCATTTGTTACATAAATATTAGGTACATCGTGCAAGCAAATGGTTCAATTAAATTAATTAGAAAGTGGAAGTGATAATCGCACGACAATGCTTTGTCACTTTTATTTTATAAATACCATGTAGGCAACGATATTGTAATTTTTTTCAGGCACAATATATTAAGTAGATACAAGACGTGTACAAGACGTTTTATTTTCTGATTGTTGTTGGATACAAAAGTAGTAAATAATGTTAACTATAAAGAATATACGCTTTGCATTGTAAAGTCATATTTTAATTTTTATTTACCATTATATTGGAAAAAAAATCCAAGCCATAATGATATACTATATTGTGATCTGTTATAGGTACTTATATTTAGTTAGTAATTTAGTAGGTATACCTACAACAGTTAAACGAACAAAAATACGACCACTGTATAATATAAACCACGATTTTTGGTAGATGATCGATAAAAATTGTCGAGACTGCTACAGTTTAATATAATATTTAGTCGTCTGTGGATGAACACAATATTCAGAATCGAAATTCTGATGACTGTTTACCGATGCCACACAGATTTGCACAGAAATATTCCATTCGTATATTTTATCACTACAAATACCATCCTAATGTAGTATAGTAATATTGTACATAATATTATATGATCTATACACAGAATAAAATCTACGCCTTTTCTGTAGACAGTTACGAATCTATCCACTTATCTTAAGAAAAATTTAAAACTGTTCATTATATTTCTAGAAACTGGACAGCAAATATTACACAAAATAATTATCCAATTTGATTATTGCTATTTACTTATACGTTAGGTTAGGTTTCATTTGCGTTTGGTAAATTCCAAATATGTGCACAATCACGTATGATTTAAAGTAAGTAAATACCTATATATATATAGGTACATGTGTATATACATTATACCTATGCCTTTCCGAAGACAACAATATATTTATGCACCATACCAGAGTTTTCAGCCTCGACCAGACAACCTGACCAGCATACATTTGTCGAACATATATGCTTCCGACAATTTCACAGACATTCAAATACGTTACAGCTTACTATCAGAAAAATGTTTGGCAACTACGTTGGAAAATAATATTAACATGTTTCCGACAATTTGTACATTTGGTTTGAACGTAGCTGTCATGTAGAATGTAGAATCTAATGTCACCGAATCACCAAATAATCGTAGTAGGTAGTTTTTTTACTTATTAATAACATCTAGCCCGTCTTTTTTTAGCTGTAACATATTGTATTATGTTCACATTGAAATAATGTCAAAAGAGGTCGAATATTGCACAAAAAAAAAATAATATAATAATCTATTAACTATGCAAAAATCTGAATAACTAAAAGTTTACGGTTATTGTTAAACGTAATATATTATTGTTGTCTCTTAAAAGTCTTAAGAGTAAACCTAGCTGATTACGTGAACCGGCAGTGGAACACCTAGCTATAAAAGAAGTCGATCTACATCCGCAGTGAGTAACTTTGGTCGCGAAGTCCGGATCGTTTGAACTTAAATTCCGCCGGGATATAAATATAATAATAATATTATTATACATTATTGATCATAATATTGCAGTAATTTACACGCATGTTGTGACTATAATTACTAAATACTCTGAATATACAATTTTCTGAACTCAGGCACGTCCGTCCAACATTGCAATTTTCAGTGTTTCGCCTTTCGCCCAACTATACCGTGTACGACTGAGCTAATCAACAGGTATTGAACGAGTCGATGGTTTTGGAGAGCCGAAACAGTGAATGTTTTGTTAATACTTAAAAGAGAGACTACATACAAATTATTGTCGGCTGTTTGCCATTGCGTTAAGCATTTCATCTGTAACGCGTACCCAACAGTCCGTCCTCGTATACTTGGTAGGTACCTAAAGAATTATTTTTGACTTTATTGAAATAATAATAAAATGTGTTATGATATAATGGTCAATATGCGCAAAAATTGTGAATGCTGCATTGGAGTTGAATTATTACGGTCGTGATTCTACAAAGGTAATCTCATTATTCATTACGTATAGTAGGTATGTATATCGTATACAGATACGCTGTGACATCAAAAACTTAAAAATATTATTAAAAAAAAAAAACATTTTAACAGTAAAACTATTAAGAACACACCTTTTTTTTTTAATCAAAATAGTTTATGACAATTTTCTAATTTTATTATTATGCAGCGAGTATAATATAGTGATTATTTTAAGTGAAAATAAATTCGTTTGTATAATTTTGGCGATGGTAAAATTTAATGAACATGTTAAACATGGTGTAATGCTTTGATGTGAATAACATACTAATAGGTATATATGAAATTTCAAGTGCACAGAATTTAACGTAAATTAATAAATAACAAGACATCAGGTAAACTCGTGGGGTCACGTACAGCACTGTAACGCAAAAACGTCGAGGAATATCGCTGTCAGCTAACAATGTTTTTCGGTAATTTGTGCTCAGAAAGATATCTCCCCTTTTAATCCCGTACGTCCGCAGTTCTATAAACAGAATTTATTAAGTTTTTATCTCTTGACGTTTTTCATATTTATCATATCTAAACAAATATAATACTTAAGTAGGTTGTGCGTTAAAAATTAAACCTCTAGGCTGAGCATTAAGTTTCCGTGCGTAATACCGTATTTTATACCTACCAACCAAAACATAGTTTTTCGAAAAGCACCCCTACCTGCATTCAACCCTTCCGGTAAAACAGAATACATTGATATTTTATAGTTTTTAAATATAAATGTGTTGTATATAATATATATATGTAACCTACCTTCTCAAAAGAACATTTAACACCACCATTTCACTATTAGAATATTATATAATTATTATTTTGGCAAGGCAACTGAAGTAATATACGTAAGTAGACAAATATTATAGATAATATTATTACCTTTCATCGTTTATTGTCATTTTAGGAATGATATCATATTGAGTTTAAAGTCACTAATTAAGCTCGGCGGGTTGCTATGGTTTTATAAGTAATTTATGGTATATATATACAGGGTGATTCACAAAGAATGCTAATCTTGCATTATTAATTTAATATCGAATTTATTCAAATTCTGGTTTTTGGAATTTTTAAATATACTCAAAGACAATTTTTTCAAATCCTCGTATTTCTTTGTAATACTTTAGTAGTGTTCTACGGCTATACAAACTTCTGCTTTTCAAATGATAACCTTTTTTTTTCACTGTAAATTATTTAGAGGATATTTTTTTCGAAAATTTTGATGTACCTAATTCAAAATTTGAATGAATAGTTTTGCAGTTTTTAAAATGTTTGTACTATGGGTAATTATAATCCTGAAAATGGTTTTATAAAAATATAAAATAGACTTATTATTGGAACTATAATTTATTATACTTAGGAAATTTTAACAAATTATTAATTATGATGAACTAATATTCGTGACTTAAGTTTTCAAATCACCATAGCCTCTTATAAACCATAGACCTTTTATCCTTAGAACTGATACGTTACATTTTTCAAAAAAATAATCTACTGAATAGTTTACCGTTGCAAAGAGGGGGGGGGGGGGTTTCTTATTTAGTAAAACAGAATATTGTAACTCCACGCTCCTTAAGTAGTACAAAAAATATCAAGAATTTGAAATAAAAATGTTGAAGTAATATTTAAAAATTCCAAAAATCAGATTTTAAATAACTGCATTATTGGTGTCAGAAATGGGAGTAAGCATGTTTTGTGAATTGTCCTGTATATATAATGTAAATCCATAACGTTACACTCATTATTTATCGATAAATTATTGTTGTAATATATTTCAGTATATGTAATTTGAGTATCTACGTAAATTTGATAAATAAATAAAAAGTGCCATTGCACAGTTTCTATACTGACTATAGGTAAATTATACTCTGCTGGTTACACAGATGTAAAATAACATGTTTTCGAAGACTTGCTGAAAGTTTTCAACAAAAAGAATAGAACATTTTGAAAACTTTCATTTTGTTGTTGTTATAAAAAAATTTTAAACTTTCCCAAACTGCGTGTAAGGAATTTATTGTTTGAAAATGATTTATCTAAACTTAACAATAGTTTATTGATAATATTGATATTGAGTTTAATTATTTTATACCTAGTTAATAGGTACCATACATAATATGAGGAAAACACGAAAATGTTAACAAATACAAGTTTTTATATATACCAAAATTAAATTACATATTATTATACTGATTTATCTATGACAATTTATTGTGCCGTGTCATATTCTGTCGCGACTTTCACGAAAAAATTGGTTTTCAAGATTCTGTAGTCAATAAATATATTAATATTTATCACTATTACTTATTTTTGTTATCAAGAATGTTTACGTTGTTTGTTACATGGGAATCACGTCACTTTTTCTTTTCTGTCCCAAACGAATGTGCAATGTTCATAACCCTGAACACACAGAAAACGTAATGACCAATTTCTCCAACATACAGTTGTATGCATACATGGACACCCCCATTTCCCATTTGATTGGGGGGGGGGGGTATGAAAATGTCGACCGGTGAAAGCAGAATTTTCCTAAATAAACCACGAGGTTATTGTTTGTTTTGTGTGTCTGGCCGGTGTACACTTTATTTATTATATCGCTACATTACACCTAACAGTACATTTTTATTACAATATATTTAAATATTAATTATAACTTAGTAGCTTAGGAGTGTAGGTACAAACGAACAAGTCGCTTCCTAATTTTTTTAAGATTATTTTTAGGTATTATTGTAATTATTATTAATCATTTCCTAGCAGTATAGATAAGATCGAATCTCTAAGCTTATATTATGCTTAATAATTATTATATGTAATATATTATGTCTGTCGGTATGCCAATATTCATTCTATTTCGTACAAATATTCAATATTTAAATTATTTTTCTTCCCGGGTGGTATTTATACGCCCATACGACTTTTCCCCCACCAAAATAAAGTATATAATATATCTATCAAATGCAATTCAGTTTTTTTACTGCCTTTTTCACATTCAATATATATCTCCTATCCATTTCAAAGCACAACATCCAAATATTCTGTTCCGAATGGATCTTAGTATGTGGTTGGCGACTTTTGCTATATTTTTAGCGTCATAATTTATCACCGGTCTTGGACTTATCTAACCGTTCTTTGCATAGCTTTTATATTGGTGACTTTTTTTAAAAGGATTTTTAATAGTGTGTTATGATAAAACCAGTTTGATGAGTTACTACTGCGTGTAACACTTCCTATACCAAAATATCAAAATGCATAATGGATCTTTGATCTATTTGTATGGCATACTTGGATACATTTTGGCTTCACATACGCAAGTGGAACTTCGTTCTCAAAAATTATGTTCTACTCAACAATGAGATATTAAGAATTAAGGCGCTCCCTATAACAGAACTCAAATATTGAACAAGTAGATAATATGGATAACGAATATAAATGAGAAAAATATAAACCAATTTATTGGTGTTCAAGTATTTAAATTATTTTTATTTTAATAGACGTTGACAAAATGTCATTAATTTTTAACAACGTTTAAAGTTTTAATACCTTAAATATCTGGTGTCTTCCTGAGCCCCAATTTATGGTTTGATATTTTTTTTTATATATTTTTGCGAATATGTTATTTATCATAATAATATTATGATACATTTTATCGGTGTTATGTTATTAATATTATATTTCGAGACTTGGATTATTACGCTTAGATGTTTTAGTTTTTTTTTTCCGTGTGGAGGGAATTTATTAGATCTTGCGAAGAAACTATCGCCCGAAATTATATAATTTATTATTTATTATACTTAAGTATACTGAATAAAGCTATTGTTATACCAACGTTACCAACTGATTTTTTCATGCAAACAATTATATAATTACAACATTATAAAATTAAATATTTTAAACAGTCGTACTAGTGTCTTCTACAATATGTAAACATACCGTAGGTATGATGCCGTATATCTACGTTTAGAACGCTTCAAGTTTAAAATTCTATATCGCAGAATAATATATTGACCAATTTAGTTAATACAACTAAATTAGTTAATTGCGTCTATGGTCTTTACGGGGAAAACAGTTATACTAAAATGTACTGTTGCATGATTGTAATATAATATGCACACAACCAAGCAACCACGATTTATGGAGTGGTTCCATCAATGTCGATTATATTAGGTATATATAGGTATAATAATTGTATACAATAAATATGTATTCGACCGAAATGCTCGTATCTCATTGTCAGTTATACCTACTCATCGTTTAACGTGTGTGCGTATTGTCTATACACTGTACGGGATCCAAAGGAATTTAATTAGAGTCAACATACTATTATGTACCTTCATATTCTAACGACTATAAATATAACACAATATGTATTATATAATATTATGATCAGTTATTGCGGGCGCCACTGACGGGATGGTTTCACTTTAATAATTATAGTTTTCCTTTTCAAAAAATATTTAAGATACACTAGGTTTCTAAAACGGTATAATATTGCCTTTATATTGTTACTCATACATTATATAATTATTATGTTTAATTGATGAAACGGCTTAATACTTTTGAAATTTTAATGACAGCATAATATAATATGTTGTGTTTCATAACCAAAAACGTTGATTTACATAAATATAATTTAACGAAGAGATTTTGATCTTTATGCATTTTAAGTTTGGATAAACGGAGTGGAACATCACAAATTGCAACGCGGTGTGCCCCTTTGCACAAGTATAATATCATATATAAACCTTGGCCCCTCGCAAACATTTTAAAAATTCTTTCAAACGATAAATGTAAATAATTGGAAATTTAATCTCCAATTCTGTAAACGCTCTCGGCGCTTGGCCATAAAAAATAAGTGTCGAGGGGGCAAATTTCCCGAACATTACCGGACAGGTTTTGAACAAATTGTAATTGTAATCAATTGTAATTTTCTAGAATCGATTGGCCAAAGTTGAGAGGCTACGTGAATTCACACCCACCCTCGATTGTATCAAAACAAACAACGCAATTCAGTCGATTGTCCCACCTTACCTGGTCACGATAGTAACCGATCCGGCTGGACTTACTGGTCGGTCGCTATAATCCACATAGCATAAAAATATTTCCTGACTATGATAAAAAAAATTTTAGAAACATTATTTAAAAAAGTTGCGTAAATAATTAGGAAATGTCTTAGTTGTATTCTTTGGCCAAGAAGTTCATATTTTTGAAAATATTTTAAATAAAACGTTTACAAAACATTTTAATCATATATTTTCAAAAAACATTTTTACGGAAACTTTATAAAAATATGAAGTCAACATTTTTATGCAATAATATAGGACAATGTTTTGTTATTATGAAAAGAAAATATTTATACAATATTATTAGTCAAATATTCATTATTCAAGCACTTTAAGACATTCACAAAATATTATCATTTCCCAAATGCTGTGTGGGAAGGCCGTGACTGAACTTTGTGGCGTCTAACCATCACCAACTGGACGCCAACTACAAGTCTGATCACTCATCAAACTGAATGATAGTGTAAATTACATTTGAAGGTTATGCCAATAAATTATCATAATATATACGTTGTAAATTCAATTTTGCATTTGGTATCGTTATGGACCCTCATACATATAAATAATTTCCAACGGACGACAACTTAAGTCGTCACAGTCCACGTCAAAAATGGTAATTTATTATGATACTATTTCGTAAATGTACCTATTAATCAGTTTAAGAACGATTTATTTGTTTAAATTATTAATAATTAATGCTCATATTATTGCCGATTATATGACATCATAATATGTATATTATTACTTAAATTAGTTAATCAAAAGTGTACGTGCATTTGTCTTATCATATAAGTTCACAAGACCATAAAAAAAATAAATCATAGTTCCAGACAAGAAAAATTGCTTCATTCGGTTACAACGACCCTTAAAATAATGGTCAGTTCTACATACTAATAGTGTGTGGTGTAGTGGTCTGATATGATGTGGATTTGGAATTCAAGCATTGAAGCATACAACTTTCGAACAGATGCTTGGAAACTGAATTCTTGGTGATTTACTGGTTTATGGTATAAAACAAAACAGAAATAACTTGCTAACCTAAAAATAATAAAGAGAACAAAAAGTATATTAATATATATCAACTCGATATTTAGTTTTTATTTTAAGACCAATTTTTAAGATACCAATCTTACACTCACGTAGATTAAATTGTTTTCATTTTTGACCTTTGTCGTACACGTTTGGTTTTATGTTAATTGCACTATATAATATATAATCGAATATTATTCATGAACACAACAAACTTTTTTGTGTCTCCTGTGTCCATCAAACTATATGTTAATGGGAAAATCAAAGAAAAGATCGTCCGAGTTTTTGTTTTGTTTTTTAAATGTTTTTATGAAAACTACATTTTCAACATTTAAATATTATTACCAGGAATTTGTTGCACCATAAAATGATTCCACACAAACTCTGAAAGTATTCGCTCAAATCCACTGAAAATATCATTACGAATTTAGCAAATAGTCGCCAAATACAGAGAAATAAGTAATTCACATTTGACACGGCTGTTGAAATGCATTGATAATTACAATAATTACTTAGAACCAACTCCTTCGTTTAAACCATTTGATTTGATGATTAACTCTTTTGAAATCATTTTTATAAAAAAAACCCTCTTAGATTTAAGAGCACACAGATGTATGTAGCCGATGGTAAGCTTAAAAATATTTGAAATTTATAATTTGAATATGCTCATAATACATAGCATATTATAAAAAAAATAGAGAGACCAGGAGATGAGTATCACGATGGTTGGCTTATGGCAATCGAACTCACTTTGCTTATAATATTAATATATCATAATATAGGATACCGGAATAACGTTAAGGGTAATATTACTAAAATTCTAAGAAGCATGTATGTATATTCATCACGAGCAGACCGACATTATACCTAGCCTGTTTGTCTCGAACCGCAGAGAAAGTGTTGACAATTTAATTTCTGAAGGAGTGTATATCTATCTGTGGTATAATGTAGTAATATTATTATTATATGTGGGGTAAACATACCCACTACCCGGTGTTAGGTTTATTCCAATACTATAAATAATTTATAGGTAATTAAAATATTTAATGTAGATATAATATTTAAAGATTTCTTTTTTATTTTACCATTTTATGAGGTAAATTTTAACTATTATTATTTTTACTAGGTATGCATTTTTTACATGTTTTAGTGCATTTGAATTCCGAATTCTATTTATTATACTTAAATACATGGTTGGTGAGTCTTTTTAACTAATTAGGTCAACCATTATCACAAAATACTTGACCAAGGCAGGCCTCGACGATGGATTTAGTGACTGGTGAGAGGTGTGAAAGGGGGGGGGGGTAATCGACTTCCTACCTGAGGCTCTTTTAGGAGGGCCATCCTAAATTATTTATTCAAATCTATTATCTTTTCAGTCAAATCTCGTAGTTAAAGGTTTTCAAGTTTTTTTGCTTTTTTATATTTGCACAAAATACCGATGCAG
This sequence comes from Sitobion miscanthi, assembly GCA_008086715.1. Taxonomy (NCBI): domain Eukaryota; kingdom Metazoa; phylum Arthropoda; class Insecta; order Hemiptera; family Aphididae; genus Sitobion; species Sitobion miscanthi. The sequence continues at coordinate 7,455,708 of CM017801.1, read as the reverse complement.
TATCATTTCATAATAACGTTCGATGTTACTTAAAATTTTCAAAATGTATACCTATATTTTAAATTGTGTGCTTGTAGATAAATACTTATTTAATAATTAAACAAAACATTAAATTATTAATTTTTGGAATCATAACATTTAGAGAAAATGTATAGTAATTTTGTGAGCTACAAGCCTATACAGCCTAATTCATGCCGCATTATATTCAAAAACCAAAATACGAATTTCCGGTACAAAAATTTTAATGGCGCCTGTGTACAGATCCCGTTAGAAGAAATATTGCGTGTTTATGTTTTTGTGATGATAATAATTATAAATAAATCGTTTACGTACAAAGAAATATCATTACAAATGTGTAGGTACCTACGGAAACTGGTGCGGTACAATATCCGGACTGACCTACTACCTGGGGAATATACCCGAATAATATTATTATCTACGACCACCGCCACCGACCAAGAGATATAATCTACAAAAAAATATAATAAACAAGGATATAAATAAATTGTCTTTTTTTTACTCGTTATACCAAACAGTGCTGGTCACCAGAAATGTATGGGACCTTTACAATGCGGCTGTACAACAAGGAAATAGTTTTTTTTTTTTAAATCTCCTCGAGCTTTGAATGTGTGATTCTAAACAAAGTTCTTCGACGACATGATTTCAATCGAACTTACATCGGCGGAGAGTACAATTTAAAGATATCATAATAAATATCGATCTTATTTTTTAGCGAACAAATCAACTCTCAAAATCTCAAACAATTACTATAGGTATAGGTATAGGTTAATAGATAGGGATAATATTGGATCACGTACTGAGTGCGTATTCGAACTGCACTCTTTACCCAAAACGAAATGTTCAAATTGCACTCGTTGTCAACAAAAGTAATGTTTAAATAGCACTTGATTTCAAAAAAAGGTTATGTTTGAATTGCACTCGATCTGATAATTTTATAGAACTTACAAATATTAATTTTAGTTGACAGTTGTATAATATAATATGCACTCGTGTGTACAATGTCACATACTTTATTCCGCCTTTGCAGGGTAGTCATTATTATTTGCCAACTTCTTTACAAATTTTTAAGAGTGAACGACATTGATATAATATGACCTATATGAAAATTAAACATTTTATAGAGACAAACATGTAAATAACGTGTTAAGTAGGCTTGTTGTGCACTGAGTGAGATTATTCGAAAATTACCTATATTTTATCAGAGTGCGATTCGGCCATTACATTATTCTATGCAACTGGGAAACTCGACAAAAATAATTACAATTCAACCATACCCCATTCCGATCATATGTTATTACAACTATCTATCGTAATATATGGTATGTGGGCTTATCATATACTATTATAGCCGATCGAGTTATAAATGGAATACTCGAATATCGTCAGCAGTCCGTTAATATTTTGAAGGAATTTTTAATGATATTTTACGGTTGATAATAATATAATATTATCTGTGATTCTACATGTGTACATGAGCTACCACTGAATGACGTAAATACCTATCCAGTTCGTAGCTGCTATTAACTCAAATCGTTCTGTATTTCTACTGTTCCTTTTACTGTAAGTGTTATTCCATGTGAGATATATACATTTTTTTTTAATTCTTCGCAACGTGTTTGCGACAATCAATACTCTATAAAAATTAGTGTGATATGTTATATACATAGAAGTAAAATGTACTTAAGAGTTTATAAAAGTACAAGAATTTAACGAAATATAATGAAAGAATGACGGTGTTTGTCGAATTCAAATCAAACAAAGACGAGTTTAAGTAAATGAAGTGAATTATTCAAACAAATAAAAATATTTTTAAATGGTAAACATACAATTTTTCAGTCGAATAAATTTTAAATAAACGAGTGCACCTGCGTGAATAATATTTGTAATAACTTAACAGTTAAATTTAATGTAACAAGTTCACCATATTATATTATTACCTGTGCTGCTGAATTTATTTTTTATTTAGGGGTGATAACGTCCAAAGGAAGAATATTAAATATTAAATAAAGTTTTCACTAGATAAAATAACATTCATGTGACATGTGATCTACCATGGTATTATAATAATCTCTGAGCTTAAAGCTCAATCATATTAATTTTGGAAACCACGGTAATATTAAACGAAGTCCAAATAAAATAGGTACAAATTAATTTACGGTGTTCTAAATTTCTTAGAAGTGATATTAGAGTTGATAGAGCAAGAGAAAATAATAAGTAACGAGTTGGAGAGATTTTTCCTGAAACAAAATATATTGGGCACAACCAGGATCAGAAGCATACAGTAGGCTGGACCCGCTTTTACGCATTATCATGGAAGAGAATCCAGTAGGGAAAAGGCTTATTTTAGAGATCCCGTTTGAGTTGGGATGAAATAGATAATTAAAAAAATGTAGAAAGTCTGGATAACACATGACTGGATGGTCCATCTCACCACCCCTCTTTCAATTATTCAATTATTGTTTGTATCATATCGCTCTGCTTTTATAAAATATATTAAATGTATCAAATACAAGTTCCATATCTGAAATATTGGTAAACAATCAAATATTTCAGTTATTACAAAATAATCATCATTAAATAATGGAATATTTTTATCATAATACTTACATGCCAATTGACTTAACGGGTGCATACAATCATCCATAATATTTTGAAAATTATATCATAATGTCTATAATGATATTTCAAGTATCTGCGATTTTATTCAATAACTAAAAAAAAAAACAAAATCGATTTACCGTTTTTCTCAATTATTTCTAGTCGCTCCATCTGTTTGTATGCAATTTTAGGATAATTTTCAAACGTTAATTTTTAAAACTAACCCATGGTGAGCCAGTTCCACTATTTACCATTTATTTCAGTATTTATACGCTCATAGATATTTTTCGATTTCAGTTGGTCTGGAAAATCATTTATTCGAAAAAAACCGAGGCTAGCAAAATATTCACCCTGCAGCTCAGCACATCACTAACTAAATCTAATTTTTAAAATCTGTGTTTGAATGAAAGAAGAAGGGAAGTGCTAAATTAAAATGTTTATGAGTTATAGTTGTCAGCGAGGACAACTCGCCCCGTCCTACCCATTTTATTTAATTTTTTTATTAAATTACCATTGCCTTACAAATTTTGACGTTTGTCAAACAAAATATATAATATAGGTTACATACCAAAAACTACAAATTTACTAAACGTAAATAAGTATATACGTTTGTAAATAATCGCTATGATGTAAAGAAAATATTGAAATATGAAAAAAAAAGTGAAATATTTAAATTTAATTTAATTTACACAATAATATCAAAGAATTTGTGATTTATTCAACAAAAGATTCCATCTAGATAGACCGGAGAAGGTAATTTAATGTACCTAAACAGTAAGTTCATAAAAGTAATATATTTAATAAAAAATATCCATCTATAAAGTTTTGGCGGGATCTGAAAAAAAACTTGTGCACGTACATAATTATATGGGCGATGGTTATGACTTTATGAGTAAGTAATAACTTACGACTTGACATTATGATGTATTATGTGTCAATGCTCTATACGTACACTGTTTGCGTATATTATTGTATAAATTATAGTATGAAATCCAAATAATACAACATAATACAATAATATATTTCCAAAACAGTGAACGATCGGTTTTTGTACTTAAAAAAATATATTTATTTACGCGTTTTTTTGTACGAAATCCACAAGATAAAACTACGTGACATCAAACTGTACAAATGCGTGTGTGTAAGACTTTAATACTGGGATCACATAAATATACAAATCCAAGGTAAAATAAATTTAAAGAAACCGGAAAATTCACTACTGCTGTTGTGCAGGAGTGCAAGAACTATTTTTCAGATGGAGGGGGGGGGGAGAAATATAGAGGGTGTAACTATGGGTTAGGTCTCCTCGAGACCCGTTATCATAACTCCCACCCCAACGAGACGTATATATAGGGAAAGGGTATTACACCACCGATATAAAATGTTATCATTTTTTTTTCAGCCAGAGCATGCAATATTGTAAAAATTAGTGAACCAGAACATAAAATAATATTTTTCAAATACACAATGTATAAAATTATAATGTAATAGGTATATACAAATATAGTAGGCTTAATTTTTGTATACAATTGGTTTATGAACAAGAATGATTAACTTGTTTTCCTTTTGTGACCCGTGTCTGCATAACGGTCCATTACGAGCCTTGGCTTCAACACATCTTTCGATGTAAACATACCTTATAAAAGTATATAATTTCTAAGACTCAACCAGAATTATTAGTTTTTTTTTTTTTTAAATACTTTATACAATATTATTGTAATAACTTAAAAATGAAAATAAAAAATAAGTACGACTCCTGTCGATACTTATATTAAAATCTGATGTTAGGATATTAAGTATAAGCTATTACCTTCCTCCAGGTGTTCGGAGGGCTCTCGAGATCGTGTATTCGAGAATTATATCAAATACACCGTACAATATAATTTTATGTAAAAAGCATGTATAATTTTATAACTGCAATCAATATAAAATATTATATTAAATGCCTTACCTGATTCGCAGTTGTTTCTGTATGATATTGTAGGAGTTTTAGGTTTTTAAATGAAATAAGGTAAAACTTCAAATACACAAAATTGAATTAAAGAACGCACTGATTATTGCTCGCATAAGGAGTCCAGTTGTCGCTTGTCGAAATCGGTTTTTGGTACTTGAGAGCTTGTTACTCTGGTGATAGGTGCTCATGCACTGATTTAAGGGACGACACGGATATGCCGACCAGAGAGAAGTAGGCGGTTTTTATCAAAGGCTTTTTATACTTCCCCGAACTAAATTTCTCTTCGGCGGCAAGGACCTTTTTACCGTACATTTTCTCTAGCGGCATATAAGAACTCCGCACGCCCTGCGTCCCGCTGGACGCCGGTACGTGCCGATTTTTTAATTCGTGATCGCATAATGGATATTGTACTTATTTGTCGATGACAACGGTTTTATTAGGGATGTCCGATTTCTACAAGCGACAGTCTGGCCGTTATTTATTACTCAGTAAAATTGTATTTAATTTATAATAATGGTGTGTGAGCATATCATTACATTATATAACTCAATATAAGTTTAATGTATATACAGATATAGTACCTAGGTTTAATTTTTATATAAAATTGGTTTTTGAACGAGAACGATTACATTTTTAGTTTTTTCGGATCGGATCGGATCGGATCTATATAACGGTCTATTCCGATTCCTGGCTACAGCACATCCTATCATACAGACATATAGCATAAAAGCGAAATCTCATTAAATTTCTGTAGATACAAAGCATAAAAGATTAGCACACAAGCAAATATAATTGGTATTCAGCATTATATGCAGTGTCAGGATAACTTACAAAGTCTGGGGGTAATTAAAACAACTTTTGGTAAAGAGTTATTACTAATAAATAGTTATATAGTAAGTAATGAATTACAAACACTTGTTTGTTTCGAACTTATTTAATAAAATTAGTATTTAGAATATTAATATCTGATACAAACTTGACAGTCTTTTCTAGTTTACTTGATATGGATTTTTTCAACAATATAAATTATCATGTCATAGAGTTATAACCGATTTCGACCGTTTTTTTTGTAAACCTGCAAATATCAGTTATTTTATTAATTTATTATCTAATAACTTTATTTATTTGAGATTTTAATATTAAATATTTTTATTCACGAAAATATAAATAATAACTAATATTAATTTAAATTTAAATATTAGTTTTTATTATTTATAAAGTTATACAAATATTTTTTTTCGTGGAAGGGGAGGGGCAAAATTATGTTTGCTATCTACTTCCCCCACTGTCACCTCTGTTCTGGCGCCACTGCTGCTGAATTATAATTATAATGAATATCGACTGTACGCCGTCAAAGATTAGGTCACTGTAATGGTTGTGATCAATTTGAATGCAATGAATATACAATCATTGTACATAGGTGTGCAAAAAAGATTATGGATGGACCGTGACATATAATATTTCTGTTGGAATTTTATGTTATATTATAAGAATAATATTTGAAAAATAAAACATGTTGATTTAGAAATACTTACATTAGAATTTTTCAACAAAATATCTAAACATAGATTTGTATCGATAATATCAAATATATAAATCGATATTAATTTTGTTTCTATATTATACGTGTATAATAATATTGTGAAGAACATTATACAATATAATATGTAAGTGTTAAGAGGACACAAAATCCACGTGTGTTGTCTCCGTCCGACAATCGTAAGACATAGACATTAGACAATATTAGTATTCAGCAGTTCAAATTTCGTGTAGTAACTTATAAAATTAGAGAGTGAATTGACCTTATATTATTATCGTCAAGCTTAAAGATAAGAATGTATTATGATCATTGTTTTTACAGATTTTTTTTTTTGTATGGATCTTTCAATTTTTAAACTAGTTATGAGTAAAGTACCTTTATGTAAAATATTAAAATTTAAAAATTCGCACAACTCGTTAAAAAATTAAAACATTGTAAAAAAGAATATATGGAAACACAGATAATGTTCTAAAAACATAAGGTATACTTAAGTTTGATAATAGTTTAATATTTTACTCAACTATTAAAGATTACAACACAAAATTGAAATTGTTGAACTCAAATATCATCTATGTAGTACGTGTAGGTACGCTTGTAAATCGGACCTACATACATAATACGTGGGTGTGGTATTCTCTTAAGATAATGGTCAGCGCACTGTTTGTTTTCTCCCTCCAGCCCATGGCACACATGAACAATTCACGCAAATATTATTATTTTTTTTATACAATTTTGAGTGATATAAGCTTAAAATTACGAACAGTTATTGAGAATTTTATGTTTGAGGGTAATTTTTACATAATATTACTATCTATTTGTCTAAATATTGTATCAAAATAAATTATTGAACATTGAAACATAATCTTTTTATATATTTTAAGACTTTTTTTTTCATTTTGAAAGCCGACTACAAAGTCAAATAATAATAAAATATAAAACAGATACGTCAAAACCTCAAAAACATTATCCTCTATAATTTTTGTAATGGATGATTTTACTCTAAGATTACTCAAAAATCATGAAAAAAACGATTTTACGTGAAAGCGTTTTTTTTTATCTATGATGCACGCGTTGGTCTGAGAGAGAAAACAAATTTTGCGCTGACATCCTCTTAAGGAGTATTATCTAGTGATGTGTACGTTTTCAGTATTTGACAGCATAACATACCTACTGAAAAATTGACATACAGTCTTAGGCTTTGCTGTGTGCCTGTTTAGATTTATTATTATATTACAACTTGGAAATTATATTATCCAACAGGGTACATATTATTATAATAGTATTATAATTATAAGTAGGTATAATACTATGATGATGTCTTAAAGTGTTATCTTTTTTTGTGCCGAATAACTGAATGAATGAATAGTATTTACGTCTTTAACAACACGGAAATGTATATAATATTTGATGGGTATTGTTATTTTATTTATTAAATTACGTATTTTTGAATCATACTTTTACATGGATATAATATAATATTAGTACCTATACTACTTTTATTATATACCTATTGATATTGTAAATTGTTCTTTTAATTGTTATTGGCATGCAAACTACTGTATTGATCTATTTTATTATATGAACAGCAGTGGTACTGTATTTATCTTTATCTAGAAAGATATATATATTTATTTTACGTTTAGCAGCTGAATCTTGTTATATTTTTTTTTCTTTTGACTCATCACTGATCGTATAATATGACCTCCAAAAGGATTCGGTCCAATTAAATTCTACTGCATAATATCATATTGCGTTATATTGTCACGAGGGTTGAAGGGTAAATAGAATGTTTTATCGGTCAACAGCGCAAACAGTGCTGACGAATAACACAACATGGGAAATCGGCTGTTGGAATTGTGTGTGTGTATTATATTTTCTGGCGGGTAACAGCCGATTAGACAATAATATAATCATTGTACATAAATATAATATGTAAACTACTTATATATATATTATATTATACTACGTACGCACTCTATGACATTATTTATTATATTGTACGGAACGAAAACGACGGCACAATGGACGACCTTTTCGTTTACGACGTTAGTGAGCCGGCCGAGGGGATGTGACGAAGTGGCTAAGTATATACACATGACTCCTCGAGCACAATTATTATTATTCCCTTAACCCTTTTCCGTCCATTGCGGTTCGACCATGACGTCCTGCAAACAGATAATAATATAATATTATGTGTACACGTAATAATAACGTATAATATAATAATATTATATTATAGAGGGACCGCATAAACACGAAATGCTTTATGCGCGTGTACACCTACCCGTTGAGAATTATTCGGGATGTCGGTCGAATCGTTTAGATTTTCGTCGCGTGGAACGACGCGGTTTTAACGCGCTACACGAAATACTATTATATTATGAATATTATTATTATTATTATTATTTATATGCATATGTATATATATTAATATACGTATACGTATGCAGAGGGCGGCGGCCGTCTGTTGTTTACGAGTTTACGCGTTCGCGATCGCGGCGGCGATGATGGCTTTTAGTTGGCAACATCCACAAAGGCGCATCTCGCACGTGAATAATGCCTTTTGTAAAAATCCGCCAGACCAAATAAACTATATGAGTGCGCCCGCGAGCACACACACACACACACAAACCCATTTGTACATAATACACCTACTCTTGAGCGAAAAACGAACAATCCTATTATAAACGCTCGTCCTGCTGTATTAGTTCTGCTGCAGTCGTTTCGGACTGTATTATATATATACTCTGTACGAAATATTGTCCGACTTCCGTTACACTCCGTCAACGCGGCGAAACGTTGACATCGGCATGCAGTCGTTTTAATATCATAATGTAGTCCACATGAAATTATGATATCGACAATAATGGTCTCCCCCCCCCATTCCGCGGCCAACTCGTGGACTCGTTCGGCGGGGCACGTTATTATTATTTATCATCTCCTCGAACAAATGAAAATATGAAAATCGTTAATGCGCGACGCTACACCCGCGTGCGTCTTACGAACGCGAGTCACGGCAAACTTTATTGTACGTTATAAACCAACCATTTATGAGTATTCGACTCTGTCGTAATGTATATTGTGTTTGATATTGGAGCCGATTGATCTATCAACACATTTATTAGAAGTATACTTACTTCATAATATTATCGTCTAGTGAATCTCTTAGGTTTTATTTTATTTTAAACGAGTCATGTGTATTTCAAGATGAAATATAATGTATTGTGTGGCTCGTGCGGGAAGGCAATTTCGGTCACGGGCGATGTTTCGCCTATGTTAGTAATTATAAACCGTCTATGAATGACACTAAAATGCTGTAAATAAATGTTTATTAATATAAAACAAATTTTGGTCATTACAATTTACGATATAAAACAGCATTTTACAAATGTTCAAACTTAAAGCCACTAAAGTTACTTCAAACTATTATAAAAAACCGGCGTATTGTATGCCTATTATAGGCGTTCAAATATAAGATCACCATTGTCATATCTAAAAACAATTGAAGAGGCGATATCAATACTCTATAGTGACATTTGGTTTTTCAACTGTCATCTGAAAATAATTCACTGTTGATCAACACGTTTCCGTATTATATTATCATTTTCGAAACTTTGAGATTTACATTTTCACTGTTACTGATTTTTAAGCCATTTTTTGTGATCAGTTATGGGCTATATGCATTTTATCAATATTTACATTCATATGCACAATATGTTTTTCTGTGTGAATTTCTTCTCTAGCGTAAAGTAATTTCGATTGTCGTCGAAAATAAAATGATATTGTATTTTAATCCTATATTAACCTGTATCGTGAATATTTTTTGTTTTGTCCATTAGAAACATTTGAAACAAACAGATATATCGAGAGCACTATAAAACGATTACTAATATCATGCATAGTAATCCCTACATGGACAGCCGTGCCTCAAAGACCTGCGCACGCTTATATATTGGATATATGCTGACGGCTAAACTATACGTATTATCCACTATATATAATTGTATTTATGTTGTATAATTGATTTGTCCAAAACGATTTATTACGACCGTTTAAGTAAAACGTGTACTTGCTATGATCGTTTCCAGTCACAAGTAAACAGCAGCAAGAGTGTACACCGGATTTAATACTCGTTCTGAATTGAATACCACGATACAGGTAGTGGTACCTATTGCGTTATTATTATTATGTGATTAATGACGTTCTGCTGTAGCGGGTCTGAAAGAGAACATTATTATTATTATTATTATTCATTCCACAATCGTCCACAATACTATGATACATCGTATCATTGTCGTCCCGTCCGATGGCCATAATTTTTCTAATAGCTATATCGTACCTATACAACTTTTAACACGGACAAAATTGTCGGCCATAAATTTCCACTAAGCCCGGTTATCCATCGTCGTCGTCGTGCCTATAATATATTGTTATCATTATATTATTATTAAATTATAATCATTAGCATGCGTTGGAAGCGTACAAAACATATATTGATTTTTAGTCGTTCCGACATGGTGGTACACTCCCGTGTGCTCGGTGAATGCGAGATTGTGATTTTTATGATAGATTATTATGTTGTAATGACGTGATCGGCGGCATACCTACGCGCCAATATAATATTATTATAATATTATCGATCATGACAATCTGTTAAGCTTCCTGTATTAGTGCAACCATTGGTGAATGAAACGCCATCGCGTCATAATCATTATATCGTAATAAATTTTAATTATTAATCGAAAAGTAGTTTTTGACTTTTGTTTTAAAGTAGCTGTTTAATCCTTCTTCGCCGTACCGTATTAAAATATAAATCTAATCCTACTGGAATTAAAATGTCATCACTCATTGCCGATATTAATAATGATAATATGATATTTACTTTCGGTATAATACTATTATATAGTCGCTATAACTCAGAGAATATTAATATTTATCGGGTAAACTATTAACTTATGATAAATTGTAAAAATAATGTACCCACACGAGCTATAGTTATGACACTACAATTTATAATACCAACTATTAATCGAACCAGTTTTAGTATGGTTGACATGGCAATTAGAGATTCGGGAGAGCTTTAGATTACGATGAGAATCACACGTTTAAGTTATGGTAGCGTTTTGGTTTTAACATTGTCTGTCGAACACTCTTGACAAATCTCATAATACGTAGATACTATAGGCGGGGCCGGATTCGAATGAGGATCTTAAGGGCACTTGCCCCGGGCAACAGATGTTGGGAGGGGGGGGCATCCGGATATCCCGTTATACTATAAAAAAAATATTTAAAACATTTTGTCCCTCGGCTTAGGAAATATATGAAAACAAATTTCAGTTCGAGTACAAAATATATTAGTATTTAGGTATAAACGTTCAAGTGTTTATATGGTTTATTTTTAAACAGCGTGGTGGCAGTGCCCGAAAAACCCTGGTTTGATATGGTGTGACATGGACTTCTTCTTCTAAAGACCACCAGATTTTTTTTTGACATAATCTTGATCTGTACTATTTTTAGTATATACAAATTTGAAACTATACAATTTAATTAAACTGTATTTGTATAATATATTATTAATATAACAGGTACTATATATACAGGTAATATAAAAGGTACTCGAGGTTTGATTTAAAACATGTTATAAATAAAATTTTATGAGATTAAAATAATTATTTCCACTCTTCAAGTTTTGAAGGTTTAATTCAATTATTATAATATTGAAATCTTTAAAAGAATTTTTAAATGTGTGATCAGGGCTTGCAAACGTTATAATAGGGTTAGGATTATACGTTAAAGTTGACAAAAAACGATTGAAATTTGTAAACGTTATTATAACGGAAATCGATAAACAAATATTTAATTAAATACCGCAAAACTAAACATAACGATTAACAAAATATATTATATACCATCAAACCAAACATAACGCAAAACGTAATTAATAGAATATCATTGAACGAAATATAACGCAAAACGAAATATTTTAAAATCTATTTATTTAGAAGGTTAATTGGTTTCGTAGAAACATTTATTTCATGCAATCAATCTAAGAATTGATTATATTATATTCCGTATTCGGGCCATTAGGTCCTGCATTAGTTATTATTTTTAAATTTAATAGTTATTAACACTTTATTAAATAACCATAAACGCAAAACTTGTATAACGTTTTAATTGTAAATAACACAAAATAGAATTTTTTCAAATACAAGCCCTGTGTGTGATACATGAACAGCGGTAAACTATAAATAAACAAGTTTTAGGTAGATAGTTATAAGTTATAACGTGCAAATTTATAACTTTTTTCTTATACTATACTTAGGTATTGGGTATTTTTAATTTTTTTTTTACAGCAAAGGGTCTCAAAAAAGATTTACTCGGGTCATCCGAAAGTCTAAATCCGGTCCTGATAATAGGTAACTATCATCTATAGCATTTGCTATTTTTAGAGCTATTTGCTTCATTATTCCATGACGTATAGTCGTCTAAGGAATACAATAATTATTATCTAGTTCATATTGGGTCATACCTACCCTACCCTACTTATTCAGTCTAAACTTTAAATAATTATAAATTATAAAACTTTAGTCAAAAAGATAAAGATTAATATATTAAAACTTTATGAACTAATATTCTCTTTGATGATATTTTAAATTATAATTATAGAATACTATTTTAAAGTTTAAAAGTGTCTTAAACATTTTCAAAGTGATGGTACAAATAATAATAATCGTGAAAAAAACTCTATCAAAATAAAATAACGTCAAAAATCACAAAACAAAAATTGTGAATATTCCTGTAAAAATATTTAAATTCGTTTAAAGTGAATCTAGTAAGTTTGGAAGCACTATCTGTATACGGCTGATCGCATAATGTATTGTGATAACACGCAATGGTTTAAAATTATAATAAATGTCGATACATTTAATTTCGTTGAGTGTCAATTTTAATAGTAGAACACTATGAAAATAATTATGTGAATATAATGTTACGATAACAATTTCCCACTGGAAAGTTAAGGATTTCAAGCTGTGTAGTGTGTACCTAGCTAAACACATTCCATTACATTATTACCTACACGGCTTGTAAGTTTTTCTACTCACTCGCCAATAGATATTGAACATTTCTCCCAAATTATAAATAAACATTCCAGGCACTGAAACCGTTTGAATTTATCGGTATTGGTCCCTGTAGGTACTGGTTCTCCAAAACTGAAATAGCAGTTCGGGTTGGGTTCTGACAAAAAAACAAAAGTATCGATTCCAAATAATTTCGGTACCGGTTCCAGATAATGACGTAGGTACCGAAAAGTATAATTTATAGGTTTAATTAATAGTACGAGAATTATTAGAAAACTCATATAAGCATACATAGTTTATGCACAAAACAGTAATACCATTAAATTATGATAAATTAAATAATTTTATTTTTGAACCTGAATGAACCTTTTTCATTTAAAATATCCTGTACTTTATTTATTAAAATAAAGGTTTCAGTTCCGGTTCCGGTTCTTAATATTTTAAAGGTGCCGGTTCCAGAACCGGTTATTTTTTATTCGGTTACAGTCCCTGAATCACATTCTTTGTTTTTTTTTTCACAGTTGTTTCATTCGTGTGATTATCTGAATACGCTTTCACTCCTTTTATACGAAACATCGCTACCTACATGGCTACATCAATCATTCAAAAGTTAACAAAATATTATTTTAGTAAATTTACTATAACAGGAAAGTACATTCAATCATATTATGTAGAACTGTTTTATAATCATGTTATATACAATAATATAATAGAATCATTTTAATGGTTGTTAAAACACAATTATTCACACGTATAAAAAAAAATTTTTATTTTTCAGATAGCCATTCAATATTATAAGTTATTGCTAGTTACTACAATACGTCTCACAGATTTATATTGAAGCATTGAATTCTGACTTAAATAATGTTTAAATTGTTTTAAGATTTAAAATCAAAGAAATATATTTTATATTTTTATATGCTTGCGTCGATTGGCAAGATTAGAATAGACATCTTTATTTTTATTTGTTATTATTTATTTAGTTATTTGTAGAAAAACTTAGTACTGGTACACAGATAATTATCGATTTGCATATTATAAAACACATGTTGAACATTTTCTCGTCATTATGTGAAGATGTGAAAGCTGATTGCACCTATACGTGTAAAAATAAATTGATATCGCAATAATATATCTCTAACTGATGACAGTCAAATTATATTAAACCGTATGTGTTGGGTCAAAGAAAATAAACGCTAATTCAATTACTGTGGGTCTAATTATACACATATTATGTAGCTAATTTAGCGATACATTCGAGTAACTAAAATAAAGTGGCTAGCCCGGCAACTTTTCAGCAGCTCAAACAGTATAATGACATTCAATCCTACGACGACGACGACGATGACAGACCTATATTACATACTTACAAAGCAACTAATGAATTGGTTTATTGTAGGATTATTAATGTACAAACTTAATATTGCGTGAATACCTGCACGGTAAGTCAGCTATGTATCATTAAATGTTGAATCCCACATAGTTGTTATTATGAGATCACGTCGTCATGTTGGACAAACGACAAGCAAATATTGTAATACCTAATATGTTGCCTATCTCGATCTCTATATATAGGTACTATAGATGATATAATATAGAGAGAGAAACAACTTTATTTTGATAAAATCGAGTGGACTGCCACAACATATATAGGTTTTCATTTATGACTCAGCATATTTACTCAATACGATGATATTATTATTGTGTACATAGCAATATTTCAGCTTAATTTCTCAGTTGGATTACGTTGGATTTCATCGGAAACCGTTAGAAAAGTTATCAGAAGGTAGCAGTTCCGCAGCCAAGGGGTGAGGGGGCCCAGTTTTTCTGAAATTTTTTTATAAACGATTGTGTCATAAGGTAACAGGTGTTAAATACTTAATCTAGTTCTAAAAACTAGTAAATTAAATCCCCCCCAAAAAAAAATTCTCTTTTTAAGGCACTGAGAGGTATTTTAATACACATTCATTAAAACATTTACAAAATGTTAAACCTACCGGCGTGTAAATAAAATGCATACCACTTCTCTTATATGTTTTGTTCAGCAGTAACAAATATATTTTTTAATACCATATTTGAGTAGGCCAATTTTTTTTCAATTAATCTCGATGTAACTATACTATGGCTAAAAAATTGACTAAATGAGAACTATTTAATTTAAGCTATAAATATTATTATACATATTTTTGTGGTTTATTATAATGCCATGTGAATCGAGAAGTTTGTTTTATCTCTATATAGTCAATGACGTATACACAAAGGTTTCCAGGCCACCTTAGGCTTTTTTCGCCACATAAAAATGTGAAAATGTTTTTATAACATATTATATTAATAATATTTCATTTACTATATTATAATATTATTAGATATAACTCAGCCCCTCCTCCCATTTGCACATCCCTATGTAGGCTAAATTACCTAACATCATAATATCTTGATAAGCTACTCAAACGATTTAGTATATTTTGGTATAAAATTTAATGAAATAGATAAAAACTAGATTATATAATAACAAATGTAAAATAATAATATCGGCATGGTTACATTTTAACTGGCTCTCTTCATTCCGTCGATTTTGATTTTCAAGTCGTAGTTGTCCCGTCAAAACGACTGGAAAAAATAGGCTTTCCCTAATTTTGTACCAAAAAAAATATGTTCAATGTTGTTATTTAAAAATAATATATTTTTAACATGCACATGTACCGAGGATACGATACGAAACCCTTCTACCTTGCCAAGAAATGTCCTGATTCAATCCAACGTAATCAGGTAGAGAAATTGAGTGCTCTCTCAAATATAAGTAAACAGACGCTGCAGTATAGTAAATACCTATAAGTAAACAAGTACTTTTTGCTACGAATATTGTCTACCAATGTTATTGTTATGTTTACCATAACTATAAGAGTACATAGTCAGCATCTTGGCATTTCAGGTCATATAGTCGTCATATTGTTATAATAATAATAATAATAATATGATATGCTATGTTCAATATTATTAAATTACGTATTTAAGTATGACTCGACAAAGGTCACCGAAAATATATCAAGTCCTCGTATAATTTGAACTCGTATACTTTGAAAAAAAAAATAAAAAATGAAATTGTAACGCTGTTCGTACCCATGGACGGATAATACGAAAAAAACCGAATGTACACCGACGGGCGAGCGTGTGGTACATTAGAGCGGTGGTCACGCGCATGTCTAGTCGGTTTTTTCTCGTGTTCGATACGGTTCGGACAGCGCACACACACGAAAAAATTAAGTTTTTTTTCACCTTTTCTTTTCACGTATTTTGTGTTTGTATACTAAATGTATATTGTAATACATCACAAAATCGTCTAATCGTTTTACGCGACTATACTGCAACACAAACGCATTGGTGGTGCTGGAGGTACGTATATTATGACGTGTACGGTATAAAATACGAACGTATGTACCTCCCTGTGCATACAATATAGTAATATAATAATAATTACTCTTTTTATACGTGCCCGCTGTATATATTATACAGGCGCGTCGTATAATAAATATACGAATGATATGTAAACAGGTACACAATTCCACCGTGGAAGTGTAATAATTTCCTTACGTCCGTTTCGTATTATTTGTTCTATATAATATGTACCTATAGCTATATAACACACGCCTCCGTGGCTACCATATATGTATATATATATCATATTTTAACGTGTAATACATCATTAGATTGCATACGATATAATATTGACGAATTGAATACAAACGCACACGCACGCGGACAAAATAATATATTATAACTCCACGATATTATTATGTGTAGAGAAGTACGCGCGGTCTTGGCATTCCACTCGGGTCGCGGTCGGTTTGTGTTAGACGTTCATATCGTGTGTGTATGTTCGTTACAACACTGTTGTATAGGTATACAGTGAGTATACCTGGTATACCATTTTATGTACCCTCGAGGTGTTTGGGTCGTTAGCGCCGACGGGGTATGCGTATTTGTTGTGCGGTCGCCGCCGCTCTGCGGGTAAAAGACCTCAGGCCCTCGGGGCACACGATGGTGTATCTGACCGCCACCGTTAATCCGTTTCTATTTAAACTCGGACATGGCAGAGGCCGCCGCACACGCACTCGGACGGCCTATTAGAAGATATTTAGGTAATTGATAATATTGCATCATCATCGACATCACGTGTTATCGTCGTACCGGTTATTATTGTGACGTCTGTACTTGACCGCCGTAGCCACACCGTCATCCGTATCGGCATAATATTATTATTTCAGTCCGTTATTTCGTTTGGAGTCCATAATAGTTGCGTTACATTGGCCACTCTAATTTTGAAATTTGTTAAGAAAGAATATCGATCAACAAGTCAAGCGATTTCATCTGCAGTAATCGTTTTAAATCGGGGCGACTGCCCTGTCAAATTCATTTCTTCGTAGATTATTGATGTTTAATGTTACCCGAACATAGGTAGGTATACCGTAGTGTGTGTAGAAATTGAGGTGGACTCAAAAAGTGTTATAAACAATTTTAATTTAATTTGCGAACTTTCATTTTGTATTTACAAATTAAATTACAATATTGTTTGTCCCGAAAATGTTTACGAGTTTCTGATTGGGAGCGAGTAATATTGGGGGGTAACGTTACACATTTTTTCATTTTTTTTATATAATACTATTTTTTTGATTGTTTTGTTTTGCAGCAATAATCATCATAAATCATCCGATGACGCCAAAACAATTTTAAAAATGGCCTAAGACAAAATGTTAAAACCGAATCCAATAACACTCATGCCTACATACTTACATATTTTATACCGAACATTTTGTTTTCTTGGAATAGCGATACGTCTTGTAGTATTATTTCGTACAGTCATATTTTGACATTTTCAATTTTCAAGCAAGTTTTAAGTATACTGAAGCTGCAATTTTCACGAATTAGTTATAATATTTATAAGTATTAATTCACGATAGTAAAAAAACCTCGATAAAAATAACCAACGAATACAGGTATGATGTTAACCAATGTTTATTAGATAGTCCATAGTGTGTTGTATAATATTGTATTATCGTAACTCGTAAATATTTGATTTAAGGTTATTTGGGAATATAGTGTGTAAAGTTTTGAGCATAAACATAACACGATATGATAATATTGGATGTGAAGGATTGAGCAATTTCCAGGAACATAATTCGACCAGAATTCCCAGAAAAGCTTTATAATTCACGGTAATTAATTAGGTTATAGGTACAATGTTAAATCAATCATGATGCTATGATAGAATGGTGTATTTGGGTATCTCAATTTTATACTAATAATTTTGATAACAATATAAACACATAATTAATTTATAAGTAAAAACAAACAAGTTTTAATTTTCATTTTGTAGTTTATATTTTAAAGTTTAAATAGTTAATAATAACAAAATAGTAATTAAATTACATTGTAGAAACAAAGAACGGGAGACGTATCATGTATACTTTGATACAACTAAATAACAGACTTTTTTGTGTATGTCAGATAAATTGGCCGACTTTTCTTGTAGAAACTTGCTTGAATAATGAAATGGGATATGGCAACAACCAAAAAAAAAATAGAAATGGATATTATTATTATGATACACATCATTGCGATTCACCAAGCATGCCCATTTTTTCCTTTAATAATGTTTTTTTTTTTAATTCATATTTTTTGAATTTTTAAATTTACTCATACAATTTTTTCAAATTCTTAAATCATTTTGTACTAGGTACATAACGAGTGCCCTGTAGCGATAAAAGGTTCTGCTTTTCAATTTAGAACCCTATTTTTGTATACTGTAAATTATTTAGTGAATAATTTTTTTGAAAATTTGGATCGACCAAATTAAAAATTCGAATGAGTAGTTTCTTAGTTATTACAATGTTTGTACTAAGGATAATAGTCCTTAAAAATGGTTTTACAAAAATATAAAATGGACGTAATTTCGGAAGTATAGTATTTATTATACATTTATACTTGGGCCATTTTTCAAACTATTAATGACTAACATTGGCAAGTTACTATAGCCCCCATATTTGTATCACCCATTTCGTCGACCTTTTGTCCTATTAGAACACAAAGTTAATAATTTAAAAACTGCCCGTACGAATTTTGATTCTTATACATTAAATTTTTCATAAAAATTATTCACTGATTAATTTACAGTTGAAAGGGGGGGGGGCTCATTTGAAAAACTGCAGCTTGTATCTCCACAGGACATTCCTAAAGTAGAACAACAAATATTACAAGGGTTACAAAATGCACTAATCTAAAATTCTGAACATCGAACATGTCATAAAATATTTACAAAATCATTTCACTACCTGGTGATAAATGATAACCTTAAATCAGTGTAATTTCAATTAATACGGCTTGATTAATATTAAGTAGGTACCTACTTAAAAAATAATATTAGAAATATCAAGTGAAAATCTTGATCCGTATTTATAACATCCTAACTTAATTACTGAACAAGTATAGTAGGTATATTCCTGAAGCGTTTTTATTTTAAATGGTTTTACACTATAAAGTATAAACTTTGGAAAATACTAAAAGAAAGAAAATTAAATATTAAGTACATAATATTATATTAGTTGGTTTTTTTTATATTATATATTTGGGTGCTAGTATCAATCCATCACCGTTAAAATGTTTACCAAACTTTCGACATAATATTTTCAATTTGTTGAATCTAGAAAATTCTGCTTATAATTATTATTGAATCTGTGGAAGGTAATTGAAATATTATTCACAAACACGTTTTTTTCTAGGAAAACATTTCAGTTTAGGGTACCTACTGCAACATTTTTAGAGCAATTTTATGCAAATTAGGGTGTTAAGACAATTTCAAGTGCGTATAATGTTTGATACATTTTATGCGGGACCAACATTAATTAAATGTGCATAATTATTACGTAGGGAAATTTTATTTAAATTGCGGTTATATGAAAGAAAATGAACACGAACTTAGTTAATTCATACTTGAAACTATTTACTATTTAGTGTAATACATAAATGACTCTGCAAATGTACTAAGACTATATTTACAAGTTTATAATATACTTAATACAGTATAAATAGTTTAAATGCTTAAATCACAAAACTCAGCTTTAACTTAGTTCAGACGTTTCCGTATATATCAAGTCCCAGGGTTTTTAAATCGAGTAAGACAATTTTCAAGGAATTAAGGGATGTTACACGATATTATTTTCATAATTGTATAATACTTATTCACAGATGGCTACACTTGCGTTTCACAACAACCGTGGTAGTTAAATAATATTTATATATATTGATCGCATAACTGTGAACACAATCTGGACGAAAATATTTTATTATCACGAGATCCAAATAAAATAATATATTATTATAGCATTATTTTTACAACCGTATGTACAGGTACGGGTGAAAAAACAATAAGCTATTTTAATCGTTCTACCAAATAATAATATAATTTTTGAGTACATATCAACTAAACGTACCCATATAAGTATTAATTTTATATTTTGCAAATTAAAATCACCCATTATCATGCATACACGACTTACAGAAGGTAAATAAAAATTTTATTATTCAGACGTTTTCTGAGGGTATAAAACCGTCGTTTGTACGAACCGTATATACGTTTTATTCATATTATTATTATTATTATTATTATGACGTGTGCACGAGTACAACTACACAACACTCTTAAAAGTCATTTTACATCCGACTACGCGTCATATATTTATATATTTTATAATATTGCATTATATCAAATACTTACGTGTTTACCGTTCGGATCCGAATAATATCCATTTATTTATTGCATACGTTATCATAGTTTTACATTTAATAAAAATCATATTTTTAACCAAAGATGAGCAAGTTAATACAAATAATTAACTCAAGTGAAGTTAAGAGAACACGAAAAGATCGATAAGTTTAAAGTTAAAAGTTTAACTAGTATATGTGGATCACAATTTATAAAAAGTGACTACGCCAGCTCTTTCTAATTTCCTAAATTATAATAAACTATTATCATAGTGTACACTATACAGTGTACATTGTATAAAACTATTTTACTTTACATGGTTATTAAATATTTAAACCGTACACATCTCAAAAATTAATAATTTAAAAAATATATTTTTTTTATATCAAATAGCAATTTTAAGCCTTAAGGTAAAATAATATTATGCCTGGCTAATCAACTAAAATATAATATCTATAACCTACACAAAATTGTGGCATCGATAAAAATACTTAACGGAGATGTTTGTATTTTTATAGTATTGAATTATTATTGTATTAATATTGAAGTATAAAATCATAAAAACAAAAAAATTCCATAAATATTTAACTTTACCGAATAATTTTCAAATCAACCGTGAAAATCTAAGCTATCTCAACCATCAATTATTAAACTAGTTACATTCATAAGTTGGTTAGAAAATTAACTAATTATTTAAGACATAAGTTTAAAAAAATTAACTTTTTAACTTAACTTTAACTCTTTAGTTTTTAACAATATGTTTTCGAATACCATTTTTTTTGATAGGGCACTGATTCAAGTAGGTATGTGTCCAAGACATTGTAAAAGGTGGGCCGTGGCACAACTCAATATGGCTATAATAACATTAGGTACCTACTGTAATATTTTAGTTTGAACAATAATATTGTGCACAATCTATAATTGACGATGATAATTATTAAGCATAATAAAAACATAAATAATAAAAAATTAAAAAATATAATGGACTAGGCAATACAGTAGGTGTATTGTGAAGCAGATAATATATTTAAGAGTGATTTATAAACCTACTTTACCATACCTAACTTGTCCCCATGTCCACCGAACAAATTAGTTTAATACATATTACATATATTAAAGTACCTATAATAATATATTAGTGGAAATGTTGATATTGAGTAATAAGAGTGAATTATTAGACAATAATGAGTAATGATAATGACTAGGTATTATTCTGATTTATAATAACTATATTTCCTAGCCATTTCAAATAATGTCTAATAATTTACTGTTTCAGGCAATGATTAAATATTCATATACCTATTACCTAGTCATTATCATGAATGTCTACGGTTGCGAGTTTTAGCAAATAAAAATAATAATTAGGTATAACCTAGGTAATGGCAATTAACTATTAGCTATTACTTATTAGTCCTTACATTATGTTATTTATATTATGGCCCATATATTTGTTTTTAATTTTAATATCAATAGACTTATTATTGAATCTAAAAAATACACAAAAAAAAATAAATAATTTCTATTTTATTGTATACCTAGCATATCAATAATATTATCATACAAACGAATTATAAAATATAAATATTATGACATA
This sequence comes from Sitobion miscanthi, assembly GCA_008086715.1. Lineage (NCBI taxonomy): Eukaryota > Metazoa > Arthropoda > Insecta > Hemiptera > Aphididae > Sitobion > Sitobion miscanthi. The sequence goes on along the minus strand of CM017801.1, from coordinate 7,433,163 downwards.
TTATGGTGCGTTTTCTTCATTATATACTTCAAACTAAACTATACCTCCATACCTATACTATATCAACATGTGTACCTACGCACACAGTCCTGGTGTGGTTCCTAAGACTTGGTTGAGGGGGTGGGAGGGGATAAATCATAATTTTCAGAAAACTTTTAACAATAATTTTTACAACACAAATTCAAATCGTTTAAAGTTTAAGTTTTCTAGGAACCGAACCGGAATCGGAACAGTAAAAATCATCAAGGTTCCAGTCCCTGCTATCAACATTATATTTTATAGAATAAGACTATAACAATGAATTCTTACCACGAGAATATTATTCGTAGTATTAAAATATGAAGTTATCATTTAGTTCGTCCCTTAGTACGTACAGAAATTTGTACTGTACAAATATGTAATTAATGCTTTAAATATAATAATAATATCAAACATATTTTATATTTCTTATTATTGTTTATTTATATCTCTAAGTTCTAACTACATACTAATTGAAGAGCTTGGTTATAGATTATATCATCAAAAAATAAATTCACAAAAAAAGGTGGAACTATTCAGTTGTTGCACCAAGCTTTTTAATTTATCGTGTCTACATTATAATAGACAATAGTATAATACTATAATATATGTTTTTTGAAATTTCGTTTTTAAAAGTATATAATTTTTTTAAAAAATACGGAAGCCACAGTCTTAGTAAAAAAGGTACTGCCAAAGGTAAATTCTAGTAACAGTGGTAACTACAATACTGTACATAATCTAAAGCCATATACGTACGGCCATTTACGTACGTTTAAAACTAAATAATAATTTAGACAATGACAACCGTTAGCGATAATTTTTGGTGTCGTAATATATTCTCAATTCAATGTCTAGTCAATATCATAATATTGCACATTTATAAAATGGTCTAATTTATCAACTGGATGGCGATGATGTAAGTTATTATGGAACATCATAATTCTTCTAAAATGTCTAGTCTTTAAAATTATATTGCCTACCTAGTTGACAACATCTGAATTTAAATCATTGACACCAGTCTCTGGCAGTCTGGCGGCATGTAATAAAGTCACACACCCTACATTTTACCGTTATAAGTGCGTGCCGATATCTTAATCCGTAGACATATCCGGATCGTCTCTTTTTGTCGTTGATAATAGTTTTATTGGATGTGACCGATTTCTACAAACGACAGTCTGGCCGTTATTTATTATTCTGTAAGATTTCAGTTTATTTATCATAATGGTGTGTGAGCATATTGTTACAATATATAAGTAGGTAGGCATATAATATATATCGATATCATAGCCCGCACGTAAACATTTTTCAAAAATAAGTTAATTTTAAATTTTAAAATATCTGTGCATCAAAATATTATTTTGCATTGTATAAAAAAATATTATTGATTTTAAAATGTATCATAAAATATTCAAAAGTATTATAATTGCTTTGTGTAGTTATGTAATAATGTTAATTTACAAACTATCACCGTTACGGAAAACAAATATTGTCATTATTACAGACGAAATAACGAATAAAACAATATGACAATTTACATTTTTATTCCATTAGTAGGATTCTGTTTCGAGTTGTTACCTACCGTACCGTAGTATGTCACTTTGTATAATAATTATTATTACAGATTAGCGTGTTATAGACATCAAAGGTCAACGAATTTCATTTAATTTTTTTTTACGGACTTCGATTGTTACGTAAATAAATATGGATTTGGAAATGTATTCTCGTTGTAAAAAGTGATGGGACATTTATCAAAGTCCGTACCGCCGAACGTCAAGTCTGTACGTGACAGTGGTGTGAGTGGTGTAGCGCACGCCCTAAACCAGCTGATACATAATTTTTGTAAATTAATATAATTACGTTAAAAAAATAAGAAATATAAAATAATTAAAATAAATAAGACCAAGAAAATACATCGTTAAAAACATTCCGGTCGTCCGGGCTGCGGAAAATTTGTTCGGTAACGGACTTCCATCAAAATTAATCGAAAGCCACTGGCGCGGTTAGTAATAATTGTTTTCAATTTAAAAATCAAAATTTTGTCCGGAAAATTCAACGGGTACAAAACAACTGAAAACGTAATGTAAACGTTATTTCCTTCTGTTGGTACCCATACCTAATTCGAAAGAAGTTATTACTTTTTGGAGGTGTAATTTGTACGAAAATTTCTAGTTGCTTACACACCGGCTGTTTCAGCAATTTCGTCAAAATAAATTCTGAAAGGAAGACAATTTAGAATTATTATTTTTTGCAATTCAAGTCATAGAACATTGACAATTTATGGGATTTTTTCCAATAAGGTTTTCGTTTTATAAAATTATTATTGATGGTAAATCTTTTAACATCGTAAGTATACATACCTATTGCGTCGTAGGTACCTGTGTCTTCCGGAATCTACATTGAATTTTATTCATTGCTTGCACGCGGAGAAAACATTTCAATAAGAAATCAACCGATCATTTTATAGGTCATGTAAAAAATAAATAAATAAACGAGTAAATAATTAATGGCTTGACAAAAATAATGGCCTCGCTGGTAATAGTTTCCTCGCGTTTGTCTTCATTTCTGTTGTGTCGATTGCGTTTGGAAATGCGGCCGCTAATAGACCGAAAAGAATCACAATAATAATATATAATATATTACACGTTGTGGGGAAAAATCAATACATCGTATCGGCTGTTCCCACCAACCCGCTCTCGAATCGTACAGCTGAGAATTAAATTTTATAACAATTTTAATGAAAATATTATTATATTGTCGTTTCTGCAGTAGGTAGGTATGATAATATAACGTCGTAATAATATTATTACTATAAAGGTCGCGCATCTTTTGCTCGGCAACAGTGTCGTGTGTTTACGGCAGATTATGCCCGTGACACTGACACAGAAAATAATATGCATTCAGGTCTACATGGTATTATTATTATTATTGCAAATTGCGTGACGCGATATGAATAAAATGCGCCTCGCTTGCAATCGGCGGTGGTATAATAATATTATAATAATATGGTCTAACCGGAAATCGTTCCGTTCGTCGTGCAGTCGTCTTTTTGTTGTGTCCGAGTTACGTTTTATTGCATATAATATTATATTATTACAAATTATTGTCATTGTAATATTAATACGCGATGGAAGATGCGATATAATCAAATCATGTATACGTCTATTTTAATATAATATATAATATGGCTTGTATTGTCGACGTACACATCAAAGACTTAGAACAACGTCGTGTTGAGGCTATGGTCTTTGGAGAAAAAAAAAATGCTTGTACTCGCTAATAACGATTGCATTTTTTTCATCCCATTACTTTGTATACCGTCTAAGATTGCATTTTTTTTAAATGAATTAATCTTTTTTATGTTTCAAACTTTGAACTATATTTCTTCAAACATTTTTTTACTAGCAAATCATAAAAGACAATACATTGTTAGATCAATTTCGAAAACTTTATAAAATGTTTATTATAATAATATGAATAGGCATTTACAATATTATATGAGACTTGTACAAAGTAAAAGCTATATAACCAAGCAATAAGGTTACCTACTCATATATGATGACATAACAACAATATTTTCAAAAGTTCAATTTAAATTTTATTATGAAATTATTAAATTTTCCTATAGAATTCCTATAATTTGATTAGGTATACTAATAAATAAATAAGTGTTATATTATAATGTGTAGTAATCAATCAAATTATTAAAGTTCTCGAATATTTAATTATAATTAGTATAGTACGTACTGTGTTTAAATACAATTTAATCAATGCTGATGTAATTTGTTATTATTAATGAAATATTAAAACCCGTTAAAATGTCATATTTTGAGGGCGCACTACGCTGCACCATGCACCCATGCACCCATGCATTATATAGGTATTAGCTATTAGTTTTTAAAGTTGAAACGGAAATAATTAATATGTGCACGATGTGCACTTGAGATCAGTGGCGTAACTGAGAATGTTTGATGGGGGGGGATCAAAATAAATTTGTAGGGTAAACTAGTGGGGGCCTTTGCCCCCACGGCCCACACCCCCTTATCTATACTTTGTATAATTTAATAACTCAACACATGTAAATATAATCATTCTATATTACATAACATTATACATTTACAAAATATGTTTAAAATGTTTTAATATTTTACAATATTATGTCCAGATTCCTAGGCTTTTTAGCAAGTTCATCAATGACCTTCATTTGAAAATGTTATCATTATGAATTGCCAACATTGCCAGACCATTAAGTCTTTCTATACCAAAAAATTTAAAACATTTTCTCATTAGATATTATGAAAATGTATTTTATTAAGCACAGGTGCACAGCTATTATAATACTAACCTCGGACATACTGTTTCGAAGATACGTTTTTATCCTTTTAAGACTGGAAAACATTCTTTCAGGCGAACTTGTAGAAAACAGGAAGTGTGCATAGTTTTTAAAATAAAATGCACATTTGGATAAATATTGGCATTACACACATGTAATGCTTCAATTGCAGTTTTCGGAATATTGTTTATTCGCTCAAGTTTTATCTTCCACAATTTCAATTCTGCAATTGAGTTGTTCACATTCAAAGAAGGTGAATAAAATTCAAGTAATTTTCTAAATGATACCTCCTCATTAGAAGTTAATGTATAGGAAAATAGACTTTGAAATCCTAAAAATATAACATATATACATTATACATAAACCATTAAAGGTTGATTTTAATAATATAGATTGATTATATGAATATTTTATTTCAGTGATTTGTTTTTAATTTTATAGAAACAAGGTACCATTTAATTAAAAATGATAATACTGATTTAATTTAATATAGGTACCTTTAAAATTTCAGAATGGATTGAAAATCTTTCTCCTAATTGTTGTATAAAAAAGTCCAGGTAGGTATAAATACTGACACTTTGTGTATTCTTCAACACTTAAATTGGGATCTGGATTTGCTCGATTTACTTGTCTTTAGATATTCTTTTAGTACTCAAGTCTATATCTATAATTACTGACATCTCCTATTACAAATGTCAAAATATAAACATAATTCTTTCATATAATTCATATAATAATATACTTTATTTAGTATACTTACTTTTGCAAGCAAAAACAATTTGTGGAATTCAGTATCACAATTTAATCTGATATTTTTTATACATTTATAATATCTTCAGCAAGGCTTACTGCTTCTCTCAAATCAATTGTTTTTTGTAGCAACTTACACAATGGTAAACCAAAAGAAAAAACCAACTGAAAAAATATTTTATTATAAAATAAAATAAATTATATTTATTAATTACTATTTACTTGTATAACTTGTAAGGATATAAGAAATTCTGAATCAATAGCTTTTAATAGTATATTAGCTTCCGTTGCTGTGGAATCATTCCAATTCGAAATATTTTCTAATGATTCAACTACAAATGCAAATAGTTCAATGAAATCTGTTACCGCATCATAACGCTGCACCCATCGTGTAGCACATAATCTTTTTAAAGTTTTAACCTTAGGATCCTCATTACTATTTCAATGTTGGTTAAAAGAACATTTTGGCGTTTTGGTGTATTAAAGAAAACATAGTACTTTTCGATAATACCTAAGCAGTTTCTAACTGGTTGAATTCCACTTGCAGTTGATACTGCTAAGTTCAGAGAGTGTGCTGCACAGTGCACATATATAGCTTTAGGATATTTTTTTTTGATAATTGCCTGAACACCTTTATATTGGCCAGACATGTTGCTTGCACCATCATATCCTTGACCATATAAGTAATCTAAATTAATTTCACAACTATTCAGACCTATATACAAAATATAATAACCATACAATTATTAATTTATTAAAAACATAATATCATTTTAATTTACCGTTGAGTATTGATTCAGCTAAATCACAACCAGTTAAACTGTTAATAGTAATAAATTTCAGGAATCTCTCATGGATACAATCGTTATCGTCAACATATCGAACACACATAGCCATTTGTTCATAGTAGAAATATCAGTAGTCTCGTCAACTAAAACTGAGAAACATTTGAAGCATTTACATCCTTAACTATTTTTCGCAGCATAATGTCCCCACATGCCGTTATGATTTCATTTGGATTTGAGGAGTTAGGTATTTGTTTCGTCCTTCACTTGTAATGATAGCTTTAACATCTCATCACCATATGCTCTATACTTTAATATGGCTCTAAAGTTGCCTGATTGATTTAATGAACATTCCACTATAATATGAAAAATGTATATTAAGTTTGAGTTGAATGGTAGCATTATTATATAATATGTAATGCTATAAACATTATTTAATTTTAAACATACTATCAATTTTTCCATAATTTATGCCCGTCGTAGAGCAATCTCTTGACGACCACAAAGTACGACACAATCAACGATTGGAATGAGTCGCTCTCTATTCGCCTTGATTTGTTTAATTCTTTAACAAAAAAAAATATCAAAGTAAGTACATACTTGCAGACTTAAGCTAATAAATAATTAATACCTATCTGTATCCAGTCGTTCTACTATTGTTGGCTCTTTTTTTAAATATATTTTAAAAATTCATCAGATTTCAAAACAGAAAATGTGTGGTACTCTAATGCAGAATGATTTCGAAATACCTATCATTTAATTAAAATTATAACAATATAATAACATGTATTCACAGGGAAATAAAATTAAAATTAAAATAATATTAAATTATAAGGGATTAAAAGTTAAAACATTAATATATTCAATAATACCTCTTTAGCTTTTTTCCAACTATCAAATACTTCAGTAACCAAATATTTTAAAGGTTGATTTCCTATTCCACCGTTTTTGCAAAGCAACACAATGCTTACAAAAAGCTCCACCTTCAACTTCCGAATAAACAAGCCAATTGAATTCGTCAGCCATTTATGCTGAAATTTTAAACCTCTTTTTTTGTTTTTTCATTTAATGGAAATACGTAATTATGATTTGGTAACCATAAATTGGTAAGTACCTACATGTTTTAAACAAAAAATAATAAAAAACAATTACAATGTAATTTATATTATATTATGATATATTGGTAGGTTTAACTATAGTTCAGACTAAATCCGACATAAGGCATTAGCATTCGAAAAAGCTTACGGTATTTTTTTCTTCGTCTGATAACAAATCACGTTTAATAAACAAAGCAATGTCATTTTTACGAGCATCAAAATGTTCCCTCTAAAAAATTACGAAGCACAATCTAATTTATTAATTTTAATGCAATGTTAGCAGGCAGGAGTCAAGCTACAGGTATAATACCATAGAACGATAGAACAATAGGTACTGTACCTTATTGTTTCTTGGACAGCTTCAATCAAATTTTTATTTTCAACATGATATTTTTCACGTGATACATCATCAGATTCTCTATGTTTTCCTAAAATAATAAACAAGAAAATGTATAGGTAAAATCGAATTAAATTGTTATTAAATATTAGGTAGGTATTATTAACTATTATTATAATATTATCATAAATTATTAAATTCTATTTTTTTGTTAATAAACTCATTTAAATGTTTTATAATAATTAATATGACATAACTAATAATTATTGAATAAACTGCAGTGACTGCAATATATTTTTAATAGGTACTTTTTTAACTGGTGTTAATTTAATTTTGCATAATATTAGCGTGAGTTGTAATGCTAATTATAATAAGTTGAATACGTCAATACGTCATACATAATATTTAAACATTTAACGGGTCTAATAATGTTTAGTATTTAAATTGTAATACTTACGTCAGGCCCAGGCTTCTTTTTAAAAAAATTCAATAAAGTACTGCTAGTTGCTGGTAATTTTCTTTTTTTTTGCTCCATTTTGCTTTAGCTTATAAAAAATGTAACTGACACTGTGAAAAGTGAGAATGACACGGTGTCACGATGTGTATACCTACTGTGTAGTGTTTACTGTTATACGTAATCGCAATAATCAATGTAGATACTTTGTGTAGGCGCGCGTTCTTATTACCTACTATCTATGGCTATTGGCTATTATTCGTTTACGAAATGTTAATCTGAATTTAATTTGTTAAGTTATTATTATTTTTATTATATTTATGTTTATGAATGGTGGTTTTTCCCAATATCAGATTACTTACCATCTATAATCTATTCAAAATTAGGTACAGTGTGTGGCAAGGCACCCAATGTTTATTAATTAATAATATTAAAATGAATCAGACCAATTATTTTGAATCTGCTTATCGTTAACGGGTAAATATTATATACGGGTAATATTTAAGTATACACAACTTCTAAACTTTTTTTTTTTAGTTTTGTAATAATTATAAGTTTTTATTTGAACTATTGTAGGTATAAGACAATATATAAATACAGCTCATGGGGGGGGATCTATCCCCCATATCCCCCCCCGTAATTACGCCCCTGCTTGAGATTGCATACTTTACCTTTTTGATATTAAACTACACGAAAAGACGAGAAGTACATATTTTTTAATTACCATTGGTTGTTATGAGCGATATGATGTGCACGCATGAAAATATAAACGTCATACTTACAACATAAAACAAACAGAACTCTATTTTATTTCTCTCTCTCTCTCTCTCTCTCTCTCTCTCAAAGCTGACGAGCGGGACATCGGAAATTAATTAACGCAGACGGACAAAAGCACAGGCACTGCCGATAAAACTCGCGGGTCGTGATGTGTATAGATAGGTACTGCAAGGACCATACATTTTTTTAAAATAGAATTTTACCAACGTGATGTTTGTCATATTGTAAAAAAAAATGCCATTTGTTGATGCTCGTAAACTTAATTAAAAACGCCAAAACTAAATTGTGCATTAGTACAAATATTTAAATCGAATATTTTCGAAATGTCGGTGTTAAGTATATATAATTAATTTTAAAAATAACGCGAGTATAAAAAATTGGCCATTAAATTTATTAGCTACTTTTTTTGCTTGCATATAAATGGTAGGTACCTACCTACTATAGCTATTATATCTGGTTAATTGTTTATAACTTCAATATTTTTAATTTAGCTTAATGCTTATCACTTTTATTGGTATAATATCAAGTTAAGTAAAAACAATAATTCTTTTTCCATTTTATTGTATTTAATTGCAAGTCTTCGTAAGCATATTATTATTATAAAATAGTACTTATACACACAAATGTGTATACTTTAGGGTTTGACCTAGTTACAAACATTGAATCCGTTCGTAATTAACAGTTATTAATTATAATGTACACATTACATAATATTATTTTTAAACTTGAAATTATTTGATTCGATGATCACTAAACCGTTTCTCTTTATATAGTTTTAAATGTGTTTATTGATTTTTTTTTTTAATGTAACCGCGATTATCAAAACGGCTTTGACATTTTTTAAAGTGTACAATTATTGTACATAATATATCACATTGTAAACAAATGATAAAACGCCGCTGTAAAAAAATGCAAAAAAGTTTTTAATAAAAAACTTTTAGTGGTTTTGTACTTGCATTACAGGTTGCTTTTATTCAAACCTACACATACACATACATGCATGATTGCGTACTTACATATTTTGCCCAATTCGCGAAATAAGCGCTTCAAACATTTATTTTTTCATTTACTCGTATTTAATTTGACGTAGGCAAATCATTGGCGGTGTAATGAACGCGCATATCGGTATTAAAAATTGAAAATTAATTAATAAAAAACAAACTGCAGGCCAATAACTGCACGTCATATTATTATTATAATATTATTATAACCGAGGCGTGACATAATGCGATATAATACATTCGCTGTCGATTTCGAAGCCGTTTATACGTTTACAGGTATTATAATATTATGGACTTTTGCGTGTACACACACACACATATATATATACATATAGGTACCTTTATGTTCTGCATAATTCAGCTGCGTTATCGCGAATTCTGGTCTAAGGTCAAATGTTATACGTTACATATCATTATACAAACGATACACATTTTATAAAATCATAATATTATTATACTATATAGGCACGCTCGTTCGTTATCGACGATGACGTTTGGTCCATTGTTACGCGGTGCGATAACAATATTAATTTTATGTCGAGCCAGGAGGCGGCGGAGTGGGTAAGTGGTATCGTAAGTAGGTACCTATACCTACAACACGAGTGCATAATATAGTGGTTGAAATAGGTACCTACGTAATATGCGTAAAAGCTGTGCTCTGTAAAGACCGCGGTTTCCGTATAGTGTAGAACAATATATCATAATAATAATAATAACAACAATAATACCTAATATGTCGTAATACGCGTGTCGGCGGGGGAGTCGGAGAAGGATGTGAGTCGGCGTCGGGCATCTATCGATTGCGCTTTTAGTTTCGAACATAATATATTTACTATTATAATAATATTGTAACTTAGGCATAAGTACCTAGTTGTTGCCGTGATTTATTCGTTTTTAATCTCCGCGACCAATTACACTCGTACACACATTTTGTTGTGATACGCGTCACTATAATTAATAGGGTATGATATAATATCGTATTATAGTGTTGTATTATTAATATTATTATAATATAATAATAGGTATACAGATATTATTGTTTATACATTGTATACGGCATTATTGTTCGTGTGTACCGTCGTCGGACTGTCACGCGTTGACACTTGACGGGGCCGCAGGGAGAGGGTGATGGGTGACCGTGAACGATTCCGGTGTGAAACCTCCCCCATGGGCGGGGGCGCATATATTTCGAGATACGGCTAATAGGTACCTATACGCTCGTGAAATCATAATTACATTTCGTATTAAGTGTGTTAACAAGTGCACAAGCCTTTTGAAAATAATATAATAATATTATTGTAATCACACGGGCCGCTTCAAGACACACAATACGTATACGCATTGTGCCGTGTGGTATATCGCGTGTGTGTGATATTTTTTTCGGACGGAGTGACAGGCAATGAATTATGCAAACATGATGAACATTTAACAATCATAATAACATATTGTTGTACGTAAGTGTTCTATGATTTGTTCTTTGCTAAGAACACGATTATATTATAGGTATAGAATGCTGAATGAATATATGAGCGTGACGACTACCTCAACCCTCGACTGGAGTACGGGGACGATGAATGACGATGATATATAATGATAATATAGTAATATACCAACGTTATATTATATTGTTTAACCGCACTACACATCTTTACGAGAACGCCGTGTAAGGTGATTTAGCGAGCACGCCCACCTCCTCCTACATTTTTTACTCTAATAATGAATTTATTTCAATTCTGATTTTTGGTATTTTTGAGTAGCACATATAATATTATATGTATGTATAATATATGAATAATGTATGTGTACATAATATATATTCAAATACTTAGATTGTATACACTATTTAAGGAGAGTTCTGCAAAGATACAAATTAATTTTTTTCAAATGACAACCGACCTCCTTTTTTAAATAATGAATTATTTAGATTATGAATCAAATAATTTTTTTGAAAACGCTAAAGGATTTAAATACAAATTCGAACGATTAATGCTTGAACTATTAAAATGGATATTATGTTATACAGGCATATAACTATCGACCTATATTCAGTATTATTCATACTACAATAAGTTAAACAACTCATAAACTCTTCGTTTGAATATCGATTTAGATGCATCAAGACATAAAAAAAAATCATCTTCTAAACATAATTTACAGAAAAACTGGACATTTATCAATTAGCGGTATAAGTACTATTGTACATACGAAGTACATAAAAATAAAGTCATTAAGTGTAGTTGAAAATGTAAGAATCAGAATTTCAATAAGCTAATTAATTTAATTAAAATGGAGGTGATGAACGCGCTTTATGGCGAATCATATACCATACCTGTAAACGCGCACATATAGATATTCGTTATAATTAATCTTTGTACACACACGACCATGTGAAAACCGTGTTGGGACATAAAACTATCGTGTATCAAAGTTTGCATAATATTATGTTTTGTTAGTTTTTTCCCCGCACATCGTTATCGGCGCATTTTGTAGGCTAAACGGCCGCCACCGCCACCGTGTCGGTGCACGGCGACGATGGTTGATTTACGACGTGCGAAGCTTGCAATATTATATTATTATGGTCGCGACAATAATATTATTATTATTATATTGTAACGTCAAATGGAGAGAAATGGAATGAAAAATAATAATAATAATAACACCAAGTATACGCCGCGACAGACTGTCGTGCACACTCGACCCAGCAGTTAAAGCAGCAACAGCATAATATAATAATATGTACGACACATGATAATATTATTACTATTATATATTTTACTATAGACAGCTGCAGACTGCAGCTACACCATGTGTCCGTCAAAATAATATATACGTATTATACTTATACCATAGTCTATACCAACGTGTGCCGTACTATGTATTATATGCCTGAAATGTATGTTACAGTAATATTATAATATTTTATGACGCGTTTTCGTTCGGTAGATAAAACAACATAGGTTTTGAATTTGGACCATCGACGACCATCGACAATTATCCGACAATTTTTTACGAAGGTAGTAATTATAAAGACATATAATTATGGTATATCGTCGGAGTAGTCCCAAGGCTGGGAGAAATATAGAAGGGCAAGTATATTGGTGCTAGAACTTTTTTTTTTGTATTTGTCAACTCTTTCCTTATATTTGAACCTCAGCTTCGTATTGGAAATTATATTGAATTCTGCTTTTCGAATAATAATGATAAAAAAGAAAAATGCATTTCAATAGGTACTGCACCCGTAAAATTAAGTAAAGAGCGTACCTATACAACGTATATTTGTGTCAAGTGTCAACCACGACTATTGAACGACATACTGACACACTGTTACATATTTTAACAAAAGAAGACACGTTATTATCGACCACTTGTCACATATAATATTATCTGTGCACTGAACGTGAACGTGCTGCTTTAAAATAATGAGATATTTATCAACGAAGAACGAAAAGTATCGATATAAAAAAAAGTGCCCATATAGAGCATATTTTGTTCCACGGTTAATGCGTCTTTGTCTGCCAATAAGCGATGGGATCTTTCGATTGTATACAATGTATACATAATAGATAATAATTATAATATTTTTTCTTGTTTGGCATCACTCGAACCGTGTAATAATAATATACATAATTTCATTAAAACCCAAAAGGTTTTAACTCGTTGAAAAAAATAAAATATGTAATATTATGTAAACTGAAACTTCACTCATTGTTTGATTGCATAAATTTGTTTGTAATTAATTAAATTATACTTAAAAACTATGTCTGTAAATTATTATAATATGTATTCACAACTGAAAAGTTCTATTGGTAGATGATAATAATATTTACCAACACAAGAATAATATTTTGCATGCGTTTTTGATTTATTAGATATGAATCAATATAATCGGTGTTTACAGTATGAACTTTGTAAATTTTCAATCGCAACATTCAAAGTTTAAAATTTAAAATACCTAATTGGGTGTTGGATAATTGAAATATTTATGATACACAGAGTGATTTATCAAACACAATATAAGCCTACCTTTTACCGTTTATTAATAAATATATTCAAATTATGATTTATAGACATTTTAAGAATGCGTATATTATAAATGCAATTTTAAAATATCTAGGATTTTATATAGAATTTATGGAGTTCCGATACAAACTTTTTTATTCGAATAAATGATTTTACTCTAAATTGTTAAGGTTATATATTATTACATTTTGTTGCATCTTAATCGAAATTTCTGTGTTATTAAATTGTACCTACCTATACCAAGAATTATTGTAGTCCTTGTAATAATGGCGAATGGGTTCACCAATATTATACATATTAAAATATATTTTGTAGTATATAGTCTAATACCTATGTTAATTATATTTAGAAAACGTTTACACAGTAATACATTAAGTATACAATTTAAATAAATAGTTATTATCATTTAAAAATTATCAAAGCCTCAATATTGTTTTTCAAACTTGATATCATGATGTTTATCACATAAGTACATGTTTGTGACTCTTAAATGATACGTCATAAGCTGAGGTACCTACTTCAAACTTAGATTTATATATTGTTATGTATATAAACCAAATTAATCAAAACAATTTGGTAGATGGTTGAAATTTGATACATAAAAAAGATGGTTGTCATATTCATATGAAAAAAAAGAGTTTATATAATTACTTTATTTAGAAGGAATAAGCAACGTTAATATTTAAAAAATTGTATTTAATATTTTATTTAAAAATTTCAGCAATCAGAATTTGAATAAATGCATAGTTAAATGAAAATAATATGCAAGTGAGAATATACTTGGTAAATTGACTTGCATATAATGCGAGAAAATAATAATTAGTATAACAACGTACGCGGTGGAAGTAAAATTTAAAAAAAAAACTCTGGAAAGGATGGAGAGCACCTGCAGCGGGTATGATTCATGAACTTGTTTTCTTTTCGCTCACCTTAGATTACTTTAATATACTAATGAAAGTATTTTAAAACAAAACGTTATGGGAGTTTAAAAGTGCCACGTTGACAAATATTTATGAATTATTACTTTACTATAGTAATAAAATGCTAACAGCACTGTATTATATATACAATACTGTTTGCGAAAACGTGTTTTTGATATTTTCTTCAAGTTTACTATTACACTACTGTACCTGCCCTATTATACTAGTACATCTGGCTAGATCAAGACAAAAATAGGTACCTATACCTTTATAGGTTCTAATCAGATAATATTAACCACGACATAACATTTGTTGTTATTTCAATAATATAATGGTTTAGATTCGTGTTGAACAGACTCAAAATTGGTTGTAAACATGGATACCTGATGGGAAAAACGAAACCTTTTTACATAGGCACTATTGTGAGTTTTTAAATTAAAAACAATATATATATATATAATATATTTATATTGTGTATATACACATTTTGACCTGTAAATCCGTGATATTTAGCTCATCGGGTTAAAGAATCATAATAAAGGCTTAAAAAAAAATACATACCTATATATATGTATATATGTAAATATACCTCATATTCGTTTAAATGGGGTGACATAAAAAAGAATTATTTTCTACGAAATAAGGATTCCTACATTTGTATTACACGTAAGAAACAAATAATTAAATCATTGAAAAATATCTTTTTAAATGAAAATTACCTATATGACAATAATACATAGTGCCGTGCCTACCTTTATTTATTAATTTATTGCATTATACGTAATTATTGTGCATGCAATATATTTGTATAGATTATAAAATAATATAGTAAATAGGTATAGAATAAAGTAGGCAAAACTGTTTAGTATACATTTGAAAATAATAATAGAATAATCCAGGTTATATTTTTTTTATCCGATTGACGCTGAAATATGATTTTAATAACTTCGCTTAGTGTCAAAATTGTCTCCTTCGTGTCTTCTGTCAACCGCTGTCACGTTTGTTTGTACATATTTATAAAGTTTTTATATTGATTTGTACATCAGACACTATGGCCATTATAGCGTCATATTATAATACTTTTCATATATTTTGAAAAAACCAACAACGTTAGTTAATGATTTTCCAGTTAGGTACATCATTTGAGTTTTATATAGGTATTATATTTTATTAACAAATAGTTAAAATAAAAAATAATTATTCAAGTATTGTAAAAGTTAATTATCATTAAACAAAAATAAACATTAACATTGATACAGCAAAAATCTTGATAATATGACAAATAATAAATTGTATAGGTATCTACAAAATACGACGCAACAATCAAATTAACCCAGAATTAAAAATGTCAACTTCTGACCAATAAAGTTTTTTTCTAATTAATTTTTAATCTTAATTATGGAGTTTAATTCCAATTCATATATTTTCGTATTTACAAAGCATGGATGGTGGGGCGTACCATTATAAGATAATGAGAAAATACGTTCATCCAATATATATATATATGAATAAAATGTATTAATTAAAGGTTATCCACAACAATAAACAATATACAAATTCATTGAATAAACACTACGTTCTTTAAGATACTACGTAGAACTATTATAATATCCGTAGGTTAGTACTGTTAGTAGGTCAGTTTTTTTGCAATATTTAAAATGTTATTATAACGTTATATTTGACAAAAAACGATCGAAATTTGTAAACGTTATTATAACGGGAAGTGATAATCAAAAATAATTAAATATCGCAAATCAAAACATAACGATTTACAAAATATAATATAATATATCATTAAACAAAACATAACGCAAAACGTAATTTATAGAATATCATCTAACGAAAAATAACGCAAAACGAAATAATTTAAAATCCATCTGTTTAAAAGTTATATTGGTTTCCTAGAAATATTTATTCGATACGATTTATTTTTGGCTTATCAAACAATCTAAATTTACCAAATTATTTTCCGTATCCGTGCCTTCAGCTACCCGCATACGATAGGTATTATTTTTAAATCGTATAGGTTATTTCAAACGTGAGCCCTACATAGGACCTTATATTTAACTTATAAGCTTTATTTTTTAAAATTGATATGTTATGAATTTTTATATATAAATTAATTTGCAAATTGTCGTTTTTTTTTTTACTAATACATTTTGACATACCTATACTGGCCAACAAATCTAGACACTTGAACTAAAACGCTTATAAAAAATACCTAATGGCTAATAATTGTGCATATTACCTATACGTGGCTATGTATTTTCTATACGTTCAACTTATGCGGGATCTTGACATAATGTAGGTATTACATACACAAGCATTTTTATCGTACCTTAAAATGTTTGTAAACACTACCTACATAAATAAAGTACTAAAAATAAAATCGAAAATGCCTAATAATAGCTGAAAATGAATGAATATATTTTGAAAAATACAATGTGTATGAAAAATTATAACTTATTTAATAGTGGAATGTATTAATTTTTATTTCTACATTTAATATTTTAAAACGACAATAAAAAACAAAATTGATTTTGTCAAAAACTAATTTTGATTAAAAATATGTTTTTTCCCTTAATTCTTAGTACCTACTACCAACTAAGTCCACTTTGCTACCAGAAAAAATATTAAAAATTGAAGATTGGAGCATTTTTACTGCTCCAAAAGTATAGTTTAGTGACATACACAAAAAACACACATCACTGGAAAATTAATACTATTATCGGCAATCATCGCTCCGCTCAGAAATACAAAATAATATATCGTCTATATTATACAAATAGATTGGCCAATCACTTAATAAAATATTTAAATATTTTGATTTTAAAAGAAAATCCGTTTGTATGGGTACGTCTTACTATGAGTTAGAAATACAACTGGCCGCTATAATATACCTAATAGTTGTGCCAGTTGATGATGTAGAGAACTTTTATACACATTTATGTCAAAGTGTCAAACCCTTTTTCGTATTTCAACTTTCTAGTGATAGTGTAATACGAAGTTATTAACAATCGTAGACACACAAGTAAGACATCGTTGGAAAGGTTATAATTTTTTCCATGTTATGTTGGAAACAGATTTCTGAAGATATTGTTAACACGGGAGCATTATGGTATGAGAAAATAATATTTTATGAATATTAAATTGTACTGATATAGTTTTAAAAATCAAATTACGATTTTAAATATCTGATTCCTTCAAAATACAGTGAGTTCCGCTTAATGTGATCACTGGTTTATAGAATCAACCGTTTATTAGAATCAAAAATGAAAATCCCAAACCAAATTGTATGTTACTAATGTTAAATTATTGACCTTTTATTAGAATCACTAGGTACCGGATAATTGAATCACTTTTATGAACAATCTTTTCGTTTTTATGGTTAGGTTAGTAATTTTAGTTAGGTATGTATAATTTATATATTGTAAACAAATAATCAAAAAAAACATGAATATTAATTTTAATTTAATTTCAGGCTAATATGGAAATGAAATGGTATAGACTGTCAAGTACAATCAAAAAATGATAGCTTCTTTAATTGTTTAAATGTATTTATTTAATTTAATTTAATTTAAGCATAAAGTATAACCTAAATATAGAACCATAAATAAAAAAATTTAAAAATAAATAATTTTATGTCTCTGTAAATTATTAAATATGTATGTTGATTTAAATAAAATGTAATTGTATTAAAAGATTGAATTATGAAAAAAATGTTGTAAATGTTTTAGAGAATCAACCGGTTAATAGAATCAAAAATGACCTGCACCAAAGTGATCAGTGATAAGAGGGAACCCACTGTATAATGAAAATTATCACCTTTTAAACAGTGCATTACTTATTAATGTCATTGTACTACTTGAAATACGATCGTAACTGTGTTTGATACAAATAAACGGGTGTTGAGTCGTCTTTATTTATTACCAAAATAACAGGTTAAGAGACTAAAATATCGCTTTCTGTTAACAAGCTCGTATAGCGCAGTAGGCAGCGCGTAAGTCTCATAATCTTAAGGTCGTGAGTTCGATCCTCACCTGGGGCAAAAATTTTTTTGCAGTATTTTTTTTTAAATATTGTATATTAATAATTTATTTATAATATTATCCAGGGGCATTATTTGATTTGCCAAAATAAGAAATTTCAAGTAACTCTTTAATATTAATTTATTATATTTCATTAAACAAATTATTTAAAAAAAATAAAAAATTAAAATGTTAATTTTTAAATTAACTTTTTGAATCTTACAATTTTTTTTTTTTAGAATATATTTTATTATCACAATTATGCAGACAAAAATATTTATGTTGTACAAATTAAACATTTGTTATATAGTATAGTGTTAACTACGACCAACATATTGTTATTGTTAACGAGAATATAATATTCATATAATTTTTACGCGTAGCTGTGAAACGGGGGCCTATAAAATAACGAAATATAAGTTATTAGTTATTAGATGAACAATATTATAGACCTATCAACTAATGTCTAATTTTAAATT
The DNA here is from genome assembly GCA_008086715.1 of Sitobion miscanthi. Lineage (NCBI taxonomy): Eukaryota > Metazoa > Arthropoda > Insecta > Hemiptera > Aphididae > Sitobion > Sitobion miscanthi. The sequence continues at coordinate 7,414,167 of CM017801.1, read as the reverse complement.
GATTTGTATATACAAATAAATTATAAACTGTTATTATTTTGATATAAGTTATAGATTTCATTTTTTTTCGATTTCAATATATATTTTGAATAGGTAGGTAATAGTTAGGTCATTAAAACAAAATTCAAATTTTGATATTACTTTTTATTTCTTAGATGATTTTTTACAATTTTTCTTCATACATCATAAAGTCGATTCCAAGCCCGAGTTATAGTAATAATATTTTTTCTACATGCATTATGCAAACCATACCAATATCTATGTATAAAATTACTTGTCCTGAGTGGTTCATCATCGCCTAGCCGGAACCGCTGAAGCTATATGAGTATGAAATTTGGATAGTAGTTATGGTTTGTGGTGTAGAGACCCACTAAGAAAGGATTTTTCAAAATTCAACCCTTATAGGCGTTAATAAGGGTAAACATGGAAAAAATGTATAAACTGATGCCCTGACTGATTCATTTGCCTTATCACCAACTTCACTGTGTCTGTAATCTAAGACAGACATAGATTGCTTATCTGATAATATACTGTTCGCATAACTATAAGCGAGACTAACGGGCAAATCCACGCGAGATGGCTAAAAATTAAAATATAATATGATTTTGCTTCGATATAATCAGAGGCCACAGCGAATTACACTTAAGAGGAGTTAATTAATCAACATTTTTTTCCTGGTTATTCAGCTAGTAACTTATAGACCTTCTAACCAATCTGCTATTATCACAATAATATACGTGCAGTCATTCACGAACTTTATACAATCCAATATTACTATAACAGATTAATAAGTGTTTTTTTTTCTAGCACAACACGAAATATTATAACGTTTGAATTTCCTGTAAACATACACAGGCAATAGTATAATATTTTAACCAAGACGAATATTATATTAAGATTTAGGTAAGACTAGGTTTTTTCTCAGCGCATTGTAGTTTTAATGTATTATATAGAAATATTGATTTAGGATATATTTTCATATTATAATATTATATATCAAATATTTTCTTACAGTAACATACGCATTCGTATCCCATACGCATAGTCCCACTATATATTATATTTAATGTAGGTGAGCCATATATATATATAAATTATACTAGTATGTTGTGCGCAGGCATTTGTATATTTAATTTCCTTGGAGATTTGATTCGGCCGGACACCGGAAACAGGAACTGAAACTCTTATTAAGCTGGGTCCCCATCCGAAATCCTACAGTCTAGCGTATTGTTACGGTCGAAAAATCGTTATAGTACAACTGGCCTGGCTTGCAGCAGCTATAACGGATGGTATACATATACCAATAAACTTCAAAGGAATACCTCTGCCTGTGTGTGAGTACCTATGTAAGCACATGTAACGAACGAATCAACCAAATATATACGAAATATTTGCTCGATTTGTCCGTTGCCGGTCACGTAGTCGGACAATAATAAAATTGCTATGTTTATAGACAGGTACAATACGTCAATACGCGAGGTCAGTGCGGTGCTCTATAAATAATACAATTTGAAAGAATTTTTTCCCATCGATTTGTGAAACGTTTGACGAAAGTGACAATACATAATATTATATTATTATTATCTATGCACTTCAACAAATGCGACTGTTGTGTATTTAATAAATAATTATGTAGTACGTTTTGTAATATTATAGTCGTGTGTATATAGAAAATAGTAAAATTTAAAAATAATAACTAATGCGGGTAGCTGATGGCATGGATACGGAAAACAATATGATACATTTAGATTGTTTGATAAGACAAAAATAAATCGTATCAAATAAATATTTCTAGGAAACCAATTTAACTTTAAAACAGATGGATTTTAAATTATTTCGTTTTGCGTTATTTTTCGTTAGATGATATTCTAGAAATTACGTTTTGCGTTATGTTTTGCTTAATGATATATTATATTATATTTTGTAAATATTTATGTTTTGATTTGCGATATTTAATTATTTTTGATTATCACTTCCCGTTAATCGTTATAATAACGTTTACAAATTTTGATCGTTTTTTTGTCAAATATAACGTTATAATAACATTTTAAATATTGCAAAAAAACTTACCTACTAACAGTTAGGTAAAATTATTTTATCGTGAAAACACGTACCTATTATTGTTATTTGTTATGTAAAATAATATCATACGCGTACGTCACCAACTGTTTAAAACTATAAATGCTGGAATATGTATCTGATACAGCCTATAGCCCGGTCCTCGATAACTACACGACGATGGTCCAGGAATTGATAAGCAATGACGTTATAATTAACTATAATTTACTATTCCGTGTTGAGTCCACGTGAGACAAAATGATCTAGATAAGATAAATATAACTTTTTACAAAAGCATCTAGATACAATTAAAATAAAAAATAAATATAATATTGTTTACCCATGACTAAACAGATACAATTTTTCGCATACTAATAAATGACATAAACAATTATTAAAAAACAATATTATTATAATAAAATGTACCTACTAATACATTATTATATTGTAATATACATTCACAGCTAAAGCATAATACGGGATGGCAGTAGGTAAGTTATGTTGTCAAACTATTTAAGATTGAAAAAGTAGGTACACACTAAACACCATACTATAGTCACCATTAACCATTACTAAAGTACTAACCTAAACATTTACTTTTTTACACATATTTTCTAAACCACTAAACTATAAATGTATAATCTTTTAACAGATTATAATAGTTGTTTAACTGCAATATACATTCATTATTGATAAAATCTATGTTAAATGTTTTTACATTTTGATGAAAAATTCTCATTTATTTATGAATTTACTTATTTTTCTTAGAAATACTTCTGTAAAATATACATATTTAAAACGCTAATCTCAGATTATTTTTTATTATTTTAACTATTTGACGACAGTTAAAAATATTATTCATGGATATTTTAATTTTTGCGTTTTAGATCAAATATGTCTAAATACGCGACCACTTCTCATCCATGATAAACATAATTAGATAGTGGAAATGCAATATTTATCTATAAAAAATAAAAAATAAGACATATTTATTATTCACATAGATAATCTAAATAAATGTATACTAAAAATCTCAACACTGATAAATTGAGTGATAATAATATTATATAATATGTGCTTAAGTACTTAATAATATAATGTATGATATACTATACAGAAATGTAAGAACCAAAAAATATGCATGTCTAGAAATAATTTAAGGGCGGTGTTATAATAATATAATGTGCAAAGATATTGGTATTATTGATTTTCTTTAACTTTTATAAAAATTATAAAATTTTTAATTCAAACAAAATGTTTTTTCATTATTATATTTTTAAAGCAACATTAACATTTTTAAAATAATTACAATTTTGATTACAATTTACAGATAATCTGTAAGAAAATAAAATAAATTTTAATGCAAAGTATAATATTATGTGTAATACGTATAATAGTTTTTAATACACTAAAACTGCACAGGTATATTTATAACATACTTATAACATAGTGATAATATCCATAATAATATCACGAATCTTCATTGTTATGATGGACCATCACTCACACGACCGTTCCAAACTTTAAGCGGCCACAGAAATTTTCTAGGTAGTTCGCCTAACCAATCCGCCGGCCCTGATGATGGTAGTTAGTAGCCTGCAGCTGCATAGCTAGTGTTTATTATATTATAAATAGATTTCCATAGTAAATAGTGATGTAGTATAATATAGAAATCTTTGTACGCTCTAATTCTTATTGTATTAGTAGTAAGTGTAGAAATAAAAATATAATAATTAAATTATAATACCGTCATCAAATATCCAACAAAAATACCTAATATAAATATGTTAACTATTTAGTAATCATTTGAAACACTCGCGCAAAAAACATAAATGGTCGAGTGAGAATGCTTAAACTGCTATTAGAACGATATATCAGGAGCCTTATATTGAATTTTCACGCTTTTTTACCCAACAAATAAAATTTTATTGATATTTATAGAAAAAAAACTAAAAAAATTGAAAACTAACAATGTCCGTAAACAGCTCAAAAAGAGTCAAATTATTTTCAAAATTTTATCATGTATAAAAAATACTAATATAAACATTCAGGGAAATTTTCAAGTATCTACAGTCATAGGTTTTTTAATTAAAACAAAATAAGAAAATCGTTACAAGAGAAATCGAGTGAATATCAAATGTTGTAAAAATATGAACTTCAAACGCTCATAAAAATTTAATTTGACTTTCTAGTAGACTTTTTTTTTGATAAAGGTAGACAAACTTATGTATAATCTTGTATTATATTTTAAAATCTTGGATTTAAAAAGAAAAATTTTTATGATTACTCAACTCAAAATAATTTGCTAATTTTCGTGATTTTTCCGTATTTTGTCAATATTTGAACTTTAAATGCTTATAAATAAAAACTGTGACTAAGAATTTCAATATTTTTCAAATATCATAATAACAATACAGTAGGAGCCTTGTATTAATTTTCAAGCTTTTTTACCCAACAAGTAAAGTTTTATTGACATCCATAGAAAAAAATACTAATAAAATTGGAAACTGAAAATGTTCCTAAACAGTTCAAAACAAATCAAAATATTTTGAAAATTGTATCGTGTATAGAAAATGCAAGTATAAACAACCAATGAAAATTTCATGTATATACGTTCATTTGTTTTAGAATTACACCAAAAAGCAAAATCAATTTTCTTGAAAACAGATTTTGCGTAGAAATTCCCGTTTTTCCTTAATTGTTCTTATGTTTTTCACGGTGCTTTTAAAAACTACTGAGAAATTTTTACTTTTGACCCCCCAAAGTACCAACTAGATTCACTTTCCTATCAGAAAAGTTACTATTGAAGAAAATCCAAGCACTTTTACTGTCCTAAAAGGTGATAACAGACACAAAAAAAAACACACATCATTGTAAAATCAATACATTCATCGCTTCGCTCAGAATCTAAAATCGGATATATTTCGATCGTTAAAAAAATTAGGTTAGTTTGCTGTAAACCACTTCAATAAGCCGTATTACTCGAAGAACAATAGCATAGTTTTTATTTGTATAGAATTCGGACACGAATACAAAATATAAAATCGAACCAAATTAAATAATATTTGCCACAAATATAATAATCGTTTTCTTATCTGGTTATTTATAAACTGTGTACGGGCGTTCGGCTGCGATAGAAAACCTGTTTTGACAATGGTTCAGTACCACCATTATCGCGCGCGGGGTGGTGGTATGAACACATAGTATCGAACGCTGCCACTGCTTATACGGGCGCAGCACTTGACGAGCGTAATTTTCTGCGGTTTTCTCATAAAACATACTTTGCGCGTTCCAAATGTGTGTACCCGAACCTGTGTACCTAACAGTCATTATAATATTATGTTCTCTACAGTCTACACAGGCGTATAATGGATGATCTAATTAAAGTACTTAAGAGGACGTGTCACGGAAAAAAATCACTCGAAAAATTCCTTTAAAAACATGTTTGCGCGTTTCAAGAATATGGGATACTGAGTGGTTTTATTGTAAAAACACCCGTGAACAAAATTGTAGAGGAGATTTTTATCTGGCTCCTTAAGAAGCCCGATTTTCGATATCTTTAAAACGTCATGAAATATATCATGATTAACAATACACTTTTTTTAACTTTTCATAAGTTATTTTTAGTACTTAGAAATGAAAATTTCAAAAATCGGGCCTCTTACGGAACCAGATAAAAATCTCTTCTAAAATTTTGTTCACAGTGTTTTTACAATAAAACCACTCAGTAAACCATATTCTCGGAACGCGCAAACATGTTTTTAAAGGAATTTTTCGAGTGATTTTATTTCCGTGACACGTCCTCTTAAGTACTTTAATTAGATCATCCATTATACGCCTGTGTAGACTGTAGAGATCATATAATAACTGTTAAGTACACAGGTTCGGGTTTCCTACTGACGGTGCATGGTGCTAAATCATTTTTTTTTTAATTTCGATTAATAAAAACAAATATTTTTTAACTTTATAATAATTAAAAATAAGGAAATATTAGTAAAAATTAGTTTTAGTGGGTCATTTTAGTGGGTTGAATTATAGTTAATGGTAAAAATTTGGAAAATTGGTCCCAACTTCTGCAGTTTCACCGTAACAGAACTAGCAATATTTCACAAAACTCTTTGAAAACATTTTGAGAGCATATTATTATGTAAAATGTATATGCTCTTAAAATTATTTAATAACTATGTATACACTATAGTCACCACATTATACTGTATAGACAGGGGCGTCATTTGGAGTAAAACCATGGGGTAGCAAGCATCTTGAATAATATTTTTAATTCAATTGCATGTGGTCTAATGAAGCCAGCAGTCGGGAGTAGTCGGTGGATAAAATAATAAAAGTGGTGGGTTAGCAATTGCTACACCTCGTTACCCCACAATGACACCTATATGTAATAGATAGGTTTTAGGATGTAACAGACCTGACAGATGGAATAACTTTTGTTCTAATCAATATTTAAATTTTTTTTCTGTATGTACATAGTTGATAGTAATTTCCGCCACGTGCATAATATGTATAAAAAATTTATTTTAATTTTTAATATTGAAATAAAAAAATAAAAATTTCAAAATAGCCAATTCGTAAATCTGATTATAAGAATAATTTTGATGGTAAAAATATTTATTCAAGTCAAGTAGTTGAGTTTTTAAAATATCAATATTTTTTTGAGTAAATTAATTTAGAACGTAATACCAAACTTTTTTCAAAATATTATTTTTGGGAATTTTTGACATGTGAATATTTTTTAAATTATTTTCTAACTATATAATTTTCACAATTTTTGCCATGCGTTTGAGTAGCATTATCTTTTTATTTATGCTAAGTCTTCCTGTTACACCCTGTATAATATATATTGTATGGAATCACAATTTAATACTTACAGAAACAAAGTGAGTCATACTGTACGTGCGTTTTGTAAAAATATTATTTTGCGGGTGTATATAATATTATGTATACGCCAAACACAAAAATCCAAAGAGTATAATTGTATATATGTTATTATGGGTACACGATTATGTAAGCGAATACCTTCAATGTACAAATTCATTGGCTGACGAGAAGGATCAACGATTATAACATTCAACTAATTTAGCACGAACTCGTACATTATATGCACCACATCGGTTGAAACGTGGTAAAAAATAAAGATTTATATGATAAAATATATATTAGTAAAATGGTTCTGATTGTTGTGTAGGTGAAGGTAAAAAAGTTGAAAAGTCTTGATCGAGCATTTCCTACCCATGCCCATTTTGTTCGTGATTATTTGAAAGTAATTTTAGTTGAGTTGGGTGACGAGAGTTTCCTCCCATCACGTGCCACTAAAGGGTTGATAAATGACCAAAGAAGTTAGTTCTGCATTTAAAATATAGAATTTATATGAAATAACATAATATTATTATCTATTAAAAAGTGTCAACAAAAGTTCTCTCATAGTTTTCATTTAAAATCTATAGAAATGTTTTACTATTAAAATAATAATTGATTGTTTTTTACTGTTAATTGAATATAATTAACGGATAAGTTTAAAAATGCAATACAACGTCTAGCATCGAAATTGGCTAAAATATATCTAGTTAGGTAATCAAAAATAAAGACATTAAAAACATGTTCGTTGAATCGATGATTTTATTATTATACGGTTGGATTTATGTAATGTTTAGATGAAACTGTAAACTGTAACTTATTAATTTTGCACATCATTCACCTATGCATTTATACGGAATACAAAATTTTCATCGAATTTACAATAATTTGATACCTATATAATTTTAATATTAAATAGTGTATAAGTCTTAAAATTTCTGATCAAGGTATAAGGCATAAGGTGTGTATTAATATAAAATACCAATGAAATCGTCAATTCGGTATTGTTTGCGTTTAATCATGTATAGCACGTATGACTAAATGAGATATTTCCGTCAAACGTTTAAATTGAAAACTCATGTCAAAGAACGCCGATAATATTATTATTATGTATCAAAAAAATATTTTATTCCTGGTATACACGTGCATAATAATAATATGTTTTGTGCAGCCGCCAGATCTAATGGAATGTGGTTTGGAGAAAATCGTTTGGGCTGGTTATGTCACTAATCAAACTCAATTGAATGTTCCAAATCGCAAAAGCCATAAAAATTTTTTTTAAAAAAGGCGAGGTAGGTAACCATTGTGCTTTAGAGTCAAGCCTGGGCACAAACGAGTTAAAAAGATTAAATTTAAGTTAATTTCAACTTTTTAAAATGTAATATTCATTAACTTTAATGATTTTTATTGATGATACATATTGCATAACCATTTACTTTTTATTATTTCAAACCATATTACCGGCTATTTGTTTATTTAAAAAAATAAATAAAAAACTTAACTTAAGTTAATAAATTAACTGTAATTTTCCATATAACTTTTAACTTAATTGAGTTAAAAAAGAAAATCAAGATAACTATTAGTTTTCAACTTTTTAAAATGTTTTCTATCAACTTAATTCAATTAACAATATTATCGTTAACTTGCCTAGGATTGTTTAGAATAGGTAGGTATCGAGTGTGCCAGAATGAGTAAGTCAGAGTTACATAAAATGTGTTAAATTTGAATTCAATCATTGCATAGGTACAAAAAGCGTTTATTCTTATAGCGAAGACGGTTAGGTCAACTGTCAGTCTGTATTACTAGGGAAGTATATTTTTATGATATAGTTACTATAGGTAATAGCTACTACTGTGCAGGTACATATAGACATTTATTTTACTGTTAGAAATACGGAAGGTCGAGTTCATATTTTTCCGAAAAATATTTGCATTCATTTTATTTAACCATTGTAACAGTGAATATTTATATCATATTTTATTGTTGTAGATATTCACTTTTGAATCAATATACATACCCACCGTAGACCAATGTGAATATTTTGTTAGTGGTATAAAAAATTAATAAAGTAATACTTAGCTTAAGAATATTCTAAGACTAGCTCCCACTATAAAAGCCGTTCTTAAAAAATTTGCACATACCAACATTTCTCGGCAACCCCCGACTCAGGCTGAAAAGAACGTGACCTCTTAATACTGTACTTGAGTAACCACTGAATACCTACAATAAGTAATCGTATCGAAGTGTCACTAATGAAAAACAAAAAAAAAGTTTTGAAAATACCACCTAGCACCTATATAAAATATAATAATAATATAAAAATGTCACGTGTCCACGAACATTAATTTTGGATTAGGATGAAATAACTTAAACCGTTGTTCTCTGTTTAAAATTTAAAATATTTAATTTTATTGAAATTTGAACTTGAAACGTCTACAAAATATAAATGATGTATATGTGCCTATTTTAATCTTAGAAGGCCGAGATAATAACTTATGTGGAATCTTTTATTACATTTTCAAGCTTTTCAAGCTAGCAAAAAAATTGTTATGGATATTTATAGGAAAAATCTAAAAAATAAAAAATATTTCTATTATGTCTATTGTCTATAAATAACTCAAATACTACGATGTCAAAATTCTTCAGAAATTATGAAAAATAAAATAAAATAATATATTATATTAATTAGTGTGAATAGTGAATACGTTAGATAGTATAATATCACATAGAAAAAATTATTATTAACGTTTGGATAAAAATGTTAAGTACGGTTTTCGTGTTATTAGGTACAACAAAATGAGAAAATCGATTAAGTCGAAAACTAGTTTTACGTAAACATTCCAGTTTTCCTCTAATTATTTAATTGTTTTTTCCGATTATGAGGAGAAAAAAAGAACACATTTCACGGTAAAATCGAATAATCAATGCATTCGTGGCACCTCTCGGAATCTAAAACGAAATATTTTACGAACCAATTATATTAAATTTAAATTTTTATAGGTACATATTAATTCTACAAATTACAAATTATTTGTGATGATTTACGTACCTATTGTATATAATTAAACATAAGTAGTTGCGGTCCTCGCGTCTTCCGCGTATAGCTAAAGTATCTACAAGAACTTGGACGATTTTGTGAATTATATAGGTCCGTAGTCGAGAAAAAACCATTTTAAAATTATCCAGTCCCAACCATATTATTATATATTGTTATATTTTATCTCCAACCATCATAATCCACTCATTTCCGAACTATCTGCTCTTAACATCCCAGGTGACTTCGGAAGACCTCGGAATAATATGTAGTTTCGACCGCCTATTTGAATAAATATTAGTCACTCTAATGCCGAGCAAAGTTCCATCACCGGATGAATCAACAGATGGATTCTTCATGCGAGACTAAAACTAATCATCTATTCAACCTATCCCTGATTGTAAACGAATTCACTAACTACAGTTTTGTGAAATATATTCGTAATGAATAAATACCAAAATATAGGTGTAAGACGTAATAAATTATTATATGATTTATAATGATTTCGCTATTTCGATAGAAGTCACAAATGTCACGAAGCATTCCGCTCTTCTTCCAAAAATAAATAAGAATAACTACCTATTTAGGGAATTTATAAAAAAATTGGATAACATCATTGTATAAGAGCTGTAAAAATCAATTCATAAAAAAAAATTAAACGTTTATTATTATTTTTATTATAATTTTTTTTTTTTTTTATCACAACATCTGAAAAGTGGACTTATAGTCTATGGTGTTTTGATTGATAGTCTTTACAGGTGAAACGGGAACAAGTGAAAATACCACTCCCCGTCAAACCAGTATGTCAATTATCATTAAGTAGGTATAAAACCTATAATAACACTATAGTCTAAACCTACTATATATATGACTTATAATAGTATATAGCCGTACAGGCTATAGATGAAGTTGAGATTATTCAATTTTCGTTTTCACGAACATATTATTTTGTATTTTGACAGTAGTATTTTAACAACACTGATAGCAACAGTAAATTAACATTTGTTCCAAAATAATAATACACACAATGGATTATATTTATTTTTTTTGTATACCTCTATATTATGTAGATTGTAGGTATATTATATTATTTTACATTTTTAGGTGGCACTCGTTCGAACTTGAATGAACAATGATATACCTACAGGTAAGTAAACCAAAACTGTTTATTTAGTACAGCGTACAAAAAAAAAAAAAAACGGTTAAATATATTATGAACATCATGAAACTGTTAAACAATTCAGAAATTTTTAGTTATTGTTAATAAATATTGTCAATTATTATTACTCAATAAAAATATAATATTATTATATTAACGTATTATTTGTTTATGCTTATTTTTCGTAATTTATTGCTTTTAAAATATTATGTACAATTTTAACTACATATAGGGGGACATAACTGCTTCAATACATTTTAATACGTAATCATTTTATCTGTATACGTTATTGACCGCTTTACGGTATTTAATTTCCAATTTTTTTTTCTGTGTAAAATGTTATGATACTATACAACATAACCATTTTTAATATATTTTTTTATTATTTTATTCATGTGTCGACATGTGTTGCTTGTAGTCCGGGGTGCCATCAATCGGTCGCGTTCATTATTTATTTACCAATAGAAAAATTTGATCGATCAATTAAAGTATTTAACAATGTGACATTTTAGAAAAAAAAATATTTTGATTAATGCTTTAATCATTTATACTATGAAATATAATGCAACCTTATGTAATTTAGTCAACAACTAACTTAGAACTATTTTAAATATATCTTAAGTTTTGTCGTCAGTTTATATAGGGCGATTCACCAAGCATACTCTTTCCCGATTTTTATTTTAATAACGCACTTCTTACTTAATAGCACCTATTTTAAAATTATTTACCTAAATATTGTTTATACCATTTAAGGAGTGTCCTGTACTCCTGTGACAATACAAATTCCTATATTTAATATGAGAACTAACAATTAATTTAGCTGCGAATTGTTGTTTTGATTATTTAGGATATATTTTCTAAATCAAATTTTGAACGTGTAGTTGGTGGTAATAGCTACAATATAGGTAATAGAGCTCTGTACGGTTCGTTTTCTTGTAGACCGGACCGGACTGATAATTTTTAACAGAGACTAGGATCGGACCAGGCCGATAAAATAAAAATTAAGCCGGACCGAACGATTATTTTATTATGATAATGATTTTTATTTTTCAACGTAATATAAATCATCTGTAAAACTATATTATTAAATCGACGTTCAAAATACAGATCACTCTATAGTGTACAATATAGACCTATTATAAATTAGAAGGCGGACTGGACTATTTTTTTAAGGACCGAACCGGACCGGACCATTTTTTTAGGTGAAGAGACCGAACTGTAAGACCGAGCCACGAAAAGAGTTGAGCTCTAATAGGTACCTACACTATAAGGATAACGGTCCTTAAAAATTGTTTTATAAAAATATAAAATGGATGTAAATTATGTAATATTGTATCATAATATTATTGCAATATAACTTTTAAGTACTATAGAAACTAGTAAAATTCTTCGGTAAAACAAAACGATTTATTCCGATACTTTAATAATTAAAACAATCGTTGTTCCGGGTGCTGTTTTGAAAATAGAGCCCTTGGGACGACTCAATAACGAATCGATCGAACTATTGTATATGTAGTGTTTCGTCTTAAGATCTTAAACATTATAATATTATCGTTCTTCGAAAATGTTTACATGCGGAAAAATTAATCGTCCCATACTACAAAGTCAATGTTCCGGATCATTGATCAGTTGAATGGATTTGTGTTACTGTGTTAGTTACGAATTTCATATTATGTATGTATATTATCATAATAATGTATGAGTATTGACAAGAGGGAATTCAAAATGTATAACAAGAATAATTGAATTAGTCCGTGTGATTTATTATATTTTAGTTAATTTATTTAAATATCAGTTCTGTGGACATTGAATTATGTACTATTGGTACACCAATGGAAGCGACGTGTGATTAAAAAAAATGTTGATTGTAATTTATTGTCAAAATGAAAATTGGAAGAAAAAACTTAAACAATTACCCAAACATATTTATATTGTCAAACTTAAGATAATATATATTGCGTTAAAACCAGATTAAGTGGATAAATAACCATGATGACAGAGTCTCGCGAACAAATAATAATTATATTAATATTATCGATTCACAAGAGATGAGCAAAAATATACCATAGGAAATGTCAAAATTGTCTTTTATAATAATATAACATCGATTTTCATCTACTTGCCAAAAGCGTTTGACGCGAAACGATCGGTGGCCACTCACAAGGTATAATATAAAAATATAGTTCCAAGAATACCTACAGGCTGCAGTTACCTCAGATATAAGTTTGCCCTTTGCAGTTAATTACTATATTATAGTGACGTATTTACACGGTGTGGAAATATATACGACTTTACATCATCCGGCATCATGCGCTCTAAATTACGTAGTTTTAAAAAGCATATTATATAAGTCGATAAGTTGTATTTTTCTATATCTTCAAATGTTACCTATATTTAAACTGGGCTTGTGAGGAAGTGAAAAATATATTTTTATCTTATCTAGGTAAATAAAAGTGTTATCTGATTATCTGCAGATAATTAGATAGTATATTATATTGTATTAATTACACTTGATATTTTCTGTTTTTCTATAACTTTAAATACTTATTTGAAATTTAAAACAACGCGCCAATTGCCACAATTAGTTCACAAGACATCATCCTATAACTGCTTGATAGTTTTGAATGTAAGTATGTTTAAAACCAAACAAATTAATTGTCATTTTATTTGTTATCTTATATGGATCTTACAAAGTTACATTTTTATAATTTTTACTTTTTCAATTTATACTTAAAAAACTAAAGAAATAACGACAAAATATGGTGAAAAATGTTGTTTTGTACCTAGTGACTTCATATTATGTAAAGTAAATATTTAAAAAAAACGTTAAGTAATAGTTTTTAGTTAATTGGTGTATATTGTTAAAACAATGAATGAACCTGTATAATAAATTGGTATTTATGGTTTTATTATAAATAAGATATTTTTATGTGATAAAAAAAAAATATTTAGGTAGAAATGAAATTACCTTTAGACCTTAATAATGGTTTATACATAATTTAAATAAAATAATATGTAACATTTAGTTTAATGTTTTAATTATATTCAGAAATTTAATAAAATTAATAATTTTTACTTTTCAATTCACAATAATGCCCCCATAATATCTTATAAACATATTGCTATGGCCATGGTATGCGAATTAACTCAGAAAAATATTTAATTTCGATTTAGGTGCATCAATATTTTCAAAAATATCATCTAGTTAATAATTTACAGTAACAAAGGGTGATACTCGTTTAAATAAAATAAGATAGTATACACGATACTCGTTAAATGGTAAAAACAATCTTAGTTCTTATAGGAATTTAAGTATAATTGAATATTTCTAAATTAGAATTTAAATAGATACTATTTTGAAGGATAAATGAGGATAAGTACGTTTGATGAATCGCCATATGTATACAATATATTTACGCAATCATAGTAATAGCGAAAAAACTAAAATAAATAGATGGCTTTGCTTGGCGCGTTGGCTGCTACCAGTAGGCCAATTTGCCTGAGAGTAAGTAACGCCCGCTTCTACTAGTTCCCGGATGGGTGACCATCCGGATTCGTAATAGTGAGAAACTTGCCACACGTACACGTATTGCTTACCTACCGTAACAACCTTACGTTACCTTACCTTAGTTCATAACCCCTACAGCAGCTAATGGCTATAGTCACCGGGCTCAAGTTCAATTTTTAAAAAAACAATAATTTAATTAATAAAACAGTAATTTAATATTACAAGTATTCAACCAAAATTTAATTTAAACATGTTTACCAATAAAATAATAAAATTAAAATAATATATTATTTATAACACAGGCGTGGATGCATTACCTAGTGTAGTGTTATCAGCTATATTTACAGTTATGCCTATTCCGGCTGTGATAAAATAGGTGTCCGTAAAAAATATTTTTGAACATCTCTGTCAATTCTAAAATGTAATTATTATAATAATTACCACGTCAGTTGATCAACGGACCAATAAAAAAACATTATGAAGGTATAAACTAATAATCTCTAGTCGAGAATCCGCCGACCACTGACTTTCGATGTGAGGGGGGGGGATCGCGACCCCTGATGCCCCACGGATCCGGAATGATTGATAGCACCGCCGCGCCGAGTGCCGCTTAAAATAATAGAAATAATAATAATAACAATAATATGTACCACATTATTACTATTATTGGTAAGTCGTACAACAACTACTCGTCTGGCGGTACATCCCCGCCGGGGCGGCCGCGGCGTCGTCGTCGTCGCCGAATGGTACACGCGTCGAATGCCGACGCCGCCGCCGCGGCCGCGACGGACGACGACGACGACGAAGTCTCCGCGCGCGCTGCCGCCGCCAACGACGCCGCCGCCGCCGAGCACACACGACGACCACTCCGCGTACGCGACCGGGTCGGGTGGTTAGCAGTCATCTGGCGACCGGTGTTCGACGCACATTGCCGTTGTCCGTGTCTCTCGTGTGTGCGCCGCGCGCGCGTGTGTTTTATAATAATAATAATAATAATATTATGTGCGCCAAACCACCACCGCCGTCGCCCGTTCGCGTCCAACAATAATTATTTCAAAGATAATAACATCAAGACGGTTCCGATTTTTGTCATCCGTCGCGGCGTTTACGCTCTCCGTCCGGCACCACTCGGTCTGGAGCGATAGCGGACGGACGACCGCCGAGTCTAGACGGTAATAATATACGACGAGTGTCCGCCTCGTCCGGAGCGATGACTTGACCCTCCCCGCGAGGAGGCTTTTTCGCGCGTTCGTTTTTTTTTTTTTTTTTGACGGTTTAAGACGTTTTTTTCCGTTTGCAAACGATCTCGGTACGTTTTTCCCGCGAAATAACGGTTTTTTTGTTTTTTTTTGAAAATTTCGATTTTTTAATTTTTTCGTCGACAAACATCGCGTAGGACGACCCGCGACATGAAGACGGCCGTGATATTATGCGCGCTCGGGTGTCTGCTGATCGTCGCGGTCCGTGCCTCGGTGGACAGCGGCAGCGGCAGCGGAGGAGCGCCCAACAAGGCGTCCGCGACCATCGTCGACGACGAAACAGGTGTGTGTTAATCATACTATTATTATACTCTAATATTATTGATCGTAATAAATAGGCATAGGTTTTAAACCGCGGCCGACGATTAAAAAACTGTGCCCGTAATCTTGAGGGCTCGTTAATGACCTTATCAACGGTAGGTACACATTTGGTAATCGTCCTCGATTTATAATTTTATCGTGCACCTTCGACCACAGTATAAATGTAATGTATTCAGCCCTTTAACCGAGTAACGAAATAATAATAATATGCAAAAAGGTAATATTATATTAAAAATGTATAGGTCCCCGCGTATTGTAGTGCTAATTATCGATACTTATAATATTATTTTGAGAATAATAATATTATTATTATTATTATTATATGAACTGTTTTATACCAGCAGTCGGATGCTAAAATGTACGCATTTATTTCTATTAAATAAAATCTTCAACCAAATTATGCTCATATTAATAAAATTCATCAGTTTCCATAAAATTATTATATTAGTTGTATTTTTACTACATTGTCATGACATGTTATTGAAAGGGTAACTTTTATCCCACCATTTATTTTAATCAAAATATTTTATTGCTAGACGCATTGTTCTTAACAGCTATATACAATTAGTGTATTATAATATACTTAAAACTCTTATCATACGTACCTAGTATTTTGACTACGGTCCGCGTGTATATTTTACATTTTTTCAAAGAATTTTCTTCGTTAAATATTTGAATTCCAGAAATAATGTGTATTGTTGAGATTAGTTCAGAAATAAAAGTTTCCCAAAAACCACAATGCAATTATCATTTTCTTCGAAATACGAATTTTCCGTAGAAGTCAAAATACCTTGATTCCGCGTGAAACGTATTTTATAAATAACAGCCTATATTATCATTTTGGACGTTACTCGAAATTCAGCGACAAGGTGTCGACCTTAATGCTCAAAGTTTTTCGCACCGAGTACAGGTCCGGTGGAAATTTTGCCAAAGAAATGGCTTGACTTCTGATTACTTTTTAAAACCACCAGCTGGCAAAACGGTTATTATTAAGGTTTCATTTTTCGTACGTGTCCGTTGATTAAACATTGTTATATAAAAAAAAAAAAAAACCCGTAATGCGTATTTATAACAATTGAAAATAACAAAAATATCATAAATGTAACCTATATTTGAGTTTAATAATTTTAAAGGTGATTAATAACAACAACAAAAACAATAATGTAAATAAATTATAAAATTATAAAAATAAAACCGAAATTTAGACGGAACAATAATGGAAATCGCTTCCAACAGTTTAAATGTTATAAAAAAGGAGGTAAAAGTGAAAATACTAAATCATAAATTGTATTTGAAAGAATGATGTGGTCTGGGGTGTATCGATATCCGTTAACTACGAAGTGTAAAGTTACGATGTAAATCAAATTTTAGATAAAAAAAAAAGGAACTAACACATATCACTATAGGAATATAAAAATGGCCATCGCGTTTCTTATAAACATATACATAAATATTATCTGATATTGTTTTTATCTCACGGGTGAGAAACTTTCTTGTGATGTGGTCCACCCTGAGGTTCAAAATATGTGTGTATAATATTTAATACTCATGTACAAAAGTTTTTGAAAAATGTGGTTTTATTCTTCATTTGACATAGAACTGACAAAATACGAAATGTTTTATGTAGAAACTTTAGCTTGAAATATAGGTGACAGAACTGCGGAAAAAAAATGAAAAAAAAAATGTATTTTAGTCATGTAGTTTGTGTGTACAACAATTAATATGCGAGTAGAATTATATTTTATAAATAACAAAAACATATTGTTATTAGGTACCCACAATAATTTATTGTTTTATACCTATACCTATATCTTATAGTTGTATTTAATTCCTAAAACAATAATATTGATGTTGGTCGTTGATTCACACTTAGGTCTGTTCAAAAATGCTAAAATACCTGCTATTACGTTCATGTCGCAATTAATAGGTGATAAGAAATAATTGTATTGTGATTTGTGAACACTGCTTATAATTTATATGTTATAATTAAAGCTAAATTATAGTATAATAAAATTATATATACTATTTACAAACACTTGGAAAATGACTCGGTTACGAATATACCTCGTCATTGAGTTGGTTAATGTAATGAATATCGTATCAAATTTGAGTTCCAAGATACATCATTGTATACAAAAAATGATCCTGAACAGAGACGGTTGGCGTCTAATCTAAGGATATTTCAAAATATATTAGTTGTGCATATTATGACAAGACGTTATTCATTTTCGTTATCGATTATACAGTGTTCAAGTACCTACTCAATTTAAATATTTTTTTGACAAATTAAAGGAAATTGTATGTTATCATATAATATTGTTAAGTATACCAACTTAAATGGTGTAATAAACTTAAAATTGCTCTAAATATTTTTAAATTGTTCATACAAAATAATAATATACGTAACGGAGAATAGTATTTACGATTAATAGTTTTTGAACATCAACAACAACAACAAATGCAATTGATGATGCCGAAAAAAACTAGTATTGTGTTTACCATTTAACCACCATCAAGTTTAGGATAGGAAGATGAATTCCACTCAAAAATGTAATGGCACTTGCAAAATAATACACACATAATAATTGTAACACTTAGTCATTTTAATTTACTAAAGAATCTAAAATAATGTATAATAGGCCAATGAGGTGATCCATTTATATTATTTTTTATTACCTAGATGTATTGTTTTTTAGTAGATTTGTAGCTCTAACAAAAATGTCGGTATTTGAATTTTATGTATCGATGTTCACATAATATTCTGTTTCGAAATAAAATAAAATAAAAAATGTATAATGTCACTCGGAAAACTAAAAAAACTAAAAATAGTTGTATTGCAATGATATAAAAATATTACGTAAGAATAATAATTTCAAAAAAAATTTAAAGTTATCGATTTCATGAGTGTAGATAATGAATTATCATTACGATAGGTGTATTATAGTATATTATAATATGTTATATTCACAATCATGACGTTATCAATAGAAAAAAATCGTCGTTTATCGTTATCCATGTAGTGGATTATATGATATTGTTTTTATAAAATGTTGTTTGTATAATGACATAGGTATAATAATAATAATGAATAATGCACACGGTGAAGTATAACATTTTGATTCGGGATTGAAACATTTGAATTGGTAATTAGAATTTTTCATCACAATGTCGATATTGCGTTCAATCATAATATTATATTTGTATAGACATTTTTTTTTTAAATTATAATTTTCAGTATTTACAGACAATTTAATTTCAAAATATTATACTGTAAAGATTGGAAAAAATATTTTTGACGAATTCAATTTGTAAAACGGCGCATCGAGTATGCAATTTAGCGCCTTCCATGCAAATGTGCATTATTTAATAATAATATAGGTGTACTTATCTACTTTATGAAGGTGTTCGGTATTATTCTGTTATTATTTCAAAAAGCTTTTAATATTGCGTAGATACTTAAGCAAAATTGTTATTGCAAAACTTGTGTTTGTCATGATATTGTAGTTTGTTAAATAATGATATTATATTTTCACTATACTTACACTTCAGCTATAAACATCAAAACAATATTCTTGGATGCAGAATATAATAATGATATCATAATAATTGTCTTCTATCAAATATTCTTGTATCATATTATAAAACTTTTATTTATTAAAAGTTAAAAATGAAATCAATCAAACATTTTTAATTAAATCATATAAAAACCTAACCTAGCCTAATTAAAATTATTTTCTTAAAAACATCAATTTCTACCTGTAAGTAATTAATTATTGTGAATATGTCTATTTACGAATTAATGATTGTGAATATTAAATTAATGTAATTCATAAAATTACCATAAATAAAAATAAATTTACAAATATTATTGTAAAATTACACACATTTCACGAATACGTTTAAATTAAATTTAAATTAGTAAAAATGTGCAGCACAATAATTTAAGGAATCTTATGATATTCTAATTTTATAAAACGAATATTGGGATAGTAATTTTAAAAATGTGTACCTTATAAATATCAAATACCTATCTATATATTATTATTCATTTTTTATATCTTATTATTTTATTTTTTTTCTATGCGGGAATTTGAAAATATGTATTTTTACATTTGTCACTTCAAGTAAAAAAATGATCCCGTCAAAGTTAAACACCCAATACTAAGTGTCCATTTTTTTCAAAATCAAAAGTATAAAGATTCCAGATAATTTTTAATTAATTGTTTGGTTCAATCCTGCCAATTGCGTTTATCATTATAACAAATAAGTAGTTTTATAGCATAAAATATCATATAATAAGTATAAGAATGTTAGAATACGTTGGCATTTAAACTGTTGAATATTTAAATGTTTTATTCTCATCTGTTTTCTTGAAATTTGAATAAAAAACAAACCTACAGCCTATGTATATTAAGATGTTTTCTTTTAACGCTACTCTAAAAACTAAGAATCTCCGAACCTTTGTATAACATTTAAGATGAGCGTAAACCAATTTAAAATATAAAAAAATATTTAGACTATGACATTTGGTATGTTTTTTTTTAATTTAAAATAATTTAAAAATAATACTCTGGTCAAACTTACCACTTCGTTGTATGATTTAATTTCAAAAATTTTGTTTTGTTCGATGCTTTGATTTCATACTGAAATCTTTAAATGCTATAAAGAACCCCATACGTTTCTTTATTATCCGTCAAAGTTACGACCTATTTAAACTTGTAATTTCAAAATTATCTTTTGTGTTAGATTTTTTTTTGTACTGCATTCATTCAAAAAGCTCAGTACATTAGTTAGTTCCATATTAGAAACAACACTATGAGTGAATTCATAAAATGTAGGTACTTACTCACGAAAGAAACAAATCATTTTGATTAAACAGGTCTTACGTATTTGATATTTTATAAAGTGCAAAATGTCCACCATTTGTCATTAAAATAATAACAACATTGTTGTACACTTGTATTGTCTTGCAAATTAATTAAATAAATGCTGATCCAGGTATAGAACTATATTATTAATGAGTATGTAAAAAATATAATATTTTTCTTTGTAGGATAAAATATACGAGCTTTATAACCAACTAAAAGCTATTCATAGCTATTTAAAAGTAATTAAAACAATTAGAAAATATTATTGATAGTCATTATACATCGTGGAAATTTACATATTGTATTTAAATATTGTAATTTCATTGTAAAAAAACTAAGTTTATGAAACCATTTACTATTACTATCAAGTATCAACATTTTAATTACCAAGTACTAAGATAAATATTGCTTATAATATACTAATATTATAAATATTATTACAGTAGTTAATAATAATAATTAATAATTTTCCACTGATATAATGTATATAATTGTGTTGTAGATAAAAACAAAAGTGAGAAAACTTAAAAAAAAAATATTATATTTTATATTAACTTTTTTCCTTTTCTAAAAATCACTTTATTTACAAAAAACTTGGTAAATAATCTTGCTGTTGTAACAATAACATTTTCGAAATTCTTTAACAATATAATAATTAATATTATTTCAAAGTTATGGTATTTTTTTTCTTCATAATAGGTTGGTTTGGTTTAGTCAAATATTCTGAAACAAAGTAAGTACATTAACCCAATGTAAAAATCTGGAATATATAAGTGTTAAAAAAAGTATTAGTTTGTAACGAATTCTGATACTGAAAAAGTTTTTATTTTTAATTGATTTTGTTAAAAAATAAAAAAAAAACGCTGCCAGTCAAGTGACACACAATCAATATTTATTTATGTCCTAATATTGTATTGATAGTAATTATTGCGACTGTAATTTATTTGATTTCATCCATTACAACTTAGGTACCATTTAATACAGCTTTCTCTTATCAATAATTCTCCATATAGCTAATTTTACTGATTTTCAAATTGTATGAAATGTAAAACATAAAACGTCATACATTTGTCCCTTGAGGATAATTTAACATCGCATCGTCATTTGTCATGCGATATAATATGCGCAGTTTAAAATATAAAATATTTACATGCTATTTTTGTTTTATACTCAACATTATTTTTATACATTTTATTTTTAAATTTACAACCCCACAAAATAACTGTTATCAAATTTAATCGTACAATATAAAGGAACGATTGTAAACTTTTTTTGATTTTTAAATATCAAAAAGAAAATAATATATTAGTATAATATATTATTACCTATAATTATATTTAAAAAATAAATAAATGTAAAATAATATTAGTTGATGCTTTATGACAATATTTAATGTTTTATATTTTAGCTCTAACACAGCTGTACACCTATAATAAGATCAACAACAATAAATTAAATTAAATATCTTATTTTACATACTATATATGTATAGTATCTATACAACAGCCACTCTACTATTTAGAATTTGAGTAAAATAAACAATTTACCGCGCATAATCAAATATTTATTCATTATTCAATTTAATTTCTTATTAAATCAAAATAATTTGCATCTAATGCACAATAGTTAATAGTTTCAATATTTTTTTATAACATAATTTAATTGGTTTTGATTTTTAAATATATTTTCATTTCATTTTATCACATGTACCTATATAAATATTTTCTACTTAACTAAAATCAATTATTTCAGCTTAGGCATATTTAATAAATATTCTAGTTAGTATTTTAACGTTCTATTTTATTTGAATATTCAATTTTTTTTCGCTTACATTTTTTTTTTTCGAAACATTATGATCTAAATATTAAAGTTTGAATGATTCAATTCACATATTAAGATTAATGAATAATAGATTATCATTATAATATTGTACGATCGTCAGTCATACCTATTTAATATTTATATCACAATAAAAATACACTGTGAAAATGTATCTACCTATCTACTTAGCATTTATAAAACAATTAAGTTTTCTATACTTTAGAATAATTGTTATGCTAATACTCAATAATATGTCAAATCACATAATCTAACTTGTACGGAATCTAGAATTATTATACCTCAGACCATTGTAGAATGGTATAACACAAAGCTATAATAAGCAATGTAAGTTATGCAAAGAAACTTAATCCAACTCCAACAATTATTAGTTACCTATTAGTTATTATCATTTTGACTAAAACATCTCAGTCATTGCATTAATATTATAAAATGGTGAACTACAAGTAGTCGATATCTCTAATATCCTAATATTCGATTCATAACAGAGTAAAGCACTTAACCGTTTTATTTTATGCCCGTGATAAATTACTAAATTACAGCTGTGTTTTATATCGAATGAATAATTGATGATAATGAATCATTATATAGATACCTTCAATGAAATCAGTTTAAAAGTGTTAGTGAACAGAAGAGTTGTTTAAAATGGGTGCATAATATAACGTATTGTTTTGTATTAAATAATTATGTAAAATAGTATTATTTATTTATTATTGTAAATAGTTGTAAGTTACCCCAACCAATACAAAACTATGATGAATAATAACCAAAACTAAAATTAAATTTATCATTTTAATTATAGTTCTTTTAAAATGTTGTGAATATTATTTAGCTATATTACATTTAAAAAAAAAATGTTATGTTCTTGGAATTTCAATAGTTTTAAAAATATGTATTTAATTTGTACTAGTAATTTATAGTTATATTTGACCGATCGCTTGATATCATTTAAAAATAAATACTATATTTTAAATAATTTTGTAAAACTCCTGGTAAAAATATTAACATTTTTTTAACCATAACTTTTGTATCAATGACCCGGTTTGATCAGTTTAAATTAAAACCATGCATTTGAATATTGATGTACTTAAAAAATGTAAATGATTTTTGTGTGTTTATTTTATAAATTATATAGGTAAAGTCATTCTAATTTTATACACATTATGAGAGTATAATGCAACGATGTTAACGTAGTTCCGGGGACGATTAAATTAATAGTTGAAATAAAAATGTTATGTGCTCGACAACAAATTGTCGGTCAGCAATAAGAATTTAGTTTTAAAATTTCCAAATATCATGAGTTGTGTAAAATACAAATAGCGACTGCTTTTACATATTATACTGGAAACCTATCTAAACCACGCTGTATAGAATATACGAACACGCAGTTTACGGTCCATCGGTCAAACTTGGTTGAACTCGTTCGTTGTAAATCCAAAGTCCCAGTGGGTCTTCATAGCGAACAATATATGCTTAAAGTTCTCCAGCAAAGCTCAGCTATATTTTTGTCGTCGCGTGTTCTCAAAAAAAATACAACTGACGAAGAGAAAAAAAGGAATAATAAAATACTGAAACACAAACACACACACACACACACATTATATACGAACATATCTATATACGTCTAACGAAAGGTCATCTCTTGGACTTATTCGTATACATTTGGAAAAGGGTTGGTTTGTCCCGATGGACCATTATCTCATTCAAACCGTTGGCCCAATGTAGTGTATAAATGTGTTTAATCCAAAATTCTAAGAGTGTCGTTCCTTTAACATATTTTGCTAACCATGGTGAGATAAACAAAATTAGCTTAGAAATTATTTATGTATGAAACCACCGCGATCTAAAATTCTTTTGAGGTCATATAATACTGACGACATCGTATACTCTTCCAAGTGCCTGGTATCGGTGGTAGAATTCTAGATACTTATTATTATCGTTATAATAATAGGATCACGTCTTAGAAATTTAAAATTGTAAATTTAAATATATCAGTATTATACGTATAATACCTCGTGTAGTACCTAATATTATATTTTAATTTAAAAATTCTAAAATCCCCCTTTGTCTGTACGAAATTTCACTGGTTTGGATTAGTACATAGGTAGTCACCAAAATATACAAATATTTGATGTGGTAATGTATAAAAAAAAAAAATACCTTCTGTAATTATTGTGAAATGTTCAAAAAATAAGAAGTTTTTTTGAAATATTTTATATCACTTGTTAAATTAAAACAGATTAAAGTCTCCTCGCGTTCGTTGTACAATATCGATAATATATTTATATTAATTATCTAAATTTACCCGAGCACGGTATTAAATTTATATTACGTAGCTTATGCGGCGTTTTACAAGCACAATAATAGACATAAGAATAAAGGAGCGATCACGGCGGTGCCCGCGGTACGAGGGTAGTTTACAAAAATAAATCGTCGAATCTTGCACACCGCGGAATTCAAAGCGGGATTTTTCCCCCCAATTTTCCTCGCGCATTATCGTGCTCGTGTGTGGCAATAAATTTGATGTTGTTTGCTATACAACAGACGTATATAGGTGCATATTATACCGGCAACAGAGTTATAACTGACGCATGATGGAGATATCGTTTTGTTTATACACTACACGTTATACGTTTGAATAATAATAATATAATAAAAATTATTATTGTTATTTTGCGCCGATGCTCCGTCGACCGCAGACGGGATAGAGTCAAATTATTCTCCTGTGCGCTTACGAATAAAAATCATTGTCATTTTAATCAGAGCTCAGATATTGATGAACTATAATGTAATATTATATACTTATATAGAGTTCTTAATAGCTGTATTATGCACCCGTTAAAACATACTATGCTAAGCAGGTATAATATTATTTGTGTTTAAAAAACAAAATTATTATAATAATCACTTAATAGTTAGTTTCGAAATGTCACTGGCATATAGACTCAGTTGTGGTATGAATTGAATGACTATACCTATATAGCTTATATTTATTCTTTTAGAGTACTTAAATTATTACGTCAAAGTGTCCGAAAAGTGTTTTGAATATAATCATTATTTTAGTTAACTTTTATTAGACATAAAAAATATAATTGTATATATAATATAAAAAATATTTTAAACATACCTATAATAATATCATTCCAGTTCAATTATAGTTATTTCCTTGATTTTTAATTGAATAATTATTCAATTAGGTTCAATTAATTTCAACTATGCATTTGTTAATTCAACTTCAAAACTGGATTAAATATTTTCTTTCTTAAGCCTAAAAATATGGAATTAAAATTTTACTCGCATCGTTGTAAAATGTATTTTTCTTTGAATTAGCATATAACAGGCTTAATAGGAAAAACTTGCAAGTCACAAACATATCTGAGCACTTAATTACAATATTCTGATTGGATTCTGTTTAACAATAATTATAATATTATGGCATTGCAATAATTACCATCCCGATTTGACCATATTGTGCAAACCTTATCGTATTAATAGTCTATAGAATCAAAATACGATTATTGTAAAATGATGTATTAACTTTCTGGTTACTTCAGTTCTCCCTATAAACAAACCAGAGTAGCTACCTTGTAGTCGTAGCGATAGCGTTTGGTTTTTATCACAGTTTAATATCGGTAGGTATCAAAGCTTATGTTTTTAAAATAATCGTTATACGATGCGATTCTATTTATATTTTATTTATATTATATTCTATACTAAAATTTGGCGATGTTCTGAGAACAACTTTATATTTAACCCGCGTATACCATCTTCAGTTCACGGTATATTTTACGAAATTTAATTATATTACTAGAATGGATTTTCTGCGTCAAACGACCAGCTTAACTAATATATATATATATGCGTATTATAAGAACCCTTTGAAACTGGCAGACATACTTACAGCTTGCAGCACAGTCTAAGTTGATATCTTCCAATCTCGTGGGTCTTGAATTTTTTTTCGAATCAAAAGGCGCAAAGTGAGATTGAAGCTAAAAACTTAAAGTTCGTCAATGGTCGGAAGGTTTTGAAATTGTGCACGGTTCGCGAACAATGGCCCGAAATTAATCTTGAATGGAATCTGTGCGTTTCCTCTTTCCTGCAACACTAAGTGTATATTTATTGATTCATCGCGGGACCAATATGGAATGTATATAATATTCTATATATATATGCATTTGTATTTCTTTATTTCTGATTGTTACACTCAAAAGATAGGATACACGCGTATAAATTAAAAATATATATTATTCGAAAATGCTTTACGGATGGAAAGGAAAAATGGACATTTTTTAGGAGGCACAGATTTGCTTAAATTTGTTTAAATGGGGTGCGATTGGAAATGGTCTAATGCCAATGGGCAGCTCTAATGCTATACGCGAGTGAGTATGTATACTACAGCGGTCGATATCCCAAAAAAACAAACCAACTATTTAGAGTTACGAATTGATACCACGAATAGATGCTAAGCATTCGGAATCGCTATTGGACACACAAAATGTATTCAAAGTAGGTGTAACTGGGTTGGGGGAATCTGTTATATTTAGATAACTCAGTGAGGGTTAATAAATTTATTATAATTTAACCGTAACCCGAGAGCTTCAGGAAAAATGGACCAAATATTAAGTTCTAGTTGATATGTTTCGTTATTATACACAATAAATTAAAACAATCTTAGTTACAGACTAAAATATGTAATAGGACCAAAGACTTACGAACAGAGTAGGGTCATCCGGAGTTCCATAGTGGCGGGCTGATGTACTTGTCCCGGAACCAACTAACTTAACATGGCGTGTTTCTTATACATGCTAACAATTAGTGTATGTATATATGTGTAACCGGATAACTATACTATGTATACAAAAGCCTTTTTTCTTATTATTACAATTTATGTCTATACTTACTTATACTTTAAAGTATATTATGTAACGGTGTCACACATATAATATGTAAACCGGTAAATTGCACTATTAAATTTACGAACATTTTTGCTTCTTTTTTTTCATGCTAGTTGTTATTATACAATAAAAAAATACTATTATTCTCATGTGAGGAAGTTTAAATAATAATAATCATATATCAATAATTATGCAAAACCTGCAAGGTATTATTAAAAATCTAATTTATTATAATTATCCAAAAATATATTTACGATTTCGAAATTCTATTGTATTTATTATATTATATTATATATTATGTGTATAGGTATGTTTTTTATTCAATGGCTTTTAAATATTCGAGTTTATAACAATTAAGAAAAAATTGCTGTTGTTTTACGAAGTATAATTAATAAAAAAACAATGTATTTTTTTCAAAAACTATAGCTGGTAGGTAGGTACACCAGCTAAAATATTTTATTTATTTTATATAGATAATTTCATAAAGACTATTTTATGTCAAAGTTCGACGATCAAACTATTTGAAATTCTGCAGATAAACATTTTACCAAAGTTATAAATTTATGATTGTGGCTGAATAATTATTCAAAACACATTTTTCAAAGATTTTTATTTTTTGTATAGGTAATACATATAACATATATTCCACGCAGCATAAAAAATATTTCCTAACTATGGTAAAAATATTTAAAAAAAGATAATAATAATATCATAGTTTTATTATAATTGTTGAAATATTTAAAAAAAAATGTGTAAATAATTAGGAAATATTTCATGTTGAGCATTATGTACGATGTATAGTTAGGTTATCCTAACTCGTCATAAAAATTTTCAATGGATAATTTACCAATCGTAAATAAATAGGTTCATCAAACCTAGTGAATTAAAATTCAGTTATTATAATATTTTGATATCAAAGTTTGAATAATTTTTAAATCAGGTAAAGAGCCATTTTATAATGGATACGCTTGTACGTTATATGCGAGCTCTGCATGGACCGTTTAGCATTGTGTTGTAGTTAGGTATTTTATTTCGTAAATTCTGTACTATTATAAAATTTGTCGGTTTAACAACAGCGCTTTAAAATAAAATAAAATATATACTTTAACGAAATCCGGATATTATGAAAATATTATACCGCCGATGAGCACACCGTATACAGGTTTTCAATAGCATTGTACACGTTTCTACTACGAATGTTAGAATTTCGTTTTACCGGGCCACTTTAACCTAACCTATAAATTGTGTTTATTCTAATGGCGGTGACATTTGTCGTAGAAAAACTCTACACTACGTTCGTGTATTATTATTCACAAGCGTGATGATAGATATATTGTGATGCACCCAGCGTTGTTTTACGACGTGATAGCACGATGCACGACTACTGGACGTGGAAGTCAGACCAATTGAATCAACGCAGTTTTGAATAGTTGAACGCAAAGTGTTTTATTCCAGTTGTACGTCGAAATAAAATTAAGTTTAAACTTGAAAATAGAATAAAACCATCCCATCTAAAAATAGTAATAGCACCTATAAGACGTAATACTGCGAATGGAATTAATGTGCGAGCGACACATCGACAGCACGGACACAAGTCCTACAAATTGGGAGTTGGGACGCATACTAAACCTGATTCTGTGAACTTATTGCTGCCACCATTTATATTGAGCGTCTTACGATTGTGCAAGCGTGATCTTCGGGATTTCCTTGACAGTTTGTTATAATATAGAGGTCGTTCGTTTGCGAAAAGTCTAAATGCTGCGACTGTAACGATTCATTTATATTAGATACCTATTATATTTACCCAAACAAGTAGGTGCATAATATTACGATAAAGAGTGAAGAAATACACATTGTTTCATTATTTTGTTGACTACACATAATACTATTCTAGCTTGCACGAACACGCCAATGGTATAAATTTACTGCAATAACAAGTTATATAGGTACATTGATTAAAATGTATATGCGTTTAGTTTAATGGTGACATTGAATTACAACACTGATCGGTATAATAGATAAAAAAATAAATATATATTGGTTCTATAATACAGTGTGGGATATAGGGATAGGTTAATTATTATTATCAAATTGTTATCGTAATGGGGAAAAAAAAAATGGTCACGCAAACGCCCTGTATGACTTGATATTAGCGCAATAATATTATCGGGGACGTCAATCAAGGGTTCGCTAGAATTTTTTCTCGTCTCTTTTATCTCACGACACTCTAATCCAGCTGTACACAGCCGTTCGTCCGACCTGCAGCGAGCCCGAGATCAAGCCGAGAATTACGGTACCGGTCACGTCCGTTTGTGTTTGCTCGATTAAAGCTTTTGTGTGTGCGTGTGTGTGTATAACATAATATACGATATTTTATTGTTGTGCTAACAAAAATATCGACTGCAGATGTATTATTATCGTTCCGATCGAAAGTCAATCGACGTCACAGACCTCGATGCTTCTTTAAAAAAATAACAATAATGAGCGTAAAATGAAATTCTGTCCGGCAAACGCGACGAAGTTATTTCCGGGAAATTGTTTCTGCGCGAATGTCACGGCGTCTAATCGAGTGCAGTGCGAATAATGCATCGCGGTGCGCCGTTTACACAGGTGACGAACAGTTTGTGTAATATTATTATTATTATCATCGCCGTCATCACGATAATCTCTGAAAATAGTAAAGTTTTCCTATTTTGCGCGTAACACGAATGATTCCGGTATATTTATGCTGCGAACCCCATGGATCGACTGCTCTGATAGAATATACGACAGATGGCGACGGTGTTGCGAGTCGCGCGCTGATTGCGAGTTAAAAAAACAAAAATAATAACGGTATCATAATAACGGGAGGAGGAGGAGGAGAGAAAAACGCTTAAAAAG
This sequence comes from Sitobion miscanthi, assembly GCA_008086715.1. Taxonomy (NCBI): domain Eukaryota; kingdom Metazoa; phylum Arthropoda; class Insecta; order Hemiptera; family Aphididae; genus Sitobion; species Sitobion miscanthi. Next base: position 7,383,477 of record CM017801.1, on the reverse strand, counting down.
TTTCTCGATCGTTCGCCGGCAGTCGAGACATAATAATTTTGCCGACGACACGGTTGACACGCCGAGGCGAATTTTATTGTTTTTAATCCATTAGAAAAATAGCGCCGCTGATAAAAGATATCATTATTCTCACGCTGTATACGCATACGCGTGCACGCGTTTGGAACGACGTCGTTTGGTATAATACAATCCATAATAGTCTCCGCTACGTCGTTAAATGCCTCTGCTGCAGGAATAATATACTGCGAAGTAAAAGTGAAAAACAATAATCACGATATCATTATAATAATACTAATAAAAAAAAAAAAAGTAACGTACAATTCGTTGGAACGCGAGCTGAGCACAAGTCTAGGTATAATAGTGTAATATATATTTTATAAGCTGCGGTGGTTAAAACCGGAAACCAGAAAGTCACAGTCAAATGACTTTTTTGATTTTAACGATTTCGACCCTAAAATTATATATTTAAATTAAACGATGCGGCGCAACTAACACGAATACTGGTATATGTTATATATATTATTATTATGCATTATAATATGTTCACACAGTTTACACGGGTCGTGTGTCAGTGTTATATATATATACATACATATTATAGAACCTATATTATAATAATATGAGTATATTATATACGTTTTGAATTAATTTTAAATGTGGGTGTAACGAATAATGATTATAATTATACGATATACCGTGTTCTTCTGTTTAAACGGTTTTATACTACGGTTAGTGTTCAAAACGGTATCCTTGATAATATGTTTAATAGTACACAAAACGTGATGTAATAATACACGTTTTTGATTATGTTCGTATCTAAGGAATAATTACAATTCTACTGGAAACGTTGTACGCGATTCTTTCAGTAATGACATGCGTTCATGTTGAATCCATTTAAAAATGACTCTTAACGTGATTTTTAATGAAAAAACGCTACCTCGTGCGCTTGCTTGTTTGTATTGCTTATTTGTCGCAAGTTCAGTAGTCGAAGTACACAAAATTAAAAAATTAAAACACCTGCAATGACCACGGTTTGCACGAGCACCACAATAATGATATTATATCAGTGTTAGCCCATTTATTAAAATTTTAACATCGAACATTTCAAGATTTAACTTTTAATGAATTTTAAATCCCCCCCTCTTCCTTTTCAAAATTCCTGAGCACGCCTCTCAACGGTTGGTATTCCAAAATATTATAACATAGATATTTACTCGTCTTAACAGAATAATATTCTTGTTCTTTGTATTATATTTTATGAATGAGAAGTTGACCGTAGGGCGTGCATATTATATTATTATGACGTGATAAAACATTTTCTTTATTCTATGTATAAACTAAATATATCAATATATCATGATAAAGTATAAATTCTAACTATTCTAATGAAGAAAAAAAATACGTACTCGTATAAAAACATTTATATCACATTAGTTTATGAACAAAAATTAATCTCAATTATACTAGTATTATATGGCCCGATATAGGTCACATAAATACTAAGCTATATGGCTATGACTCAACAAATATAGCTGGCAGACGTCCTTATAGGTAATTAGAAATCTTAACTTTTAATGATTGGTATTTTTATTATAAAATTGTGTGTTAGCTATTAAAGCTATAACATAATTATTTAGTAAACGACGAATTTTCTAAGAAAAAATTATTTAATTACAATAATATGGAACTTGAGAAAAATACTTGAATATATTATGAACATATATATAATATATTACTTTATATATTTTACACTTCTATTCAAATAACTTTTTACCGAGTTTTTAATATTAATTTTAAATACATTTTAAGAATAAATATTTTTGTTATATTCAATGAAATAAATATAGTGTGAGGATAAAACAAAAAATCATTCCAACTTCAATATTTATCACTAAACAAACAATCGGTCATAAATATACTCATAACACGTCATGAACAGATATAAAAAATATTGAAAAAATTCCCTTCGATTATATTCTCTTTTGACCGCAATTTTTGACGCATTGGCTCGTCCGAATATAATATCGATAATGTAACGTTGTATTTATTTGCGTATAATGTAATACTGTTCTAATTACGTATAGGTACACCTAAAATCGTGTTCCACGTCTATAGTCTAGGTTAAAATTATGAAACATAATAATGCTATTATACCGTTGGAACGCTGCATTTTGATTTTGGTCATTGAAATTATATTTTCGATCGTAAATATGAAATTAGCATGCACAGAAAATGTAAATTTGTAATATTATGGTATACTCGCGTTGTCGTGTATATATAATTACCAAACGTAATTACTGAACGCAAATCGGAATGAATTAATTGAATAATTACTGTCAAGTCGATGCATATTATAATAACACAATGTTTATACTATGGCCATTTCGTTAATGTATACGGATATTGATTCAAAACATTTTTAGCCGTTGGGCGTAATGTTTGTGTGTAGAATAGCATACGTGCAAAGACCAAGAACAAAACAAAACAAAACAAAAACAAAAAACACATTTTATTTAGGAAACTTTCGTTTTTCCGCCTTGTAAATTATTGTTCCTAGTTTCTTAGTTGCTTTTTTTTTCTATAACTCTGTCCGATAATGTTTTTGGATAATATCCTACACGCGGACCGTATAAAGTCTTGGGTACCAATAAAGATTTTCGAGGGTGAAATGTGAGTGTATCGGTACGTATCGGTTAAAAATCTACCGTTGAAGAAACTTACATGTACGACATACTAGTGTGATACGTATCAAATTTGTCTTATTCTTGAAAACTTTGTATCGAACTAATTCCGATCGGTTTTCCTTTGTCTTTTTTTTTTTAAACTCCGTTGCGATAAAGTCCACTGCGATACTTCTGAACACGTAATTTATATGGTTTTCGTGTATTTATTCACGCAATACAGTTCTGAGCATTAGTGAATTATAAAGTAGGCACTTACCTATTATAAAATAACTTGGCAAATATTTACGCTAAAATTAACACTTACTCTTAGTGGAAACTCGTTTTTGACAAACACTGGGTGTGAGTAGATTTAACGGGGTAAAAATCATGACGATAGTTAATACATTATTTAAATATTTAGGCTCCTCGCACCCTGCTCGTCACAACAAATCCGAGACGTGTCTGCAGTCTTATATTCTTATACTGTTCAAATATAAATGTATTTTCGTGGTGGTAAAATAATTATTGTTATTTGCTATCGTTACAACGATAAAATCGTACGTGTAGATGAGGCAGGTACCATGGTATATTATTATGCATTTCTAGTGACGGCCCGTTGGCCATACTTGAAGTAGGTTTATGTACGCGCGTAGACAACGAATCAAAGGGATATAATATTATAATATTTCACTATATATATTATCGTGTTTACACTGGTGTCGCGCCAATAGGTGCTGGTTACGAATGGTCAGCATAAAGAGTATATTATGGAGTACCTGCTGTTATAATAAATGAAGGACTTTGTTCAGCGACGACGAGCAAACAACCACAACGGTCTACTCGCCGAGTGACTTGCACTTTTCTCCTCGGAAATCGAGTAGGTACCTCTCTGGAGTAACCCTCTAGCCTAACCTATATGTATATGATATGTTTCCAATTCATTTTGCCGTGTTCAAAGTGATGAGGGTGGGCATACGGGTATTTGTGTACCTATGCTACCGTCGAATGACGTTACATTATTATACTGCAGTCTGCGTGCACAACAAGTCATGATTTTTCCTCCTTTTCGAAGGGTTTTCGTAAAATGTCGTTCACTTGCCTATTGATTCAGCAATTAAAAGCTCGTCAACGGGAAAAACCACCGAGTGTTTGATCTGGGATCGTCGGGGAAAATTTTGTTTTCGATTAAAATGTATTCAATACCCATCTCGCTATTTGCACGAAATACCCAATACTTGTTGGTTTTCCAAGAAAACAACATTTGTCGAGATTAATTCTACAGAATGACAGCTATTCATCATCACCGTAATTGCTATGTTATTATATTCATTACCAAAACAACTACTCTTATACACCTACGTCATTATAGTATTATACTCATTAAAACGTCGAGTTTATTATGGGATAAATGCAATACACAACATCTTTTCAAAATATAGTTGGAAAATAATATAATACTCGGTTGTATAATATTATGTCTCGCAGTATTAACTAATTTATTTATGAACGTTTGTGAATATTGTGGAAGATGATTGCCGATAATAAATGATAATATATATTATTATTGTTATTACCTATAGTAAACAATTATTACGAAAAATCAAAAACAACAAAATAAATAATAATAACTTCAAAAAATGAAACGAAGAAAATAGCTTTGACAGAACTTACAGAAAACGATATAGTACGTTGTTTTGAAAACAGAAAAAAGTAAAAATCTATACAGATAATATTATGTGTGCTTGCCGTTTTTCGACCTCACATAAAATATAAAATTTACCTATACCGAAATATTTTTGTTCCGTATGATATTATATTGATATATGCATATTATAGTATATACTAATAGGCACCGTTTGTCTATATCTCACATACATAATAATATTTACCAACATATTTTCGTTTGCTAGCACTCCTGAGGAATGCGTGTTCACCATCTCTAAACGAAAATAACACACTTTAAAAATACCCAAGACGAAGACATTCTTCGCGTCAGACCAACCATCAAGAGGTATTTCCAAAACTGTGGTTGTTATTAAAACGGCTTACATAACTTGGGTGTGCGTTAAAATAAATTAGCATTAAATCGGTCAACGTCTACGGCGACGCTTATGGTTTGAGCGATACACAATTTTTAATGATTTCCGACATCAAAAACGATGTCCGTTTTTATTCAAACAGTAGGTTTCGTCTGATATCAGATGTAAAAGAAATAACGTCCCGGAATCGCAGTACAAATGTGGTCTGTCACTGGTCGTAATACCGTCACCAGAGTATCGGTTGGATGCAGCGTGGACGTAAATAGTTGCGTGTGTTTATGCCTGTTATTGGTGTAGTTGTACCGAACAACTATAGTTAAATATTATTATACACGACATTTTGGTTCTAAAATTTTAACGCTTCAGTATTATATTACTTTTTAATGTCTACACGACACACTGGAATTAAATTCCTTATCGTTGAAGCGGTTAAAGTGAATAATGATCGGTACAGGGAAAATCGAATGTTTACAACTGTAACGGATTTCAATCTCTGTTATAATATTATTATTTAAGCATAATATTATAATATTATATAATATTACCTAGCTAGCTTATGTAAATAAATAATAAAAATAAATAAATTTCATAGTTGAGATATAGGTCTTATAGATAAAAGGTATAATAATAATATAATTTTTTTCCGTCGAGAATATAATAAAGATAATATTAAAAATGTAATGACGATCAGATTATTATTGTCATTAATAATTATTATTAGCGGTTTACAAAATCTGCTGTGGAATATTTAATTTGATATTGTCTGGTCGGCGGCGATTCATCAAAACAAATCGAACGGAATCTATTTCAACGTGCATAATATAATAGTAAAAAATATATACTTGTGCGTCGTGCGTGGATGTAGTCAATAACGTTAAATGCATATATCCTTTATATATATATATTTAAAGTTGCCCCTTTTAAGGGCTAAGTTGTTCACGTTTATCGGTGTGGCACTAATAACCGACTCACCGTTCTCGTATATCCATGTATATTGTTTAGTTTTATTGAATATTTAATATGCAAAACTTAAAAACAAAAATAAAGCGCGTCCTCATAAATGTTTATTATAATAAAATAGAAACGACAATCGACTGAAATCCAATATTCCCGGATAAAAAAAAAAATGTATAAATAATCAAACACAGTAATTAAATTCGCTTCCCGCCATTATCGTTTCTTGTCCGACCGATCAACCAAAAAAGGGAATATTGGGTTCTGTAACGATTTTAAATTAAAAAAAATAATAATAAGAAGAATGATAGAACCTATTTAAGACTGAAAATGTTGTTACATTATAATATTATATATATATTATATACATGATAATATACATTTCAGCGATATTCGTTTATTGGTCTGATACACTGTAAACGTTTAATTTCGCTAACAGAATTCCAAGATTTTACGAAAAGTTACTTAATTAATACTATGTGCTTTGATGTACATGAAACGATGATCCGCGTAAATTTCAGAGGATAAGAATAACTATGATATTATATAAAGCGTAAAGGAATCTTAATTAAAAATCATCCTCATTGTAATAATTTTAATCGGAATTTATCATACTGTTATAATAATTATTATAAGCTCATACAACATTCCACACGGCTCACAGATACAAAAATGTATAAAAATGAACTCTGGATGGAACTATATTATTATTATAATTTTCCGTTGAAAGTCGCTTCGGAGCAACAACTGTAGAAAGCTTCGTATAACGAAATTTTACTATACATTTTATTAAATTTTGAATCGTAGTCATGCATTCTACTACGCTTTTACAATATTATATTAATTTATAATAATACAAATCTGTGACTTAATAGTTAATAATAATTATTCATCGAGAAAGCCTTGTAGATGGACACGCGATTGTGGTGCACCTAAAATGCCTATGCAAATCGCCGTGTGTCCGTCGTCTTCTATTATTTTTAACGTCTAATAATGATAATATGATTTGCTGTTGTTTGTTGTTGTTGTTGTTGTAGTTGACTTAGAGAGTGCAACAAAAGTACAATGAAAATTTATCATATCCTATAAATTATAGTATCAGTATATAAGAGCCGATAGTGAGTATACCTACATAATAAAAATCTTAATATCAATAATTCACTCACAGACACACACTTGTTGTTATCTCACTGCTGAATATATTTCATTCATTATAATTTGTAATACGTGCATTTTGCGCATTGGCTAAATTTCATTATTTCATTAAGTTAAATAGAACTTTTTAGGGATCCAAATTTTTTCCACCACCTTGAAGGCTTTTTTTATGACGAAAACAAAGCTCATTAAAATGTACACAAAAACGTACTACGGTGCTATTATAATAATATGTAATTATGATTTGGGTCCCGGCTCATAGCGTGATATGGAAAAAAAATCTGGGTACTCAAGACAAATACCCTACTCCACCACACAAAATTATGAATTTGATTCATCGGCGAGTTAACTTCCCTTAGATTTTCGAGTTCAAAATGAATTCATTCACAGCTGTGCAATTTCGGACACGACGAAATGTGTTATTATTATAAGCTATATAAATGTGCCGGCAGCAGCCGAGGCTCCTCGTACCATTTTTTTTTTATTGTTATTATTATTAAAAATATTTACAATCCATGAAAACAGTGTATAAGAAGTACATATTTTGAATAAAATAAAGAATATAAATCAAGATTTGAATACTCGAGTGGGGAATCGTTCATTATCAGAACCTTAATTTGATTTTTTTTCCATTTGATTGCTGGTGTCAAATGGGTTTCCTTAATATTAAAGTCGTGATGTTAATTTTTTTTTTATTGTATAGTAAATATTGAAGTCTATTTTTGTTTGAGTAATTCGTTTTTGTTGAATAATAATATAATTGATAAAGGTTGGAAGGTATTTCGGTTAGTTGACATTTTCTTTTAAATTAATTTGTCGACGACAGTTGTCAGAAGTGAGATAAGTGGGTTGAAAAGGGTTTTACTTTTAAATTCGTTTAAGAAAGAAGTCAATAATTGGACAGTTAAATTCTCGTTTCGATGGATACTATTTGTATTGGTCGAGTGTTTGATTTCGTGTAACCAATGAACAAGTCCGGTCGGAAATATATTAATGTGTACATTTGAGTGGCGCCAGTGGCTATCAGAAATTTAGTCAGACCTAACATAATAACCTAACCTAACATAATAATATATATAATAGTTGCTTGAATTGGCACGGTGGTTGGCCTCACTGCCCCAGTCACTAACGTGTTCTGAGGTCAAGCATCAGTCAGTGTCGATTGTTCCTGGATGGGTGACCACCTGGGGTTTTAGTGACAAATTCTCGCCACACAAACACTACAGTACCCTCCCCCACAGTTATAAACCTTATAAAATAACCTTGAGGCTAATAAACTTGGATGTTGGAGCCTTAACTCAATAAAAACAGTTTTAAATATATATAATATTATATCGTGGGTACCTACTATATAACTACATAATATTATTACTATCGTTACGATTACGAGTCACGACTGCTGGGTTGTTAATTATTACTCGCCGTGTATAATAATATGTACAAGCGAAATAGGAGTACCGAGCAAAAACGAAATTCCGACAACATCGCCAAGGCAATCGCGTTAAAAGCTGCTTGGAAGCGGTGGTCAGCGGCGTCGCGTACGGTTATTGCCATGGGAAGCGATAATAATAATAATTGGTCCGGACGTTCGGTCGCGGCGGTGGTGAGTTCGTTGTGCGACACAGTTTAAAATTTGCTCGCACAAACACTCACACACACACACACACACACACACACACATAGATAGACAAATACATAATAAGTGTACATTATAGAATCATAATTTTCATTTGCAAAAGTGATGTAATATCCTGGTGAAATAGTTCGCGACGGTTTTTAAAAAAAAAAAACTTTTAAGTGGTCACGAACGTTGTGCGAGAACTCTAAAAAAAAAATTAATAAAGTTAACGCACGTCTTCCTGACCTGTCTCAGTCATTACGGGCAAATTTGAAAGTCGAACGAAATCCTCAGCTTTCAGCGAGGTTTTATAGGCAGTGTTTAGTACAAAACGTATACCACGGATATCTGGATTTATTGTACTATCTACTGCAAAGTGCAAGATCCGAGCAGAGTTATCACAATATTAATTCTCACGGATCAAAAGCTTTGCTGAATAATGAATTAATGATGAACTAATGATTATTTGTTTCCAGTATGACAACTATAAAATATAGACTATAGAGATATGTTTTAAATTGAAACTTTTATAATTTCATGAAATGTTGTAATTTCTTATCATAATAATATCAGAGCAATGGTTACATAGGAATTTTTATTGTAAATACTTGAGATGCTCACTCTCATTTTCCAGTAATTTTTGATAATGTCTGAGTACCGTCATTTTTGGCAGCTTAATGTATATTATTTCAAATACTTGCAAACTCGGTCAGGCTGTATTTTCGGTGTCGCGTTTTTAAACAATATCGTGATTTATCGTTGGACCACCGATAATCGTTTGTCATAATCGTTATACTGTACACAATATATTACCCTGTGGGGCTCGTGACGATTGCCGAGTGTTTCGCATGAATATAATTTAATATATTATTTTATCTGATTTGTTCGCCAATCGATAGGGACCGCACCCGACTCACCCAAGTTCGTATTTCGGACGACAAAATCGCAAACGATGAAACCTCTGCGGCGAATGTGTCGGTAAAATATTCGTGCTGAGGCCTTAAAACGTATAAAAACAATGTTTATGGCGATTATACCGAAAAACCCGAACATTCGGTGTCCACATCCGGACCAAACGGCAAACACCGTGGTGGTAATCGAATTTAAAATATCGCCATCTCACCCTGTCGTACACGCGTATAAAATAATATATAAAGGTACACAACGTCGAATAATAATAATGATAACCTAATAAAATAGAATGTTGTTTGTTTTGTTTTTTTGGTCAACCGCATTATTATCGTCGTCGTTTTTTTGGATAGGCACTACATCTCCTCCCCCCACATACACACTCCGTAAGTGTATGATAAAAATGTTACACCATACGATACATTTAAATATTAATTCAGTGCTCGAATTTGAAAAATAAAATAAATGAGACTCCAATACAGGAAAGAAATTAGCGTTCCTTACAATGGTTAAACTCTACCTAGCCCGTGGGAGGCTTTGCCCAAACATCTATCAACAACAATAAGTAGTTGGAATATAATACACTAATACTATAGTAACATTTATTAACAATTACAATTTACAATAAATATTATTTTTAATTTTATTTATTAACATAAAAAACAATGATCACATAAAAGTATATTCTAACATTTATAATAATGAATTATATACCTAATTAATGATAAATAGATAGAAAAGACTTTTGATCACAGACAGATTAGTCTTTCATCTTAGTCCGTGCTTTTGACCGCGTTGTCAATTATCATAAAAAAAAAATCATTGAATTGAATTTTAATATCCTATCGAATATACGTGCAATACGTTTCTACGAAATAATAATAATTACAAAATGACAATATTATTTTAACAAAATTAACCCCCCCCCCCCCCCCCCGTTTTAACGAAAACAACTAGAAAGGGTGCTCTAAAAGTATAAAAAAAAAATTGAAGACCCTGCGCCCCCACCATCAATTCGATCAACGAATATTATATAGGTTTGGTCAAATAATATTATATTAGTTTTATTATTTTTTCGTCTGGTATAAATATTGTATGCCTCACTACTATCACGGCGATTTCTGGTGTCCGAACTAAACACTGCGTACGCGTTGGGAAAAAGAAATTATACCGAGATCGTTGCAACAATATATATATATTATTAAACTTTATGCGATACATCTGTGCTCACACGCATTTACCACGAGATGTACAAAATGTAATTCCGAAAATAAAATGGAAAAATAAACCACTAAACCCGTTGACGTACAAACAATAGTCGTTATTATTTCAACGACTAAATAAACAACTAATTTTATTAACATAGTATTATATGACATTTATTTGTTCACGCGTAGAGTCACTTTATTGTTTTTTATTCGCATTTTCCAAAAGTGCATACCATATCCACCTTTACCTTTTAAGTGACTAAAGCGCTGTTTGTTTTTTTCCCCCGAAAGAACAACACTATAATATGTTTGAACCACTTTACTGACAAATATTTTAAATGCCATTTTACAATACATAATACGTAATATTATTTACAAAAATAGTATTAATGGGTACATATAATACAACTATTTCGATTTAATATTGAAACAATATAGGGTCTTGGTGGTATTTAAACAATAAAACTACAATATTGTAGTTAAGCTGGAAAATGTTTATGATTTCAGTCGGTTACTCTAATATCGCAAGATGTCCTACACTTTTAATGCATTATTATTTTAGGTGTGTTATTTTAATTCAATTCAATCAAAATGTTTCTAAATTTTTTTCCAAAGTATAGTTAAGAAAAATACAACTAACCATAATACTTGTAAAATAATTGCATGCACTATTTACCTATAATTATAGATACCGATCACAGTTTAATTTATTATAACTTCCATTTAACGACACTTTATGTTTGACGAAATATTTTTGAAAACCTCACAATCGAATAGTTGGATTCAAATGTATGTAATTCTATTTAACGATTTTCTATACCTAATAAGAGACTTTGTCATAATAATATCGATTTATTTGCAAAACATATGATAGTAAGTAGATATTAATATAGCAAGTTAAATCAACGAGTCAACGAATAAATAATCGAAATAATCTCCAAGTAAGTACATCAATATTATAATGTATATTATAGTAAGAATGACAAAACTAATTATTATAAAATTCCTAATGAACACAATAATAATATTCAACTCTCAACTCTCTTTCCGCATAAGTATGGTATATTATCTTATTTTATAATATTTTCTCAATTTTCACCACCTGAATGGTACCTACAAATTATTATGTTAAGTTCTTTATAAAATATCACAGTATTATGATTTTGTTAAATTTTCATCTGCGTCGTGTTATATATTTTGCGAGTGTAAAAATATTATATAGGTGAATTATAATAATATTATATCGTCAACGCCGCGTGTTACGATAACGATCCTCTGCAATTCTCAGCTGAATTTGTAATAGCATACTAAATAAATGATAATAATAATAATAATAATAACAATAATACAAATATCGTCTTTCTCGAACTATACAGTGCTACGACGACGATGACTGTTCGGATTTCTTTCATCATTCGCCCCAGACTCGGGCGTATTGATGATGGACGTTTCGACGATAAGTTTGTTCCGTCCGGCTATATATTATTATTATTGTTATTTACTCGTGCTGCACGGGTGTTATTCCACGCGAGCCTCAGCGACAACAAAAATAACATAATATAATATAAATACGCGTTGATTGATAAATCTTTTGTTACCGGATAACGGGCATATATATTATAATAACGCTGTGTTTGTGGTTTTTTTGTTTGCATTATTATCTATCGTTTTTACAATGCACAGCAATTTGCCGCGTTTTGTATATACTGTTTTCGAATCTGCCGCGTGAACGGCGTGTGTGTTATTCCTTCCTATATGCATCCGCTCTGACAATAAAATATCGTGAGTTATTTATTTCGTTGTTCCGATACAATGAGCGCACGCCATAGTTGTTGTAGTGACAGTAATAATAATAAGTCCACCGCACGTGGTGGTGTTTATCAAAGAAGAGTTGTTGTCTCTTGAAGAGACCATCTCCGTCCTCCTCGTCCGATCTGTCGGTTCGTTATCTTCGACCCTGTACCTATTGATAATTTTATCCGTGCTCGGCGAAAAAAAAATCACCCACAAATAACCGCGTGGGCTCTGACCGGAACATTAAAATATATTTTGAACGGAACGAAATAAAAAAAAAAAAAAACGCCAACTTGCAAATCTAGAAACGTTTGCACGAATTTTATATCGGCCGAAGGGTATACACCGTACACCTACTTCGCCCCACCCATCTTAGACACACACACACCCACACACCTACTTATGTCCGTTTCAGGTATAATAGCCAACGTGGTTAATCTGTATTTAATTAGTTGGGTATAGTTTGCGGTCGGACTTTACGCCGAATGGTTTATCACTTTAAAATCGATCGTATCAGATTAGCATTACTACCGTTAAACACACCGTATGCTGCACTCGACCACGCGGCTGCAGATTTATGTATGATATTATAATAGTATTTCGGTATACAACGACCACGGTTAATGTGTACGTGATCGCAGCGCACATAAACCTCGGCGGCAGCGCTTACCAGTTACCTGTTTATGCGCAAATCGTTAGTACACTATGCGATTTCCTATTTTCTCGAACACCGCAGCACAAGTGTTTGGACGTTAAAATATGCTATGGTCGTTTTTACATTTCTTCTCGTCGCGAATATCAATCGTTTCTCGGAAACACATAATATTCCATCTGTCCCACCTGCCAGAGTGCCCGAGCAGTGTACCTAGCAATGTTTCTTGTTTTTATTATTTTTCACCGTGTGCCGAGCAAAACACGGTTGGTCGTCTACTGCACGGCCATTTAGGTCAGTGCGATGTAGCGCAATATTCGTCCCCTCGGAAATACTGTTTTTCAGTGGTCATATTATAAAAGGACGCTGTGCATCTGTTATGTTCGTCTATCGGCAAATTTTCGTTCTCTAGTTTCAGTAGTGTGCCGTCAGTCTCGACACAAGAGTGAATGGAGGAAGAAAAACATAACATTGTCTGTGTCTAATCGGTATTTTAATTTTCAAGCAAGATATTATGAGCATTTGTAATTTGTGATGTTTCACATACCAATTTATTGCTTGAAAAATATTAAAACGTCAAAAATATCACTGACGCTAAAGCACAGATAATGTTCTCACTAAAATTTTGATAATAGGTCAATCCACATCTAACATCAAAACACTAACAGCAGCCTATTGAAACTAGTGAACGAAAATGTGCCATTTCGTACGTTTGTGAGACGGAGACAACAAACGCACGCGGGTGACGCGGGAAACTAAATAATTATTCTGATGGCGCCTAGATTTAAATGGAATAGGTACAGAGTGGTTTCACATTTGTTTATGCATTTTTTATTTTTATCCTACCTATTTTATTTAAATACTAAATAGTCTAATAGATTCGTTATTTTATGTATAGCTTAAATATGAATTGTTTTGTACTTTATTATTATAGCGGTGGACCGCGATTATATTATTATTGATGATATCGATATACCTAGATAGTAAAGAGCATTTTTAATCGATCGTAGCCGTGTACTGCAAGTACGTGGTAAGCCCAGGGCTTGTATTTGAAAAAAAAAATTCTATTTTATGTTATTTACAATTAAAACGTTACACAATTTTTGCGTTTATTGTTATATAGAATTAAAACGTTATCCGAGTTTTGCTTTTATCGTTTTTTTAAAGTAGTGTTAGTAGACTCTTAAATTTAAAAAACAATAACTAATGCGGGACCTAATAGCCCGATTACGGAATATAATATAATCAATTCTTAGATTGTTGACATGAAATAAATGTTTCTATAAAATCAATAGACCTTTTAAATAAATAGATTTTAAAATATTTCGTTTTGTGTTATTTTTCGTTTAATGATATATAATATATTTTATTAATCATTATGTTTTGTTTTATGGTATTTAGTTATTTTTGATTATCGTTTTTCGTTATAATTACGTTTACACATTTTAATCATTATTTGTCAAATATAACGTTATTATAACATTTACAAGCCCTGGGTATGCCCTGTCAATGTTAGTTTATACCTCCATCGTATTTTTATCATAGGTGTCCGGGATAGAACTACTTACATACAGTTTTCCCAAGACTATACCACGGTAGTGGTTATCCAAACGAATAGAAACAACGCTCGTGTGCAGGTTTCACAATATTATTACCAGGTGACCTATTTTTTCGTTCTCATAATGTTCAAAACACAATATTTTACTAAAGTGGTAAGAAGGGTAAATTCATTTACCTATACCTATAAAAATATGTGCACGCCTACAAAGTGACGGATTAGTCACTTATTTAGCGCCCTAGGCAAGCTATAAAAATGTTGCTCTTGTATATAATTATAATATATTTTAGCAAATAAACATAATTTAACCTAACCGTTTTTCGCAGACTTTATTATGCTAATATTATGTTAGGAAACTGTTTTTTCATCGGGACTGAAATTTAAAACCGCTGTGATGATAGTTCATGACGTATAAATCGAAAATCAAATATGTACATTGTACATTTTTATAATGTAATAATATGTTCAATAACTTTCAATAGTTCCCATGTCGACGATACTTACATCCAGTTATATGAAACTTTAACAATTTGATACTTGTCGACTTTAACATTATTATCAATAATAGACCTATAATAACGTTACTAACCTACATATGATTATATACTTCTATTTCTTATCATCGTTATATGGTTCAAAATTCAAGATCAACATGACTATATCTTATATTATATTACTATGCATCGAAATACTCAAAAAAATATTCCAAAATGGAATATAAATCTGAAAAAGTATGTAGCAGTTTAATTAAAAAAAATTATAGTGATATGCGAACATAGTATAAAATTAATATTTTATCTTTCAAACATAATAATTATGTATTGTAACTTGAATTGACATCAAATAATTACTTAGCTACAGTTGTTTATAAAAATAATTCCTAAAATTGTAATTCTTTTCAAACCATACATAGGAAATTATTTATTATTGAAAAAAATATCGCCTCGTAAACTGGTTGAAATCGATAGCAGATACGATTGCAAACACGATCAGAGACACACTGTATGCCAGATGTATTGTTCCCCTGCAGTGTCGACCCGTTAGTCGTTTTATGTACAAAGTGGTCGCGATGGATGGAAACATCAGGTCATCTATTATATTATACGGGTACACCGCAGACGGACCGGACTAGTTTTAACACGTCGATCGAATGCTCTTTTGTCTGATGACCAGCCAAAGTCACTTTTATATTATTACCTATTACATAGATAGAGTTCTATTATGTTGTGTAACGGATGTAATTACACCGTAAGAATAATAATAATAATAATTGTTACTGGAGTAATTACAACAATATTAATAGTAATAATAATAATAAATACGAGTTCTGAGCGAGTAAGAAAACAACCGCGGTATATTATGTATGTCATGTGGCGACTATAATATATCATATTCACGCCTTCCCATGTAACTAAATAATATAAGTAGTATGCTCTTCGGCATAAAATAATACGTAATAATTATAACACCGATACGTCACCGAATAAAATATTATGTGCACAGTCATATTATTATTATTATTATTATTTCCCATCTCCCACCACCACCGTGTCACGCTCGACCGCAACAATGTGAATAAATATTCTTATAATATAATTATTTAGTTTGTTTTAGTGCGAGAACATATTATAATATAATATATATTTTATGCATTGGTAACATACCATCATATTTTTCAGCAGACATAATAATTTTGCAATTAAAATTTAATGTATCTTCTACGATGAACGTTTTAAAAAACGAGTTTACCATCACAAATCAATATATATTATTATTACAATATTGTTGTTGCACTTGTGGTTGTGCAAATTGTAATGCGACCACATGTTTGACTAGGTGAATCAAAATTACATGCCATCGCACTTAGAAGGGTCTGTCCGAATTCGAAATTGCATATAATATCGGGATACTACAGTTAGTGGGCTATAACATAATAATATTTGATATTGTGTGATATACATGTTATACAGGGCTTGAAACCAGTTACCGGTTTTTACCGAAAACCGGCAATTTCCCGGAATTTAGGGGAACCTATAATCGGTTACCGTTATTATAAACCTATTTGTACTCCCGGTTATCGGTTACCGGTTACCTTGACAATTTTTCAGCTTACATAAAACGTTAAAATAACGTAATATTATGTTTTAACCGGTTAAGAACTGATTACCGGTATTTATGAATACTGACTACCGTTATGTATGAACTATAATAATATATGTTTAATATATTTTAGCTACATAACATATGATTATACGCTCATAGCTACTAATGGTTTAATAAATAATAACTTCTTAAAACTATTCTTAAATCATACTATTAAATCTTCGTTTTTTTCCCCTAGTCTAAATTCTTGTAATAATAATTCAAATAATTGGTATTCTACATTTTATTTCCGACCTACCTATAACATAAAATATCATTGGTTGGTAATGATAGTACTCGATAGTCGATAGTCCCGGTTTCCCTTATCGTATATTGTACTGGGAAATCTAAAAATAGCTTGATTCCTATAACAACACGAATATTGTATTAAGTGTACGGGTGGGTATAAAGGTGTAGTACAATTTTATTTTTAGAAAACCGATATTCAATCGGTTACCGGTAACCAACATTTTTTGGAAGCGGTTATCATTTAACGGTAACCTGTAATTTTGAATATAATACCGGTAATTGGTTACTGCTCACAACAGGACCGGTATAAAACCGGTAACCGGTATCCAAAAAATTTTCGGTTACCGCGTCAGATTTAATTAATAACGGTTTCAAGCCCTGATATTATATTATTAGTTATTACTTATTACAATATGCAATGTAATAACATATTTTATTATCTGTATAATATTAAACTCGAAATAAAATTACACAAGAAAAAGTGTGAAGGGAAATTACACCTACTTTAATCTTGATCTAATATAGTATTATTAACTATTTAGAGCAGTAAATTATGTAGTTTTCATTTTCCTTGTTAAATTTAGTAATTGCTACAGTATGTATTATTATGTATAGTTATTTGTATAACCTTTTTAATTGAACTCAAGAAAACAAATAAAAATCTTGTATAATATAGTTCATTGATAAAATAAAGTGGACAAGCTTTATAGAGTTGCACACCGAAGGCCATTTAATCATTATTCATCGCGTCCATGTAATATTATTATTATTTTCTTTATTTGAAATCGATTCGTTAAAAACATAAAATAACAAAAGCAAAACGGGACGGTATAAAAGAGTCGAATATAGTTGCACTAGGTGGATGAGAAGTGGTAATGATAATTTTTCTGATAACGTAATCAAGAACTGGGACAGAGTAACACAATGTCCACCGTGTCCGGACGCGTCCTGAGGCAAACTTACAACGATTATATAATATATATTTTACCTTTATACTTGTGGGGATCATAGGACACATGACTTGGCCTACGGGCTCGGTACACGATCTTAGATAATTTTATGGAAGCGGATGGTGCACTGCTC
This sequence comes from Sitobion miscanthi, assembly GCA_008086715.1. NCBI lineage: Eukaryota > Metazoa > Arthropoda > Insecta > Hemiptera > Aphididae > Sitobion > Sitobion miscanthi. Next base: position 7,365,453 of record CM017801.1, on the reverse strand, counting down.
TTATCGGTGATTTCGAGCGTAAGTCCCTTTCGCCTTTTACGCCACCACGGCCGACGTACCACTAAATCGCGTTATCTTTTGCGGGCCAGTCGCGTACCTACGTATTATAGTAATAGTTGTCGAGGGCTCTCTCGTGGTCGGCCTCGTCATTTTAATTAGCCATGCTTTGAATTAGCAGAATCAGTCTATTTTATAATGTTGTGATTACTAAATGCATTAATTCTTACCGGCACCCAAGTCTAAAATTGATTTTAAAATTTTTATAAATTAATCGATAGTAGGTAGGTAATAAACGCATAATTGGAAAAAAATTATTGTAATAGGTTTAATAGGAAACAATATAGTATTTTAAGACTTACAGCTATTTAAATATTTTATTTTAGTATTATGCGATGTCGTGTACCAGGACGACTACACCATAATATATAATAGTACTAGTATAAGCACTGGTAAATGTGCATACAAAAAGTTGGCTTTCACCCTGTGACCTACCCGGGGTAGTTTTGCATAGCAAATCGAGTGATGTTTTTGACTTAAACTGTCTGAACGAGCGACCCCGTCGTGTCTCCAGGTGTAGACAAAAAATTGGTTTTTACCCTGAGGTGGTTTTAAATTGCAAATCGAGGGATGTTTTAGATTTACAAAGTGAAATACTTGATGTAGTTTTCTCCTATACAAAATAAATGTATTCAACATGTATAGTTATTTATTTAAATAATAACTATTATTACTAATAATCACTAATTCACAACCAATAATTTCTGCAATTTTTTATTTCGCATTATTAATTTAAAAACGTTGATTTGCCTTGGGTTAAAAAAAGACACTACCATTTACGATTTTATTCAGACTCACGGCACAGTATTATAATAGTATGTACATGTGTACTAGGACTGTCATTAGGATTTTCTAAGTTAAAAAAAAAATAATTGCATGACCTCGCGGGGAAATAATTGGGAGCCATATATTATATTTTTACTCTTAAACCAACCCTTTTGTTTTTTCGTACCATATATTTGCCCCGTTATCATATTTTAATAATTGAACACGGCAGTAATTTACTTATTATATAGAATAACCCCCCTCCCCTCACAATCTAAATAATGATTTAACAAGAATGACACAGATAAAATATCGTTGTAGGTGCATTGTTAAAATTACAATAATAATTCATAACATCTGTTTAACAGTATAATGACAGTGATCACACGGTCCGTGTGTAATAGAAAACATTTATATATTATATTATTATAATGAAACGTATAACAATAATAAAAAATAATATTGTAGGCTCGAAGACGAGATAAATACTCGTTATGCCCCACGGTAGGTGCCAGTTGTACCTATCTCATGACTGATAAGGTATTTTTCAGAAGTGCTCTGTCATCCACCGCCCTCGTCAATTCACCACCAGACTCGTCGTGGCCTAATGTTCTAATATCCCATGAAGTATATAGGGTGTCTCAATCATAAGTCTTATTGTGTTGTGGTCCACAGCAATTATAACCATGACCGCGGTATTACAGACCCACAATATTTTAATCGTTTATCAATTATAATTATTGGTACTTAAGTGGTAATTTTATAGCTATCTATTATAAATGTAAATTAAAAATAAAAAAACGTATTTTTAAATACTTAACAAGTGGGACGGGTAACACGAATAGACTCAACCGGTTTATTTTTGTCGATACATTTCATGATTTTTGTTAGTTTTAATTTATAAATTAAATTCTATAATTCTATTAAATTTTTAGTTAAAACAAATAGAAACTAGCATAATATAATGATGATAATTAAGTATATTTTTATTGCCGATCTATAACATGGTGACTGTGATCAATATTTTCAGTGAGCGTGGTAACACGTGATTGCATTCGAATAGTTCTGTATTATATATAATAAACTAATTACAAGAATCATTTATTTAAACAGTCTATAAAGTGAAACACAAAAGCAGCATACCAGTAGATTTTTTTTAATATTATCCTATGGATTGTTTCATTGGTGACATATATTTTCATATCGACGAAGTTTACGCATACATAGGTATTTTATAAGCAATCAAATAATTATAAATCGATTGAATTTGCATTAGCCCATAATACATCCTGCTAATAACTATTTTGCTTGACTTTTAAACGCTTGTAATTTTCCCTCTATTAAACCGTTACGAAACTCATACTAATCGTAGGTATATTTTGTTCAGTTTACAATTTGTTTGCTTCTCAAAATTAAAAGGTGAAAATAACTCCTACCGTCATATTATGATTATGGGTATGCAATGTTAGATTTTTTTTTATAATAACGGTATCGCAGAATCTATAGAATAATATATAATACCATCGAAATATTTTTTTTTATTTTTATCATCTTAAATCCATTTGTTGAACGCGTCACAGAGTCAAAACCCGCAAAGTTTAAAGTACAGAAATACTCACGGTTGATTAATACAATGTTTGAAATTTTTAAAAAAAATGGCTTACCGAAAGTTTTCGCAAGAAACATCCTTGTATACGAATAAAAACAGTTGAACCATTGAGCTCTCTCTCCCGCTATATACTTCACCAGATACATATATATATAGGTACGAACACTATACAGTCACGAAGTTTGTTTAAAAATTGTTTTTATTTAGATACTTCCGGGAGGTTTTTTTCTCTCTTTTTTCCTTTTTTTTTTTTTTTAGTATAAAGTAACCGGTAAAACAGTTTTTGGGAACGGACCATTTTTTCCTTTTCCTTTTATGGGTCAGAGATTTGGGAATCTCGTTACATCACGCCGTTGAAATCCCGGCTAACGGGCCGAAAAAGACAAGAGCGCGAGTAACAATATATTATTATGCACGCGTATCCCAACATTATTTTCAAAGAAAACAATGTTATTATATGGTGGCCTCTGTATATATATTATATTATAGTCTCCGCACTTGCATATACGCTCTAGCCCTTACGGCCTCCCTCGGGGCAAAATGATTATGGGAAACTCCGCCGAGCACATCAGGCGGCGGCGCGCGCGCACATTTTATGGTGAACTCTGCGTTGCAATTTTTTACCGTATTTTTATGTTCGACCCCGTTCGGGGAGGTATAATGCAAAAGTTGATGTAACCCTCAAACCACAACACCATATTATTATATTATTCTATAATACCCATGTGCGTACACTGCGCGGCAGCGGGTGTATACATTACACTGTTTCTGATTAATATAGCGAATCTTAGTAAGTGTATACGTATGCCCGTGATGCTATACAGCTGTGTCGTCGTCATGACATTATACCAACACCCTAGACGTGGTTATCGCGGGGTAATCGGTGATCGGAAAACCGTGGTTTCCAAAGCCCGGGACCGAGTTTCGACTGTCTGTCACCAGCAACACTTCAATATAATATTATTTAGGATAATATAATACAGTATATAGTATGGAATAAAATACTATATAATAGTATAGTAAGTTCATCGCAAACAAAAAAAAATCCAAAACGAAACCGTACGCCAATTATTATTGTTTACCTGCAGTTCTTCGTACCGCATCTGTATATACACTTTACGATAATTTATTTACAACGATAACGTCCATTCGACAGTATTTAGAGCTCATCGGAGCACACGTGTTTTTATAATATCATCGTGGTCCACGACTGCAGGGATCTCCAACCTACGGCCTCCGAACCTCTAAGCTTATAGATTTTTTGAAAATGTTATCAATACATGAATCGCTAAAAGTAACGTTTCTTACGAATCTTTAATTTAATTTTCTCTCCACCCCTGTCCAAATGTGTTTGGTCCGCGATGCAGAAGCGTATCACAGCTTTGGCCAGCCAAAAAGGTTTGGGACCCCTGAACTCTATGAAGTTGTTAGTGTTCGTCTCGTTTGGATGCCGATCGTACAACAGTGCTGTATGGCGGTTTCTCTCTATCCAATAGTCCTGCGCTGTGAGAATGCGATGGGTGACGGGCGGGCGAACGACTGCAAGAGGGAGCGAGTGAGAGGTGTGCGCGAAAATAGTTGGATTTTCGCCGTTTTCCGTACGATGCGTCGGGTTTAATATAAAACGCCGTCGCGCGAATGAAATAAGGACGAGGGCTATTTTCCGGCGCTGTGCGAGACAAATGTAGGCAAATCTACACGTCCAGTGGAAAATAAACGAGCTCCGGTTCTCGCCCGCACACACGACTCTCTCTCTCTCTCTCTCTCTCTCTCTCTCTCTCTCTCTCTCTCTCTCTCTCTCTCCCTCTTTCTCACACACGCATATATTATATTATAATATATATCTATAAGTGTGTGTGTGTGTGTGGCTCGTCCAAAATGGGAAACACGAATTCTTTATTATATTCATTGTTGTTCGGAAACAACCGTGGAAATACGTTTTGCCCAATGATTTGGCACGGTTTCAATAACAAAAACATATTCCGTTTTATACATCTAAACGTTCGGGTTATCTGTGCGAGTGTGTGTGTGGTGTGTGTGCGCGTGCGTGCGTGAGCACGAGAGTGTGTGCGCGTTTTGAGATTAATTAAACGAAAAATTAATTTTCGTACGTTCCAATGGTGTTTGGTGATTGCGTAATGATATTATTATATTATCAATCAAAAATTATGAAATACGCGCGTGATGCTGAACTCCGGACAGATGCGCGTTATAATAATATTATTCGAGTAAAAACCGTCCGAAATAAGCGTACCAAATGTACAATATATTTTGTGACGTGCGATTAATTAATAATCAATCATGGTATTGATTCATTTATACCTAATATTATAATATTATTATATATTTCGATATATTAATGTAATCACAACCTATAATGGCAATCGTTTTTGCTTGATATTTTTTTTTTCATCAAAAATATTTAATAATTTGGCAATATAATAATGTTGACGTGTAAAAAAATTATTTCCATAGAAGGACGACCGATACTCGTCGGTCGTGAAGAACGGTTTTTTTTATGTTCTCTGCGTGCTTGCCCTAAGATTTGTCACAAACGTGTCAAACACGTGGATTTTGAGCTTTCCATAGGGTGATAGTCCTACAGGGAAACCGGAAAATTTCTGGTGGGGCTCCTTCGTTTTTGGACATTTTTCATCGTTCGACCGAATAACGCCTTGATGGTCGAAATGTAGAATGAATGTAGCATCAATCATTACAACTTCCACAAAATCTACGTAGCTACACGAGCATAATATGGTCGTTATATAAAATTGATATAATACAATAGAATTTAGAAAAGAGATTTAATTCAGTTTAATAATTTTAAGAGGCGGAGGTATCTGTATAATTTGCACCAAAAAAAAAAAAAAAAGTTTGCACCCTATTTTAAAGTTGTAATTTGCACAACATAAAACTAGACAAAAATACATATTAGGTATGTCATTACGTAATCTACGCAATATTGTACCTATACAAATTTTAATTTGTGCCAATTAAAATAATTAATAATACCTGATTGTTTTTTAAACTTATTCATATTTTTTTTATTCTTCAATCAAGTTAAATTGAATAGATACATTTCAAGAAAAATATTAAAATGTACATAAAATAATATGAAGAATATAAGCTAGTTGAAATTGTAGGTATACTTATACTTGTGTACTTTTTGTATAAATGAGTAATATTTCAGTTAATAATAAAATAGGTAAAAATCGGGAATAATATAATTTATTGTGCTTTGTGCATGTTATTAATTACCACAATACTGACTACGAAAACTATCAAGAGGACAAAGCTATTAGTCTAAATAAATCTAATATATCTATAACTTTATACTTAACTAAGTATTGTAATGATATGCTCACACATCATTATAACACGCAAACTACAATGTAACAGATTAATATATAATGGTCAGACTGTCAAGTGTATAAATCGGATACATTATCAACGGCAAAAAGATACAATATATATTATACGATCAAAAATTAAGAAATCGACATGTACTTGTAGTAGTAAGACGTATGCTTTCTTATAATATGCTACCATGCCAGAGAAAATAAATGGTCGAAAAAGGTCTTTGTGGCCAAAGACAATTTTAGTGCTTTGACGCGCAAATGAAATCTTTGATAAAGCCGACTGCTACTCTCTAGTCTCTGGTCAGCATATCCGTGTCGTCCCTTTAACAATGAACACCAGTCATCTCAGTAACAACCTCCCAATATGGGATTCTACAAGTGACAACTGAATCCCTGCTTTTGATGAGCAATAATCAGTATGTTCATTATTTCAATTTGTGCTCTTGATAAAATTCTCGAATACACGATCTCCAGAGCCCTCCTAACACCTGGAGGAAGGTAATATAGTGAATTTGATATTTGCATCTGGTATTCCTCGCCAGCTCTTATAAGTGTAGAGATTCATACAGGTTCTTAACATTAACATCCAATTTTAATACAACTATTGACAGGAGTCTTTTTTTAAGATTCTAAACGGAGCGATGAATGTATTGATTTTACAATGATGTGTGTTCTTTATTTTTTTGTGGCTGTCATCACATTTTGGGGCAGTAAACATTTTTCAAATGTTGCCAAAATTTTGATTTTAAAATTTAAAAATTATTTTGTATATAAAAATTTAAAAAATGTTCAATATTTAGCTAAGAATTGAAAATATAAAACAAGGTTCCGCGTAAGTAGGTTATTCAGTAACCAAAACAATTAAAAATATAAAAACACAGTTTGTTTTATAGCTATTTTATAGTTATTTAGACGATATATTAGATATTTTGCTGTAATTTTATGATAATATTATTCGTGGGTACTTAAACTTTTAAAGTATATTATTATGTACAAATATGATAATAGGTATAAAAAATAAATTAATTCAACTTATACAACTACCGTATTAATAATAACAATATAAAATATCGTAAGCTGACAAACCGTCTACGCTCAGAACCGTTTTTTGTATTTATATTATAATTATATTATATCATTGAATTCAAATTTAAATCCTTCCATTACAGTCACCAAATTTTCACCTGTAACTGTACAGCAGATTGACTACCATTTACCCGTTTTTAATATTTATCTTATTTTTACTTTATTGCTTATGACACTACGATTATGTATTATATACTTACACATTAAATATTTCTTATTGGTCCATCAAGGCTGCCAACTATAACGGATTACTAGCAGGTAATGGTAACGCTTTTGCGGCCTTAATGTGTGTTATTTGTGTTATGAAATTAATTCTCAAGAATTAATTAATAGATTTAGTTTAAGGGGTTCATTTCTGGGTAAAATTTTATTATATTTTAAAATAAATTAATGATTTTATACAATTTTGTTGTTGTTAAATTCAACATATTATACTCTATTTAAGTTTAAAAAGTAATAAAACATGTACTGGCTTAAAAATATGGTGAAGACAATAGATTTTAATCGATCATAAACAAAATAGCTTAGTAACCAAATAATTGTATGAAAAACCATTACGTAGGTAGTAAATAAATCATTTAACAATAAATGCCGACCGACTATATTCCAGAGGAAAATGGAGAAGAAACTTTATCTGTGCGATATCTGTAACAAGTCGTTCAGCAAAAATAGCAGTTTGACTGCACATCGACGCACACACACTGGTGAAAAACCGTACGCGTGTGATGTGTGCGATAAGTCGTTCTCTGTAAGTGGCAGTTTGACGGAACACAAACGAATTCACACCAGAGAAAAACCATATGCGTGCGATGTATGTGACAGTTCGTTCACCACAAGTAGCTATTTGACGGTACATCGACGCACACACACTGGTGAAAAACCATACGCGTGCGATATATGCGACAAATCGTTCTCCACAAGTAGCAGTTTGACAAAACATCGACGTACACACACTGGTGAAAAACCGTACACATGCGATGTATGCGACAAATCGTTCTCCACAAGTAGCAGTTTGACTGCACATCGACGCACACACACTGGTGAAAAACCGTACGTGTGCGATATATGTGATAAGTCGTTCAATGCAAGTGACCATTTGACAACACATCGGCGCACACACACTGGCGAAAAACCATACGCGTGTGATGTGTGCGATAAGTCGTTCTCTGTAAGTAGCAATTTGATGATTCATCGACGCACACACACTGGCGAAAAACCATACGCATGTGATGTGTGCGATAAGTCGTTCTCTGTAAGTGGCAGTTTGACGGAACACAAACGAATTCACACCGGAGAAAAACCATATGCATGCGATGTATGCGACCGTTCGTTCACCACAAGTAGCCATTTGACGACACATCGACGCACACACACTGGCGAAAAACCGTACACATGCGATATATGCGACAAATCGTTCAGTGCAAGTTGCAATTTGACGACACATCGACGTACGCATACTGGCGAAAAACCATACGCGTGTGATGTGTGCGATAAGTCGTTCTCTGTAAGTGGCAGTTTGACGGATCACAAACGAATACACACTGGAGAAAAACCATACACGTGCGATATATGCGACAGTTCGTTCACCAGAAGTAGCTATTTGACGATACATCGACGCACACACACTGGTGAAAAACCGTACGCATGCGATATATGCGACAAATCGTCCACCCAAAATAGCTATTTGATGATACATCGACGCACACACACTGGCGAAAAACCGTACACATGCGATATATGCGACAAATCGTTCAGTGCAAGTTGCAATTTGACGGCTCACAAACGAGTTCACACTGGAGAAAAACCGTACCCGTGCGATTCATGTTACAAGTCGTTCTCTAAAATAGCAATTTGATTGTACAAAAGCGGATACACACGGCACACCAGTCGGATTGATAAAATATCTATGATCCAAGGGCCAATCCAAAATATGATACATCATACTAACATTGTAGTATTGTTGTGACACTGTTAAAGTGCTTATTTTGTCATGTACATTGTACATAGTTGATTCCTAATACAAAATTGACAATTTTGTCATAATAATATGCATAAATAAACACTACATTTCGTATTGTTTTCAACTTTTGTCAAATTAATATTTCAAAAATGAAGAGGCGTGAAAATTTCATGAATGCTGTGTTTGATACAATCAATAATCTTTTCAAATCAATTTGTATCCGTTTTAGTATCTCAGTGAACTAATCACAGAAAAAATATTTGTGATAAAGATAAAATTTAAATGCTTTGAATATTAATTTGAATGTGTTACATACTAACAAATGACACTAACTATTGTACAACAATTTAAAAACAAATTATAATGACTAGAAAATAAAAACAATAATAAATTTCCAATTAAACATAAATTATTATACTTGTATTGATACTTTTATTTATAATAAGTTGCCGGTAAGTATTTTAACCACACAATTATAAGGCAATAATTTATTGATAAATGAAACCTTGATTCTGAACAAACGAAAATATGATAAAATAGCGTGTTATCACTTTATCATTTATCTACTGCGTAATACCACAGTACTAAATTATAATGACTTCCAAGTTTTAACTTTAAACGCGTACATAAAAATATTTAGAGTGTGTATTTTTAATGTATGGGCTATTGGGTCCTTATGACGACCCGTTTTCCGAAAGGCCAAAAATGGTATGTCCACCTCTCCAGCATTCGATTTTTCTAGGTTTCTTTTATGCCAACGTATTTTTACTTATTAAAGAAGTCTCGAAACGTATGTGCACGTTCCGTGAAAGTATAATCACACTCTATATCGAGTCTGGTAGTTTAGCAGATTACATGGACAAGATCAAAACATCAAACGAAACTCCTGTGAGAAAATAAAACGTGTCTCATCGATCGTTATTATCACTGTAAACTTGACACGTGGTGAATTTCGTTTTTATCGTACCATGTTATCATTATAAAATGTATGGGTTATCTTCGTTTTTGCTTTATAACCAGAGAAGCTGTATAAAACTTATTATGATATTTGCTTACCCTGGATGTAACCCATTTAACTGTAAAAAAAAAATAATTTTGCTCATACCTAATCTAAATAAAAGTACAATAATAGGATAGTAATATAACTATTATGTATCGTTAAGTTATTATTAAAACATAAAATACATTTTACATTTTAATTTTAAGAGTCACTTCATCATTGGTACTGCATCACACTTATGAATGATAAATATATATTTTTTAAATAGATCTTTTACACTCAAGTATTTAGTTCCATAATATGAACACTTTATTTTATTTTATTATATTTAAATAATAAAGATTATATAGGTACGTTATAATGAGGCCACCCCTTGCTGCAGTGTAGTTGGGTCAATATAGATATGAATAATATTTTGTGGATACATTTAGTTTATTGATCTATTTACATTTCATTACTTAATACAAAATACATATAATACGATCGTGACAGGATACAACAAATCGGTTTTCCAAGAAGTTATAATAAATTTAAACAAATTATAGTCTAAAAACGTTATTTATTTATTACATCTTTTATTCACTTCTGCAGTTTCAATAGGTTGTTAGCATTTTCTTGTTAATTATTAATGAATCAATACCATTTCGACTACTGTAATGAATTATTGGTGTAAATCGACATCGAATGATTACCACAGTTGTATCAACTTCGGCACAAACCATTACAATATATATTATTGCGTAATGCATTTAATTGAGATGCTAATGAAGTAAAATTTACTGACATTGTTTTACTCGCGCTCAATAAATTGTTTGTTAATTTTTCTTTATTTTTTTGTAACGTAATTACTGATTAGTGTTTGCCGATACAGATACGGCCGTGCTGATTCCGTGATAACACAATATTATATTGATACTTTGGTATTTAGGTCGAACTCAGTTTACCAACTTAAATTAATTTGTGAGTTAGGTCTAGTTATTTTTTTTTTCGATTATAGCTTTTTTCCTTCTTTTTTATTGATTTAAAATACTTTTTTAGATAAAAATAAAATAATTTCGTCGCCATAGGTTAGGTTAGGTTAACTACTAGTTAATTTACGTAAAATCTATCAGAATATTCGTACAGAAGTAGGTGGTACTTATAATATATATCTTTCACATTTGCACGTCTTTATAAGCATCATTAAGCAGACACTATGTATTATAGCAGTGAATATATATAGTGGAAACGCATTTTCTGAGACTTTTCACGGATAAGACTTCTTTCCCATACGAGTTTTATATTCGCAGAATGTATAATGTTTACAGAACGAACCATTTTGATGAAATAATTTTAAATAGGCATCACATAAAGACGTTTTGTGTCCCGCGGGACTCTGTGTATGTTTCATAAAGTCACAATCAATTTAGAGAAACGACTTAACGTACAATAAACTGCACTCAAATAAAAGGCATTTCTTCAGACGCTTTTCCCAGTTATCGTGAACAATGTATATTGTATTTCATATACTTATTATGGATATAAATTATTTTACAGTGACATTTTTTGATTACTTGTGCGCTTTATTAACGCACAATAATCCATTAGGACATGATATTATTTAACTTTTATCAACTTGTTCGGTATGTAATAAACAAACAACAATTTATGGTTACAATAATGAATGGTTTGCTTGCTGCGAGGGGAGGTACTACTACAGTCGATCATACTAAAAGGCGCGGTATACAAACCTATAATAGCCTCACAGAACTGTAAGACTTTGGTTCAAAGAATTTTAATTTCGTAAACAGTTTTTGATTTTTCAACAAAAAAATATGTTTTAATTGAATGCATTTTATAAATTTGTTATTTCATATGTTTTGAATATTAAAATTTGTTTTAAGTACATATATATACCTATGTATACCTACAATACATTTAAAAAATATATACACTATACATCATACACATTACATACCCCCGTGCGAGTGTATATTAACGTACTATGGTCTTGACCGATTACACGAATTTTAACATAATAATATATGTAAAGCGTACTTTTTAAACGTTACCGTACTTATATTTATTTTCTTATATTTTTTTATTTCCGAATTACTAGTGTTTGGTTATGTGATGGTTTTATATTATTTTAATATAATTACTGTAGTGTCATTTTATGTGATAATTTTATATTATTTTAATATAAGCCCCAAAAATATGAAATTTTTTCTAATAATTATCTTAAGGCATCAAAATGCAGAAGTTCAGGAATGTTGTGTTATGAAAATGAATGTAGCGAAATAACTAAAACAATCATCTTACATTATAATAGGTACATGTGATAACAAAAAAATATTTGTTAATCTATAAAATGTGTTCTATGAACTACTGTAATATTATCAAAAACTTCGATGTAAACTTATATCAATAGTTCTAAAACAATATGTGCACACATTTTAGTGAAACTGATCGAACGATAATTTTTTCAACTAATGAAAAATAAATGCAAATGAAGCAAAGCGGTTTTATCAGCTTAGTTAAATCATATTTTCTCGTTGTGTATTGTATATGGATTTTAGATTTGGGCCCACCGAATAGGTAGCTATACTGTTTGGTAAAATTATACGTTTCAGTTAAAATAACTGTCACTATTTTTCATTTATTTTTTACCATTAAAACTACAATGTCCAGTGTCTGTTACATTGCCATCAGAGATAAACCGAAATGCTTAACTGTCTTTCGCACTTTTCAATTTATTTAAACGCACAGTACCCGTTTCAAACGGTCAGATATAATAGTGTATGGTATTTTAATTTTACGAATACCTTAAACGGTCGTTAACAAACTGATAAATTCCAATTAAATTTCTCGACTACATATTTCGACCTTTTTTATACATAATTGTAACTGTACGTGCTGTGCCTAACGACGCAACGCACGCGCTAAGTCCATTTGTTAGAAATAATAAAATAATAATATATAAATATAATATTATGTGCACCGAAGCGATCGACGGCTTCGTGGCTGTGTTGCAGAGGCGATCGCAGTTGATGATTTTAATAAAATATAATCACATGCGTATTATTTTATTATTATGATATAACAATGTGGCATGTCGATATTATTATCAGTTTTAGAGACCGCGTGCTAAATATTACTCCCGGTTCTATTGTTGAACATAAACGCGAGTCATTGTTACTTTTTTTTTTGTCCGCTGTTGTCCGCCTTCCATACTGTTTATTGGCGCGCTAATGAAAAACCGAATTACGAACGGCCGCCGTAGTGGCGTTTAGCGACTCGGTTAGTATAACCATCACGGTGTTGAGCTTACCAAACTATATGTATATTATATAAATTATTATCATATAGATATAACGTTATAATCGAGTTAAATTAGGTTACAGTAAGTTCTATGTAGTATGGTATTGTTGTATATTCCGGTCTATGACTTCGGCGGCGCATAACTGACTTAATTAAATAATATGTTAAATGTTTATAGAGTCGGCGGCGCGTGCCGTACCAGAAATAATCATAGGTAAGCTTCGATCGAATGTTAAAAAAAAACGAGAAATCTAATCCATATAATTGGCATAGTATCTATACATGGACACCGCTTAGCTATAAATTGTTGTATACCTCGCGGTTTTGCGACATTTGAATAATAATATTACCCATAAGAATGTCGAACGATTGACTGCTGCAATATTACTACCAACTACCTGTTGAGGTTTCGTTGTCCAATGATTTTGCACTACCGTAGCAGACTTCCTGCCAACCCCGTACGATGATATTATAGAGAAGCGGTTTGTTGCCGATAATATTTTGTTGCGAACCCTTTTCAGAAGACTCGCTGTAATTATATTCGAGCAACCAGTCCGGACGGGAACGTAGGTTCGTTACGTTTCGTTGTGGTTCGGCTCTCGAAAAATGTTTGTCGCGCCACCGACCACCGACTGCAGTGCACAAGAGAGCCTCCGCGTGGTACGAACGAGGGACAACTCTCGTCACGAGTCCGTAGAAATATTGTCGACATCCAATGATAATATTATAAATTCTGCCCACTGCACCGTAGAACAAGATTCGAATACGGACGTACGCGGATCCGCAGCAAAAGCACATTATTACGGATCGTTTCATATTGTTCACAGATATCCGGCCTGTTGTAGTAGGTGTACAATGGGTTTTTTCCTCCGTCGACCGACCTATATGGCCCCACGAGTGTATAACCACGACGGACAATATGAAAGTACGTCTCGCGTTTACTGCACTCGTGATTTCCGCGGGGTCCCGGCAGTGCTATAATATATTATATTATATATATTTGTGCAGTCCTCGGAGATATATATATATATATTAACGCGGTCGGTGGGGTAATTAAAAAGTGCATTGCACCCTCGAATTACATTATTATACTCATTGACGTGTATAATATATAATATATATATATATTATTGTATAATACGTTAACAAACGCGTCTTTGCAATGGATGTGTTCGCCCCCCCCCGCCGATCCGGAAAACCTTTTTTTTTTGAGTTTTTCGTGAGGACAAAAGCGCACTCTCCTAAGCCATTGTCGAAATGCGCGCACGCTGCACAGTCTGCAGCAGTGAAAGTGCCGCACGCTTACTACCGCAGCCCTCCCATCATTCGCCGCCCGCCGTCAACTGATTACACCCTGTCGCGCCCGCATGGTTAAAGGCGTATAATAATATGTACCTATGTATTATGAAGTATTATATTGTAATACCGTCCGACGACAAAGCTTTCCGAAAAATAAAAACAAAACCGCCGGAGAGCAAAACAATATAATATACGCTGTACATAAAATTTAATCGAATATATTCGGGAATAAAATTATTATAGAAAATGTAATGGTAAACGCCACGACCTATTATACCTAGATGAGCCATTACACGCGCCATGGCGTGCAGGCATCACAGTGACGGATCCAAAAGTCATCCGGGGAGGGGGGGGGAATTAAAAAAAAAAAAAATCGAACACCCCCTTCCAACTTGTATCCGCCACAGGGGCAGCAAGGCATGTGATATAGGCACCAGGGCGGTGTGCTGTAGGCAGAAAGGCAGGTATATCTACCACCCATATATAGGTACTAATGATATTACGCGTATAATAATAATATATATATTATATAACGCGTATACTTCTGCAGTGGATATTATATTACACTGCAGCAAGTGCACACGCGGACACCGCGATAAATTCCACCCGGAAAAGTAGGTATGCACATTGCACAATTTATGTGCAGTTCACCACCGCGACCGTGGTACATAATAATAATAGTATATGAGTGTGTGTGTGTGTGTGCATATATATTATATATAATATACCGCTATAATAGTATTATGCACGTATATAATAATAATATAATACAACCTATACGTGTGTTCGCGTATGCGTTGGTCGGTGGGGTACTGTTGAGGGGAGGGGGTGGTGGGGGGGTGGTGCGCGCGCGCGAAGAACGTACCGCCGCAGTGCGCCGATGAAATTAAAGCTGTTTATTATACGGCAACGATGTTTTAGGGTTAATTTAATCCACCCCGTCGCCACCCACCCCATTCCCTATAAACCTACCCGCCGTCACCTCGCGCGCCCGCTCGTGTATATGTATACCGACGGCCGGTAGTACGCCGCCACTTTTGCGCGAGGTCGGGGAAAACACTTTGGCTCGAATTTTTTAATCGGCTTCCTCGCCCCTCGCCCCAACTCATGCCGTATATATATATGATCTATATAATATTGTGTATTATATATATATATAATATATGCTTACGCGCCGCGGAGAGGAAAAAAACCACACCACTATTATAATATATACGCGCGGTACCTACGCGAGCTGAGTTTTATAATCGGCTCCTCGAACGCTATTCTTTTTCGTATACTATACGCGCGTGTGTGTGTATTATAAAAGAATTTTTTTTTTTATATATATATCGTACCGGGGTATTGTATGGATCCGACTGCCGTTATATTATAATATGCGGAAGAGTCCGGCGCGAGATTAAATTTTTTTTTCCCCCTAGCGAAACGTTTTATTGTTTCATCGTAGGCGAAAACTACGGATTCTTCGAAACAATACTGCGAGGGCTGTACTATATTATACCTAGCACGGTTTTCGCGCTCTACTACAGCCATTGATAACACTTCTGACTTTTCTAAGTGCACGTCACGATCATAGGCGTAGGAATATTACAATATAATATATGGATGTTGAATTTTTTTTAACGCAAGACTATCGTTGAATTTTTTTTTTTGCTGTCAATTCGTCAAATTTGTTTTCGTACGGATTTAGTGACTAGAAACTTAACGCAAGCTTACGACTTAAAAATAAAGGTTATTATGCAGTGAGTTTTGATGTATTCAAAATATTATGTAAACCATAATTATTTCTGTTTCATATTATTATACTGATTTACAATTACTTTTACGCGTTCTGACCATTTATTGCCGACTGTGTACTGTATTAAACCACTTAAAACGCTTATAATTCATAAATAATGACCAGGGTAGTTATACTCTTTTCAATTTGGAATAGTAACAAAACATTCATTTTTTTTCTAAAACTAAAAATACCGTAGACAATTATATTTGTTTTAATGAGGGTTGGATTTTTTTTGTCATTAATAACCTGCAAAGCTGTGCATTTTAATGCACTAAAAAAGTATAAAAATAATAAAATACAATTTAAATAGAACCGTCTTCAAGGTTATTTCTGTTGTTATTGTTATTCATATCATTCCATCGATGTGTATTTAAAAGATAAGAAACAAAAACACTACCTTCCTACACGAAACATTTTTTTAATGGCATTTTTTTCATCGACAATGCCAAAAAAAGCTATTGACAATAACAATCTAAAAGTAATTGGTCTTTGGGAAAAAAGATCAAATTATTTTTATTATTGGTCGCAAATAAAGAAAAACAACCAGAATTATGCATTATATCTAACAAAAAACGATCGTCGGAATGTCCGAAAAAACTATAAATTATTATATTGTACCAAAAACAAAATCCATATTGACCAAGAAAAATACATTTTTATTTTATACGTCGTATATTTTCATAACATTACCGAAGAATGTAATTTTTTTATCAAATTGTCTCTACTTAAAAAATGTTTTGATTTAACGCATTTTATCCGTTACCTACTTGATATCTAGATCATTTTGAGTCTTAAACATATGTCTTTTAAATAATATAGACGATTACACATCTGACCGGGTTAATGGTTTACTTGTGCTTATAGTATTATTTGAATGTCGTAAATCTCGGAGATAAGTTTTGTGTTAACGAGTGTTGTGTTGTATAGGTGTAAAAGTGTACGAAAACCAAATGCGATGCTCATCGATCAGCTCGATCAGCGTAATATTATTATTATAAATTATATTTTATTCAAACGGAAAAAAAACTGTGATTTAATATTATTGTTATTAGCCTGTTCGTTTGTCTATTAACTTATTTCGTTGTTATTAAGTTGGTCGTGGAGTTTATATTATGCTACAATTAATATACGATATTTTTATCGTCTAGACAAATAAAATCTAATCGGTCGTCCAAAAACCTCGTGGTTTAATCGTATCGCAGTCGAATTCGAAACGTTTCTACGAGCGCATCATCTGCATGCGTATTCGATTACCAATCGACGTTTACTGTTTTAAAGCATTTCGTTACGTATAAAACACGATTTCATATATTATTTTTATTTAATAAAAAAATCCTGAAAATTTATCGCCACCGTTATAAAATATTTATCGATACCATTTTACGAGCGACTACAGTGATGTTATCCTTGTAATATTATTAAACATTCTATAAAGCGCAGTTGAACACATTACGCGTATTTTGGAAAAGCTTCGGCAGTATAATAATATTATGCGTATTTGATAATATCAATTTCTGCGCAGTCGATATTGTTTTACGATCGGTATTAAAGACCGTAAATAGGCTTTTTATCATTCAGTGGGAAAATTAATAGCTCACGAAACTCGATTATTATATATCCACACACAGTATTATTCATCGGTGACATTATTAGAATATAAAAATGCAAAATTATAATATAAAAATACCATATAATAATATTTAATGCAAATAGATTTTTAATCGGATGATAGTTTCGGTCAGGTAATTTTATGTGAGTGTTAGTATTTTCCATATATCTATATTTATACAAAAAATGTAATTAATTATTGTATGGATTTGAGAAAATAATCAAATTGGCACGAAAGAATAAAAATATCATGTATTCCTGATAGCGGTGGACACAAACTCGACGAAATGTTGATATTTTTTTCACCCTTAACACAATTTAATAATATTTCAACCGTTAACGCATATAGTTTTATAAGTAGTTAGTATTCTGTATAATATTAATTATATATTATAATGGTTATTATTATTTCTCGTTTTGAACACGACACTAAACGCACAACGCACTACTACAATATGCGTGCAAAGTTAAATTTATAAGATTTGATTGCAGTGTCCCGTAAATCTCGAGGAATTTCCGCGAAAGTGCATCGGGCAGGTGTACCTATATAATAATATATTTATGTACAGAAAGAACATTAACGGATTTTACCACTGCAAATACACAGAGGACCGAAAATGGGCGTCATTAAAACTAACCGTAAACTCGGTCGATTAATTATGTGCGAGTTTAATTTAGTGTTAATGTAAGTTTTCACTAGATCAAAACGAACGATTTCGTAATATAATAATATTATTACGGTGTTCAACGAGGACGGTTCAAATTTCGCGGACTTTTGTTTAACGCGCGTTATTATAATAATATTTGCGTCCTGAATTTTTTTTTCGCTAACGAATTAATATCCTTGCTGTTCCATACGGCAAAATGATATGGCTGTAGCAGGGACTGGAACCTTTTGAATTTATCGGTATCGGTTCTGGTACTGGTTCTCCAAAAATAAAATTACTGTTCCGGTTCGGTTCTGGCCTTTTGATAAAAAAAAATTTAAATGTTCCAAATAATTTTGATACCGATTCCAGACAATTTATGTACCGAAAAGTATATATATTCAAAATACCTATCCGGAATGCAGGTTTGATTAACTGCAGTATGAAAAAAATTAGATAACTCATATGATCATACATAGTATAATTTTATTTTTGAACCTTAAAGAACCTATTTAATTTAAAAATGCCGGGTCGGTTCTGGTACTTTATTTATTAAAATAAAGGTTCTGGTTCCGGTTCTTAATTTTTGAAGGTTTAAGCTCCAGAACCGGTTATTTTAGGTTCGGTTCTAGTCCCTAGGCTGTAGGACTCTGGTGGTCGATCGCTACGATATTATAAAGTAGTAATATAATAACATGCACAAGGGCGTAGCAATAAATTCCATCAATGGGGGGGGGAGGGCAACCAATTGTATTTTAATTTTTGTAACCCAATTTAAAATTTCGTTTAACATCAATATAATATTTGTTATCTATTGAAGTTATGGGAGGGAAATCCCCCCCCCTTGAAACCCTTTACTATCCCTGAGACATTTCGTACGTCGTTCTATTATAACATAATGCCTTTACGTATCCATAGAATCGCAGATACAATGATGTGTTTCATTTATAGTTCGATGAATGATTATTATTTCACCCTATGTCTTCATAAATTTGCGCCTGCCGTGCGACATTCTGTACGACGGTTCACTATAATATTATGATGTATTATAAATTATTAACATATTATTATAACCCACGAAATCCCAGAAAACCGATTAACATGATTTATCAATAATAAGCGATGGTATTTTACATACCTTTTTCCTTTTATAATAATAATATGCGATAGAAAAAACAATATAAGTATAATATTATTTATTTTTTTGAAAAGCCGCGGAGGATGTCATCCACTCGACGAGTCGAGATGATCTACCCTTCTATATATTATTATACTTATACCCTACATTTTACGTGAATCAACCTCCCCTAGGTATTCGGCGTTCGCCGGGTAGTAAATGGAATTTTTTCCTTTCGGTCAGCGTAGGAGACGTGCCGAATACAAATGGTGCTCCCTTCACGTCGAATATAATCAGTCCGACTTCAACGCCGACAGGATGTACATGTCTTTGACGTTGAACGATACGGGACTGTTACCTAACGGTTGTCATAATATCTTAATTGTTTGGTTCTGTGGCTCTGCCATTACATAAATATATATATGTATGAGTATATGACAATAATATAAGGAAAGAGTTCCTTTTCATATATTTACTTTTTTTATTTTACACAATACAACATCGTCACTGGACCAGCAGATATAGAGTATAATGAGGAGCGTAAAGCGATTACTTTAAAAGGTACTTCATACTATACATTAAATATGTCATGTCGGCCAGTGTAATGTTCATTATTTATTCACTCACACATAGGCACATAATATGACGAAATAATATATTATGATAGGTATGACCATATTTTATAAAGGAGCATAATGGGTATTACGGTTTTTACAAACCGTAGGTATCTGCAATCCCAGTGTTGTAAGTTATAATTGTTGTTTTCGTAATATTTCAGGAAAACATCGATTGGTTATACCGCTTGTTTATTAATTGTTGTCAAAGACTCTTATGTAGGTATATAGGTTATACCTTTATGCATGCAGCAGCCATATTTCAGGGTTTCTCACCGAGTTTGCTCTACCCACCCGCCCGCTGGCCAGGTTGTGTTATAATAACATTGTAAGGTACTTCACAGCTTTCCTCCCGCATAAGCTTTAAGACTAACACAACTATTTCAGTGTTCTTAATGAAAATTAAAAATTTGAGTTTAAAAATATTTACATAAATTAAGTCCACACTGCGGCAATCACAAATTTTTAAGAAACCCCAGCACAAAGACTTTAATTTTCTTACTTTGAGGTTTGGTAAACCAACAAAATGCTAAAAGCTACTTTAAAATTGTAGACCGCTAAATTCGAGTTATTTATAATATAATATTTTAATAAGCACTTGCATTTTTCTTCGGAAATCTCTAAAATAGCAATCACTTTTCTCCGTTGTCGTGTTTTTTACAACTCATAATGCGTGTGTATAACGTACTCTTATAATCAAAGCCATTATAGGTAATAATATTATAATCTTTGAAGAAAATTCTAACTACGCTTTGCTCTGCATCATTTCCGTACGCATTTATTGTTTATTTATTAATTATTAGTTATTACACTGATATAAATGTCCCACTGCAGGGATTTAACTTATAACGTCTTGAATTTATAGTGTCAAATACGTCAGTCTTCGAACGCTTCAGAGGTTAGCCGTGTTTCGCCAAAACCGTAGGTAAATTATCGCGTATATAATATATATTAAATGTTCGGATATTCAAAAAAAGTAATTTCTCAGTTATTAAAATTATTAAAGAAGATAATAGTCCATAAAAATGGTTTTACAAAAATATAAAATAGATGTGATATCGCACCAAGTATTTATTATGCTTGTGCCATTTTTTACAAATTATTATAAATGTTAATTGATTAATATATGAATAACTACGATTTTGAAATTATCATATGAAGCCACCATATATTGTCATGGAACTATAATTATACTTTGTACACAACATTTTGAATGACTCAAAAACTACTCGTTCGATGTTTGATATAGGTAGTTACGTTAAAATTAACAGAAAAATAATCCGTTGAATAATTTGATAAAGTATAGAAAAGAGGGTTTTTATTTTTCAAGTACAGTAATTCGTATCTCCATATTGGACATTCCGTAAGTAGGTTGTAAGTAAGATTTTCCTTTTAACAATCTGAAAATATAGCTTCCAAGTATATTTACAAATTCTAAAAATCTTATTTCGAATAATTGTGACATCGAAGAAAAAAAGAGGTGATCGCTCTGCATATGCCTCTAATAATATTATGTGGTATACATACATGGTCGGCGTCGTGGCTTACACTTTGTTCGCGTCTAAAAGAAGGAAATACAATTTAAATCCATCGACTTGACATGCCATCATACACGTAGTATATGGTACAGTCCCTCTATTTATAACGCAAAACGAATAAACTGTCTTCCCACAGTCGACAGAGTGTGCATTAAAAATATTATAATATCGTTATTGGAATTGTTCCGTC
This sequence comes from Sitobion miscanthi, assembly GCA_008086715.1. NCBI lineage: Eukaryota > Metazoa > Arthropoda > Insecta > Hemiptera > Aphididae > Sitobion > Sitobion miscanthi. The sequence goes on along the minus strand of CM017801.1, from coordinate 7,343,524 downwards.
CCAGTTTCTTGCGGACGCGCAAGTAGGATGTACCCGGTATTAGGTTATATTTTATGTTTGATTAAGATAATGTGTAGGTACGACATAACTGCCGTGCAGTGGCGTACTCAGGAACTTTAAATGGGGGGGGAGGTTAAAATAGCAAAATGCCTAATCTATAATTAAGAAATACAATAATTATGATTACAGTGAAACCTAGATGATAACTCAAATTTTTTTTTTCGCCCCCAACCGATTTGAGTTTTCGAGATTCCACTGTATATGCATGTACACATAATATGTAATATGTATTTTTCGTGTTACCTATTTACCCCCTCACTTGAGCACGCTACTGGAACCGTGTAAAATATATTAACATTATTATGAGTCACGAAAACGATATGGACGATTTAGTTTGTCCATCATACCGCGATCATATACCATATACGCGGTTACACAAAAATAACGAAATACTTTAATAATAATAGCCGAAAAAAGTTTGGTAAACATATTACATCGGTAAAACTTACTAGCCACGTGTCTTTATAATACAAGTGTAATACTTTGGTGGCAACAGCGCACGTAAAGTGTATAATAAACTGTATTCAGTTACGCACACGGAAAAAATAAAAAGCAATAAGCTCGGTGGTACATTTTGTAGGTACCAAGTTAAAATTTTTGATATTACCACAAATTCCTATAGTATAATATCAATATCTCCCGTTAAAAGTCTCTGTTAATAATCCGTAAGTATAATAAATAACGATAGTATCCACGAATTGATTAAAAACCGTACACAATAATCTTACACCAATATTTTTCATCCCAATATTACAACAATTTGTATCATAAAACTGAGTTTTATAAACTTGGTTCAGTTCTTATATAATACTAATGTGTATATAAAAAAAATAATATTCTTATTATAATAGGTAGTTACAATTCACATTTATTATTATTTAAAAATATAAATTGAAAAATCTAGCGATTGCCTACTCTGAAAAATCACTCCAAGCATAATATTTGGAAAACGTGTCCATGTGCATAGGTACTATAATACATTTTTTGTCAGTTTACATATAAATTAAATTAAAATTTATGTTTATACATTTTTCTTCCATCAATGAAGGGCACACGTTAAAGGTTTTTTTCAAAGATTATTAAATCAGATTCATTGAATAACATATTTTTTAGGTTAAGATAAATACGCTTTTTTTTACATTTTAAACATTTTATTCAAAAAAACGTGTGTGTGCAAGCATGTGTATATGTACTATGAAGTGAAACTTCTTTCGTAGTTTTTAGTAATAGGTATCTGGGATTTTCTGAAAATGAACAATCTCGCAGCAAGGACTTATAATATGAATTGATAGGATTTTAGATTCAAGTTCGTGATACAAATAATTAATTAATTTGTTTGATTCTTTTTATACTCATTCTATTTATTTTATTTACCCTCTTTATTTATTTTACTTATTAACAGATTTAATTTAATGAGGGGCATCGTTTAGCTTTAGTTCCAAGCTTTAACCATAGTATATAACCAGCAATCGTTTCGATATATATATAAGTATTATTATAAACATGATTATTATATAGTTATTAATTATCTAAATAGATAATCATAATAACAATAATAATACTAATGTTTATAATTTGAATTAACTTACAGTATAATATAATATTAAAACAACGCTCTATCTAACTATTCCACACAATACTAATAATCGGATTTATAAGTTTTATATTTTTAATTTTCAAGGAAATTAGATTGCATGAGTCGTGAGCATAATTTCGTTGCAAATTTTATAACAGAATTATAGACCAAGAGTGATATAAAATATGTGAAGCTAACACGTCCATATAAATCTGAGGATTTATCAAGGAGATTATAACTAAGCATAGGCATATTAATAGTAGCCTTACATTGTCTGTTTCTCTCGCACACACATGTTGGCTTCAATGAATAATATTATATATTAAACAGCTATCTTTCCTGGTCTATTATATCATGTGTATATATATTCCCGAATTGCCTTCGATAAACTGTTGATAAGGAAAAACAACTAGCGCTCATTGCATTAACACCACACGATATAAGATACCGGCGGACTTCGTGATTATCAATCATAATCGCGTATTTGTAACCGGTAGGTATGAAATGAGTCAATTTATTTAAACTTCTACAATTGTTATTATAGAGCTACAATACTAATACATTTTTCTTATCAGTCAAAAGTTGAGATACTATACTGCAAGGGTCTCGTTATCGCGTCTAGTAACCAGCATAATATCTTTACAATAGTGCATTGTTTTGTTTATATTATTTCCACTCTGCTGAAGTAGGTCAAAATGTGATTTCATACACGCATGCAAATGCACAGTGCACACACGTGATATTCGTCACAATAATAAATAATAACGTTGGCCCGAAGGATATATACGCGCAATCAGGGATTGCAAATCGTCGGGACAAGTTTAGGTGTTCACCATCAAGACGGTTGTACATTATATATGACACTAGAAAGGAACTGATGAAATTGTCTCGGGGCACGACGAGTGAAGCTAAAAAAATATACATTCGCACTAGCGCGCCCGTACATATAATATATTAAATTTCTATACAAATTCTCGTAATACGTTCGCATATACTTTTTTAGTTGTACGGACGATAAAAATAATAATAAAAAAAAATAATAATAAGGAAAAAAAACGGCAATAAGAAAAACTCCATTAAAGAATTCATAATAGAATAGAATTTTTTTTCCGTTCACTCGGAACCACTGATGCACGCCCGGGACTTGGGTTTTAGTGACGAAAATCTTTGAGCAAAACTCTATTATGTCGTCGCCTCTCGCCTCGCCACTCCGGGAAAGTCTCTCGTCACCGCAGTGCATATATATTTATATAATATGTCAAGCAATAATATGTTGCATTTCATTCGATAGTATCGCATCGGTAAGAATGGGTGAACAATACAATATGATATTATACAGCTGCTATTACTTGATAATATACTAGAACAGTTGAATATACACCATGACAGTGTTATATGGATTTGATGTGGAAAATGGCGAACGATTGTCTGTGCCGGACGTCAATTAAAAATACCAACGAATGTTTCGAGTAAAAAAGGAACCGAAACTTTAAACACAACTGAGTAAAACTGCGGATATTATATATAGATATATACACTTTTTATAAATTATAATGGTATTTATAAATAGGTACCTTATGATAAAATTCTGTATAATTATTGTAGAATTCATAAACGTGAACCTCCAGACAGTCTCGACCGCTGAAATGTTGTCCATTATTCGGAGGTGCCCGCTATTCAGAGAGTTCAGATTGTAGAAAATTTGTAGTTGGTTTCCAAGAAAACATCTGCTATTGGGAGGTGTCCGTTATAAGGGAGATTTTACTGTACATTTTTGTGTAGTCTGCTTTACAATCCAATCTTATAATTTAATACATGTATGAAGTTTAATATTAGTTCACCGAGTGTTATAGTTTATGTTAACTTTGTTGGTATTTTAAAATCTTAACGTACAATTTTAATATACGTTTATTGACTATATACTATGTTGTCAATGTGTGGTTTAATTCATTTTTCGGGAACTTTAATATTATACCTATTGACTTAACCCCAATTAGTGTGCAATTCATAAAAATTAATAGATATTCCGGGACAGACGATTTGAATTTAAGTATAGGTAATTCTAGTTATTAATTTTTAGTCTAAAATGTAAGCTTTCAGAAAAAAATATACACTCTTTATGTTAAATACATTTTCTTAGTCAATTAGGTAATTTGTGATGAATCTTCTAATACAATTTTTTTTTTACATTTTAAGTACCTAGCTACTTTTAACATACACCACTTTTTGAAAAAAATCGTAACCATTAATTGTTTAACCCTTATTTTTAATATCACATTTTGAAGGATTCTTTATATGTACAAATATCGAACATTTAGCCTAGAGTAGGGGCACTGTTTAAAATAACATTGAAAGTTTACAGTACATTTATTATAAGTTAATTATTATATAGTGCAGTTTCAATGGATACTCTGTGACAACAAGGTCATCCAGTCATAACTCCTTATTGATGAAGAGTCGAACACATTTTATAAGTTAATGACAACTGTTTGCTAACTACTAAAATACTGCTAGTCCGATCAAAAGCCCGTTCAGAGATATTTTTGTGGTTCCTTTTTTATTTACATTTATTTTCAGAACATCAAATACTTTTAACAAAAACCTGCTGGTAGCTAGTTTTTACACTTACTAGGTAGCTTTTCCATAAATAATAATACATTTTACACGTCAACCGACATTATATTTTAAGAACCTTATTACCTAAGTAAATAGTATATAATTAATTGTCTTATAATTAAATGATGACCCAAACAGCATTTTTAAAATATTTTAAGAGTAACTCAAATCATATTTCATCAGAAATATTATTGAATTATTGGTAAAACATTTCGTGTACAATATTGTAGGAATATATATGAAAATATCATTAAAATATTTGGAAAATGTTTTGTGTAGAATATTTCACGTCTATTTTCTAATACAATTATGATACAAATATTAAATTATACCTATTCCAAACTTGTATTAGGTACTTTTTTTAAATTTATTATTTTATAATATATATAATATATATAAATATAAATAAAATTTATCTCCCGATGGTCAATGGCCGGCCACGATGACAAAGTTATCTTTATTGAAAAAAAAACAAATAAAATAAGTTTCAAAAGTCCGATATCAGTTATAATTATAATATAGTATGTATTATACAACTATAGCTTTAATTTTGGTACGATTGTTGTCGACGATAACGGTTTCCTGCGGAAAAAAACATAAAGTTTGACTAAAAATAGATGAAGACCAAACCACATTTCGTCGAATACCCACCAATGAAAACAGAAGCATTGTTCTGGTAACTGAGTGAATTTTAAAGCCATAACATGTCTATACTATAATTAGTGTCAACTTCCGGTTGACCTCTTCCTCAGAGGCAACGCCGCGCTGCATCAGTCATCTACTTGGTGTCGACCGCGGCACTCAACATTCTAAACATCATCAATTAATTTAAATTACCTTTTTTTTATTTTATTTGATGTTTAATAACTATACAATTTTAGTATAGTAAGCATATTGTGATACAGACTTTTACACGTAATATATTATAAGACACGGGGATTTGAGTGGAGAAGTCGTCCACTGGTGATACTCTGATATTTGGGATATAATATTAAAATTGCATAGGAGAACTAGGAGAGAGTTGACGATATTATTGTTTTTAAGTAGCCAAGTGATGACTGTCGTAAGAAGCGATAGGATTTATTATTGATTTTAATTCAGCCATAGTTGTCGAGAGCTGGGGTGATGTCTTCAGATGATTGGTCTGGAGTAGGTGAGGAATTATTGATTTAATTCAGGATTATATTACCACTTATATATACTGTTAAAAAATATCTTAATATACATAAATATATTGAAAGGAAATGAGGCCTCTTGATTATCTTAATTGATCTTCGGGGACCTGCGTCGATTTTAATCCATAGACGATCCCTCTCTGGATGGGCCTGCGTTCGATATTCGTTCAGAAAACTATTCAGCTTCATAATATTATTAGGAACACAACAAAGACAACAATCGCTGCTGTTAAAAAAAAAAAAAACTAAAAATAGCTTCACCAAGAAACTGTAATAATAACCGCCTAGTATATTATATTTGAAAGTCCCAATCGTGTTCGGCGTCGCGGGGTAATCTGTATATTAATATGCACGCCATGATGCCTCTGCTGATTTGGAAAGAATTAATTGGCGTGGCCTGTACGTTATTGGATTGTATGCTATAACATCGATTTTACAAAACATTAATAATAAATTATTCGAAATCAGTGGACATAATATTATTATTAATATTGCGGTAGCAGTACAACAACTGTCGTCCGCCATCTCCCGAAATAATTGTTTTCAATCGCTGTGTTCAATCGACCTCTCCATCATTGTCTGCGATAGTACCTTGTCGGAAATATTATATTTTTCAAATCGCATAACAGAAAAGGTGTGTATTATTCCACGCGTCAAAAAATAAATAAAATGTTTAATTTTCCGACAGAACAGTTTCTGTTGTGCGTCGCGGTGACAAGTATAAAAAACACGAAGTCACTTATATTATACGCCGTGGTCCGTCATCGTGTACCTACCGATGACTAAATGCGGCTTTGACGCCAAACCAACGATGATGTCAGTGTATATTATGTTATTTTAATACTGTGTGGATTGCTAAATTGTATTTATCTTTGGGCATTAGCAGTATTATCTGCAATTTTCGTAGCTCGATACGACAACAAAGCTGCACCGCGGAACGATATATTTCATGAGGTTATTATATCATTCACCGCGGCGGTTTCGCCATTAATCAAAATATAAAAAATAAAATAGTATCGTGTTCTCGACGTGTTCCGGGGTGGGGAAATGAAAAGAAAAGGCGACAAAAAAAAAGTGTTTGATCGTCGCGTTGACGTCGCTGTCGTCTTAATAATAATAATAATAATAGTAATAATATTATATAGCAGCGTGTATTTTTAATGTCGTAATATTGGCGAGGAGAGAAAAAAATATGAAAACAACAAACGTCTTGTTAAAAACGTCTGTTCGACACGATTATATACGATAAATATACGATACGGACCGTAAAAAAAAATGGTCTTTTGACCGGAATATTGTTTTGCCCGAACCCCTCCCGCGATCACAGTTACCGCTTTCAGCAGTCGTCGATTAGCATAAAACAGTTTAAAAATAAAAATAAAAATCCGTCTACTGGTGCATACTATATATTATATGTTTATACATATAACGCTTCTATCACCGTACAAAGCGTCTAACGTTTAGCTTGTATAGCAGCTATATCCTCAACCTGCGAGTTTCGACAACCTCAGAGGTCACCAACCAATTGAATAAATACCTTTACGGTCCTTAACACAAATGATCAGTATCATGGCGTTAATGACGCAGATGCTCAAGAAGATAATTTCCAAATCTATTGGAAAATTAGGTAAATATGTACCAGATTTTGGGTTTGTCACTTTGAACATTTCAAGAAACATTGGTGTATTGTGTATATTACAATATTACCTATATACATCGACCCCAACGGAATATTATACATAACTTTCTTAGGGGGGGGGGGGAGAGTGAACATTATCCTAACATTTTAACACAAAAAATAGGTGTTTTAAAGTAGATTTATGATAAACGAAGTCATTAGTGAATTATAAAAGGTTAGTTCTATCCCTATAGCTATGTCAATATTTAATCTTTATACATTTTTTTTTCGGAAACTTTGGCTATTGGCATTTTTGTAAGGGATTTGCGGTTGGTTGAGGAAAACGTGTATGAGGGGCGAGGATTCATCCCTAAAAACCCGGGTGGTCACCCATCCGGGAAGTAGCGACGTCGGCCGATGCTAGACCCCAATTATACATTATTATAAGCCAACATAATATATTTTCCGTCAAGATATACAACTATCGTTTTTGAACAACATCGTGTGAGCCAACAAATGATGATGAGTTCAGGAATAAGATCAGCGTAGTACATACCATGTGTGGTGTCTACCTAAAGACATAGTTGACATACCTATTTGTACTTTATCAAATTCGTATCATAGTACTACCGCAATGAATGTATTATAATATGTGAAATATGTATCAGAATGCAATAACTGCATTTTTCTATGAATACCAACAACAATATAATATAATATGTTTATTATTTCTCAAACAAACTGTATTTCATAAAATGTCTTGAAACAAAAATAAATAAAAGGTCGTATCAGATCCTTTTTAATATTATACAGCTATATTATATACTACTGGACGAGCAGGCATATATTATAGATTCAATCGACGTAATATTGTGTATATCTTAGTAATATTATTTGGTTCGACAATTTTATTTTTAAGCATTCGTCTATACTATAAAATATAATATTGCACAACTTTTTATGTGCGTGAGAATGGATTCGGCGATCGGATCAAGTATGCGTCATCGAGTCTTTTCAAAAAACACATTGATATGTGATGATGTTTTTAGTTTTTATGTCGACATATTTATAAACTGAGAACTAGGTGTGCGACAGATGAATTATTTTATCTATTAATTTTGATTGTTGTATGAATGTAATGTAACTGTAGTTAGTTAACGCTTAAATGAATACGACTATTACACCTACAGATCGAGGATTTATGTACAAAAATCGTAGACAAGAAATATTTAAGTGGTTATTAAATGATTTATTCTTTTCAAAGTTTGCACAGAATATACTATTTGGAATTTTTCTAAGGTTATCAGTTGTATGGGTATATTTTGTTCTTAATATGAATAAAATACAATTTAAATATTTCTTTAGGCTCACGGTAAAAAAGAAATACTCAGATAAATATATTACAATATACAATAGTTATTCTTTTAAAAGCTCATTTCAATGTTTAACGTTTTTGGAAATATAGGTATATCGTTTTTTTTTGTAGTTAACTTACCATAACAAAACAACTTTTTTGGAAAAAAAATCGTTATCGTTATCAATATTTTTGACTGATACTTTATTATGAACGACAATAGCATTCGTTTTCAAATCGTCATATTTTTTTAGAGAATTTCGTTTGCCCATAAAAATCGATATCCAAATGAGTGGTTATACAGTATCAACATTTCGGAAGGTTGTCATCGTGGCGTGCTGCAGTATATGACAATAATGACAATATACGTACAACCTATACGACAGTATATTGATACGATATAATCACGGCTAAATATATATTTATCCATGGATATAATAAAATAAATTATAATCAATAAAATATCCTAATAATATCGTTATCGTTATCAATATTATAATGACAATAATATGCGATAACACGCGGCACGCACCTGCAGCTGCGGTGTCTTGTAAATCCGTCGTCGTACGCGGTGGCCGCCCCGCCGGACGATGTAACACGCCCACGCACAACGTCATGCCGGTTATTGCGACCATACGACGTGGAGGTACAGTTATAATTAGCTCGTCGTGTTTTAAACCGCCGTCGGTTAATAAATTAACGCGTTTTACGTGACGGTTTTCGCGGCCTCCGTTTTCTAGTTTGCATCGGCGGCCGACGCGCGTGATTTACTCGGCTACTCGTGCGCCGTGTCCGGATATAATGGCGTGTAATCCCGCGCGATTAATCATCCGCCGCCGTCGGATTTAGCGTTTTACCTTCGGGGCGGCGGCGGCGGCGACACATACGGCGTGCGAGGGGGGGGGGAGAGCGGATGCTGAATTCGGATATAATACCAATCCGGCACGGACACCATAATATTGTTATAATAATAGTCGTATATACTTAATAATATAAAATGTAAATATGTGTGTACATGTATTTATGTAATAATATGTGCGCATGTTCGCTGCGGAAAGATTACATTATTACGTCGAGCTCGTCGTCGTGGCAAAAATAATAATATTAATACTATTATTATGATAACTGATACTATACGTCTATAGTATATATAGATATCTTGTTCCTTATTCAACGGTCTGCTCAAAACTAAAATAATAATAACAATAACAATAATACTATACCATAGAGTCTATACTATATTATATAATCTATTATTGTATAGCGTATCGTTTTGACGTCTAATTTTCAGTTTTCTGCCAAAACGACGTATGGTATAGTATTATTGTTATTATTATTTTTAGTTTTGAGCAGACCGTTGAATCAGGGACAAGAACTGAACTTAAAATAACCGGTTCTGAAACCGGAACCTTAAACATATTAAGAACCGAGAACCGGAACCGGAACCAAAACCTTTATTTTAACCGAACCAGAATTTTTTAATTAAATAGGTTCCTTAAGGTTCAAAAATAAAATAATTTTATTTGTCATAATTGAATGGTATTACTGTTTTGTGTATAAAATATGTATGATCATATTATGAGTTTTCTAATATTTTTCATATTGTTAATTATTAAACCCGCATTCCGGATAGGTATTTAAAATTATTATACTTTTCGGTACCTTAATTATCTGGAACCGGTTACAAAATTATTTAGAACCGATACCTTTATTTATTCTTTTTATCAAAAAACCAGAACAGAACCTGGACAGTTATTTTATTTTTGGAGAACCAGAACCGGAACCGATACCGATAAATTCTAAAGGTTCCAGTCCCTGCGTTGAATACATTGATTTTAAAACGATATGTTTATTTTTTTTTCCAGTTTAAAAATATTCTTCAACTTTGACGTAGGTTTCTGGTAACAGATTGCAGATATGGTTTGTACTTAGGTGGGTCATCAATAGTAGACTTTTCTCAGTACTTTTTTTTAATAACTGGTAAAAAAATGAATAAGATTTGTTAAAATTATTGTAATATTATTATTTAAATAATTGTTCGGTAACCACGGTTATTGGTTACCAAAAATTAAGACCGTCTTTGCTCAGAATCTTTTTCCAGAATCATTGAATTCAAATTTAATACATCGATTACAATGACCCAATCAATAATGAGGTACACGATTGATATAGGTACCTCTGAACAGTTAACTACTCGAGAACTTTTTTAATTGGTTATATACATAATTTTACGGCTATATTGGACGTCCAAAATGAATAAATATTGCCTTACTATTTAAATCAGTTTCCAACTTAACCCCCGATGTCGATGACTTCGGTAACGTATGTATATTATATCAATATTTTGTATTTTACTATTATATTATATTGTAATTTAACGTGTTGACAATTTCCTCTCGATTAATCGACAATTAATAATTCATTGTGGTACCTATTTATGTAAATTAAATTGAAAGTTTAATGACACATATAATATGCAAAGACCCATTCAAACATATTTGTGCAGAATAGAGTTCTCTGAATAAATACACTACTGTGATGAAAGTTAAGTTTGTATAGTAATATTAATATAGTTTTTTACATTTTATTTTTTATACCTGCTAGGAATAAGCTCATTTCCGTATACAATCTATAATATGATAGCTACTGTATAATGAAAAAACCTCTAAGAAAGTATGAAAATGAAATTCCTGTCGTGTCGAGTGCCTCTTTTGTCTGAGACCGTATTTAGACTTTTGCCATCGTCCGTAAAATATTAACACATTAATATTATATTATTTTATTAAGTAAAAGTATGGAATTTTCCGAGCCTTTATATGATTTACCGATATACCTATGGGCGATTCATTACCGCCGTATCTTCCGCTATATTCAACCCCACCATAATATATAATAATACTACATTGGACCGCATTGGAATTTATATACTAAAATAATATTATAATTACTGATAGTGTAATAAATGATTATAGTTAATTGTTATTTAAGTATAATCAATATAGATGCAAGTACTGCTTTTGCCAGTGCGTTTTCCGCGTGTATGATAATATTACTATGATGTAATTGCCCATATGAAATATTGCAAACGGTACGAAAAACAAAAAAAAAATATGGGGGAAAATTGTACGTGCACCTGCACCCCTATTATAAATACTCGACAAGCGGCTTGCCCGATTCACCGTGATATTGCGCGCATGCATAGGTACTTAAGAAAATGTTTGCCGATAAATCACCACGACCGCGGGGTGCAGTAAAGAGATAGAAACTCGGCGGTTTTTCTTTATTTTTTACGACCCGCGTGGTCGGGTCATTGTGTTCCGCGTCAGACAACAATTTAATGACGTGAGTATAACACCTAATATAAACGAATACCACTGCAACCGTCGACGGGTAAACCATCATCTCATAGGGTCGTGGTATAGATCACGTGATTATCTATGGTCATTATAATGATAAGAGAATACCCGGTGACCCCGTGTTCGAGATCGTCGATCGGCATTCGCGTGGGCGCGCACCCGTCAAAGTCGCGCGTCCGGTGCCCCTCGTTTAACGCACCGTCACACACAAAATTGTTATTATAAAGGCAGATACAATAACTATCATCGAGTGTATTATAATATATATTAAGGTACATAGAATTTAGCCTATATAGGTATACTATAGACCAAATACGGAGAGATGAAAAAAAAAAAATGTATATAATAATAAGGATAATAGCGGTGCGTAGTCCTTAAAAACGGTCGTTATTTAATCACCCTATATATTTTACTTTTCTTGTAAATTTTATTTAGAACAAAAGTATACTAAATGGTTGGTACCATCAACCGCAGTTGCACTGTATGGACGTCGTCCACAAATCCACCGGTCGTTTTCGTTAAATTCGATTTTTGAACGGGGTAAATTATATTTTATTTTTCCTATCAAAAAGTAACACGTTTAAAAGTCACTGAACCATCCAACCGGGTCAGTTGGACGGCCGTGCCGAGACGTTCATCGAAGCTACCGTCGCAGTCAAACGCGACTATAATAGGCGACTACTAAACGGAATTCGATTTATCGTGTTTGAAATGAATATAATATATTTTTGTTTTTATGGTATTCCAGCCGAAGCTTGTTACATTTTGACACGCTAAAGGTACGACACATATGAGAGTATATGAATGTCACAGGCTAGGTACAATATATTTCTATTATTTTTTAAAATGGTAGAATGCGTTGACAAGTTTAATTTTAAAAGCCCGAGTTGATGTATACTGTGATCGTTGGGTGAAAAAATAAAGCACGCTTTATTGTAAAACCTTCGACCCCAAAGTCAACTCTCCGTATGGGCGTAATTTTGGAGGGGGCTTGGATGTGCTTAAGCTCCCTCCCTCATGGTTTATGCCATTTATGGTTAATTATTTCTTATTTTATGTTAATAAATTAATATGTTCGGTACAGAGCTAATACTATGTATTGTGTGATTATTGAATGGAGGTGTGTATGGGTGTCGAAGTTGATCATTGTGTATCCCTTGTTCGTAAAACAACCCTTATAAAATATGGAGGTTCACCATCCCCAGTTTTTTCATTGAAATTTGCGACCTGGTCATCGCGATCAGTGTTGTCTCATCGGACAATCTGTTCAACTTCAGTATCACACGAATTAATGATAATGACAATATATTAATATAATATAATAATATAGCAACGGATAATATTATAACGTTTCAATCTCTTTTTTAACGGCATGAGGCGAAAACGAACAATCTTTTTGGACGGTTGATTGTAAAAAATAAAAACGGTGAAAAAACTATTTTCTTTTTATACCGTCTCCTTTGTTGGGACTTAGGTGTGTATTAATATAGCGCGATACAAAGAATCTCTCTCTCTATATATATATATAATGTTTTATAGCTGCAGAAGCGATGATTATAATGATATGTATAATATTACATAATACGATGTTATATATTATATATAGTCTCGGTTTTACGCGCTTACTTTGATAATAATAATAATAATAAACTTTACACTCGGCGTGTATTCATATTATATTTATATATTATTATTACGCTCACACGCGCGTTCGAGTCGAAAAGTCGCTTTATTTTAAACATTTTATTATTATTTTTTTTCGCCGTCGTCGTCGGCGCTAGTATTTAATATAACAATATATACATATAGTATTCGCGTATTCAAACTTTCGGGGCAGCTGCAATGTCGTCTCGCGCTGTATTGATATTAAACTTCGGCCTCGAGCACCGCGTGGAAAACATTTACATACAAAGTGCCGCGTAAAAACCGATTCCATTTCGCTCTGCACAGCGACACGGGGACGACGACTACGACGCTAGAAAATCATAATCGTAACAATAAACGGCTACGGTCCGACATGCAAACCACCCGCGACTTCGCCACCACTGCCGCCCCCGAAGGAACTTTAGTTTTTACTTTAAATTAATTTCGTATGCCGTAGTAATATTTATAACGGTCTCTATATTATTATGATGTTTATGGATCATAATAATTCACCTAATTTCACTTATTACATTATAGATATTACAGGCGGTAGATAATAATATAATATTATTTTCGTCTCGGAAAACATCAGCTCATTACACGAAACATCTTGTAACGATAATGTTACACCAGTTTTATATACACCGCACGATTTACGGTTATCGAGTTTGGCGTCGCGTTGTATTATTGCAAAAGATTAAAAACATTGTTTTTTTTTCATACTGTACAGGTCAAACGACGACATGTCCTATAATTTATTAACCATTAAAATGCATTTTAAGAAACTGTAGTAAATTATTGTTTTTATTCGAAGACGACGGTCAACACTCAAAACATTATTATACGATCGTTGGTCGTTATCAGAGAAAATACAATAGTGTTGGATTGTGATCAGATTTTTACACCTGCTATGATTATAATATTGCTAATATAAGATATATCGGTGCATATTTTGTTTTAGAAAAACGTTAAAACCATTATTATAGGTACCTAACTATTATAATATAATATAATATTATACTATCTATTATATAATATATTATTGTGATTTTTTTTTTTATCATGATAACATTATTACGCACAGCGTTCTTTCGATAAATGGCAGTTTTCTGATTTTTGACAAAAACGTAATAATATGTTTTGTGCCCACGCGGCAAGGGCGAAAACGAGATCAGTTGATTTGCAGCGAGATAAAAAAAAAATGGTCGCACAGTGCTTTTGTTTGTTATAATATAACAATATAGTCTTATTATTTATACAATACGCGAGTACAAGACGGCGTTTACCCTCCAAAGTCCTCGTACAGACGAAAAGGCAAAAGCCTTTGTGTGTGCGTATTGGATGTTTGACATTTTTGTTTTCTTTGAACGTTTTCTGCCCGACGTTTGTTACCGTGTTTGTGTCTCAGCGTTTATAACCACACTGTCTTTTCGTCGCACCGTGTCAACGGGTGGGTCGGACGAAAATAACTGTCGTTTTTGGTCGGAGGTACACCGATATTAAAACACGACCTTTGACTGCCAACCGCATTGTCGTCGCACCGTTTATTTCATACGGATTTCCCGGAAATCGTTGCTTTCTCTCGAAACTGGTAACTATCCATACATATTATTATAATATATTGTTTGGTTAAAATTGGTTACAAAATGTCCGTGTACATTGACAGAATAGAGTACAAATTATTTAAAATATTTTATAGATTAGACATGTGACAATACATGAAAAATACTAGACGAAAAATATTAGAATATTACATATATTGTTATTGACATGTACGCGCGTATTATGCTGTTAAAAACAAAATATCAATGCTATTTATTGATAATATGGGTAGTCATAAAAATTACATAATAATGTAAAGAAAATATAAAAAAATAAAATAATTAACAGCTTTCGAATAGCAACTATTAAAACATATAATTAAGGTTCGTTTACAGTTTACACATTATAATACAATATAATCAATATAAATAATCAATATCTATAAAAAAATAATATTTTGAAAATATTTAAATTGGTATAATAATAAGGGTTATATAATCTAATTTAAAATGTTTGGCTGTTAAGCAAATAGCTATTAAAAAGTTATCTTTCTCTCATTTTGTTATGTCAATTTGAATGCATATTTTTTTAATTTTATTTTCATATCAGTATATGCACCTTAAATTTGAGAGTGTAAAATCTTGAAAAATATTCTACATCGCAATTTTTATCAATTACATTATAAATAAATAGTTGAATCGGCTTTACCAATTAATTTTCAAAACTTACGATTTCGTTCTCTTTTTCCTCATTGTCGCGTAATACGTCATGAATATTACAAACAAATTGTGCATATAAAATAGGAACTTTTTTTTTTTTTGTACAAGTTCTTATGTTAGGACGTATTATTCCTTTCTCCACATAATAATTATATGTAATATTAAAATACCTGAAAAGTGGTATTAGTCTTACGAGAATGAACGTTTTCCAAAAATTCCATTCCATCGGGATCATCTTTTGTTGCCAAAAAAGCTAATCCATCCCACATATAGTACAACAAAAGGTCATGAACAATTCATTTTCGCTGTAGCATTTCTCTAAGTCTAGGAATATTAGATTTTCCATTGTGTCAATTGACGTTAGAGTGACGAAAACACTTTTATAATAAAAGTTATATTTATTTTTCAAAGTCACCATTCATAATTTAAAGGTCTGGACATAGGTATATATTTTTATGTACATTTATTGACAAGTTCTTAAAGAAAATGCTATATATTCTGCATATCAAGTGGGTTTCTTTTTTCAATAAACTAAAAAATGATTGTAGTTACAAATAATGTAGAGGTATGTGTATAATAGGTCACACTTCAGCACGTAAAAGATTAGGAGCTAAGTAGAAGATGGATTAATAAAAACTATTGATTTCCGTTGGCTTAGCTGCGACGGACTTCTTTTGCGTGGACACTTTGGTCATGGGCATATTGTTTTACCGAATGAGTGCCACTCGTACATTAAGTCATATACCTACAATTGTGGAATACCTATTCATATATTGAAGAGTGATGACTGATGAGTATTAAAAACTTCACTATATTATAATATTATCATGTCAAAAAGAAAGTCACGTGCATAAAATACCGTGTTAAAGTTATGAATTAAAATTTAAGCGTCCACTAAAAAAAAATACGACCTTTCGACATAATACAAATAGATATACTACCTACGAGCAGTGTTGGGAAAAGATAACCAAAAAATCATCTGGATAAGATAGCAGATAATTCATTCAAAATTTATCTAGATAAGATAAAATATAACATCATTTTTTTTTATCTAGATAAAGAATACACATACATTTATTTGGATAAAAAAATAGATAATTTTTTTTTAAATTTTATTATAAATAATTGTAATTTATCAGTAATTAGTAATTACTAATTAGATAATATTTATTAATTAATAAATCCTTAATGTCATTTCTCAACTCAAATAATATACAATTTAAATTTTTAATGCAACTTGAGTAAAAATAAAATAATAAAATAAAACTGACAATATTTCAGTAAACATTTCTTTTTTTTAACTAAAATAACATCGGAATTTGGAATCACTACTCGGTGCTCGTAAACTATTGGCTATCTCAGTATTTAAAAATATTTTTTCTATTATATTATTTATCTAGATGAATTACCACAGATAACCATTGCATTTATCTAGATGAGATAATTAGATGATTTAAGATAATTAAAGAAATAATTTTATCTAGACGATTCCCAACACTACTTACGAGTAGACGTTATAAATATCATAAGACGCGTTCGTCGCCATCATAATAATATTATTATTATGTCTATATCACAATACTCGCGTATAATATCATAATTATATTATTATCTTCTCGATCATTAACTACCGTGACGCGTCGGAAAATGTTCGAATCAAAATCATTGTGATTACACGACGTATAATATTATATTATAAAGAAAAAGTCGAGCAAACGTGGATAATAGTAATAATAATAATAATAATATAACATGACCACCCCCGCCCTCCAGCCGAAAACCCCGGACACAACGACTATCACGCACTAGCGCGCATGCGCGTGTGTGTGTCTCTGATCAAGACACATCGCTTTTAATTGGAATCGCAGTTCATTAACGAGCTCTCACTCTCCGAGGGGCCTTTGTTTCGGTCCGACTGTGAAGCACCGAGTCCGTTCTCTCTTTTCATATTATTATTATTATTATTATACACGTACATTGCGCGTGTATGTCGTAGTAAGTATAATATACGTATAATATTAGATCTACACGTATATAATACTATATGTATAACCTCCATTCGGCATTATTATTATTATTATTATTATACACGACTCGTGCATTTTATTTTTGAATTACTCGAGGGGCGACTAAAACAAAAAAAAAAACCAACGAACGAGATCAGTCATTTTCCGAACAAAGGTTGGGCCAAAGGGTAGACAAAAAAAAAAAAAACCCGTCGCGCAGCGAACGACATAAAATGTGTATTGCCTTACTTATATTATTATTTTTTCGTGTTTAGCCCATGTCATACGAACGTTCGTGTCCGCTCCCCTCGTCCACCGAATCCGATCGGTGTGTATATTATAATGAAATAATATTATAACCGCAGCCAAAACAGCTTTTTTTCAATACGTTTTTCATGGTAATTATAATATTATATAGGTAAATAATACGCAATTTGTATACACCATATACATATATTCAGTCTTTAGATATTTATAAAAAAAAATCGCACAAACGATTCAGAACACCCTCCGTCTGTCGATTTCAACAACGATTTCAGGAATAAATCAAAACCTACGTTTTTATCTTTACATCGAGTAAAATATTGGAATAATTATCGAAAAATATTCTCATTGTTAGTACATTGCTGACGATTGTAATTATTAAACAAACTACTTTTTTTTTCTTTTATTTAATATTTTTAAAGCATCCAAAAGTTTTACACAGACATAATTTAATATTTATCATTTTTAATATTGCAATAAAAGTAGTATTATCCAATTTAAAGTCTAATGCGTGGCAATTTGATTATTTTTTTTTTTATTATGGTAAGGTTTTTATGTTCATTTGATTCCGAGTTATGTCGGACAATAAAAAACTAATTTAACTAACAGCGATTGCTATTCAAAGCATTATTTCGAAGTAATTATAAGACTGAGTTTACTTTATGCGGATAAAATTATAGAGTTTATAAATGTATTATATCATCGTCTTAAAATACTAGATTTCGTCCTCTGTGTATAATATATAATATGAGTAATGAGTATACCTCTTTATGTATATTATAATATATAATATGTATTTAAAGTATTTACTATGGGTACTTTATATGGTATATCCATACTAAACTATAATTCAATTTCACTAAACATATAGCAATAATATTATGTTCGACGAGCCTTCGGTTTAACATACGAACCGTAATTATTATTTCATGACGTGTGTATTAATACATGTATGGTAGTTTTCAAAGAACTTATCGACGTGTTGTCGGCATAAATTTCGTATACACACAGAAGCATCATAACATGCCCCCTCCCACACACACACACACACACACACACACCACACACACACACACACACATTTAGATTATTATGTAGAAACTCGGTGATATTTATATATATATATACGTACAACACGGCATAATATGTATGTAAAACTTTTCCAACTCTAAAATATTATACATACAATATTTATACAATATTATGTGTTCGCGCGCGGGGACGTAGACAAAAAACGAAATGAGTAAATAAATAATTTAAATACGTCATACGCATACATGTTATATAATATGCGATGTACGCGATTTGCATGGAGTTTTCGTGGTTGCTTGTACTGGTGGGAGCGGGGGGGGGGGGTGGGGGTGGAGTTCTCGGCCGTAATTTGTTCGAGTAGTCCACCGAGTATCCCGAATTCGAGCGCGATATATTATTGCGTTTATAATAATATATTATTATAATATTACACCGGTGCAGTGCACATATCCAGTGGTATACAGCCGCCGTGTTGTAGAACTGCAATAACTGTTTGGCGTCATGAAAATATGGCTTTTCTTTTGTTTTACCTTTATTCATAAGTGCTAACATTGTAATATATTGCATAAGTCATCACGCTAAAAGCTTTTCGTCCCCGCCCAGGCGAGTAAATAGCAGAGAACTTTTCAATTATGTCGGTGCTCCTACATTAAACGGTGGCTTTCACGGAACCGTTAAATTTTTTCACATTTCATTATGGAGAATAAAGAAGAGAAAATATAATAGGTTTTTTTTTTATTTCGCCGTATAGTCACTATTATCATGAAACATTTGTATGGCAACTGCGTTGCAGTACCCAAAGCGGTGAATATAAGCATTAAACATATATCACAATATATATATATATACAACAAAATTTTAAATGTTTTATAATGGCATGCGTGTGTGCAGTGTCTGTGAAATAATAACCGAAAATGCCAGCAACAATAATGCTCCAAATTATGTATTTAATATATTATAATAAGTAGACATTGTTGTATTTTTAATAGTAACTTTAACAATCGAATATTATTGTTTTCATGGTTAGTATTTTTATACCCAACCTACGATATCTACTGCGATTTGTTCGTAGCGATATTTGTTCATACCTATAGCAGCTGCACATTTCTAGATCATTAGAAACTGCACCTCACAACGACATTTTCGGCCGACGTTGAAACCGCAATAGTTATTACTTTATCGTATTTGCTATTTATTACTCTTATTTAATCATCGAGCTTGACGATAGTATATACATATTTGAAGAGTGATACAATTAATGTATAAATATCATGAAAAATGGTACTTCGTTAATTCACGAAAAAAAAAATGTGTCAACCATTAACGTCCCTGCAGGGTATAATAATTGATATAAATTATCTCCGGCCTTGTTAATTAATTGTTTTCATCGAGTATACGCCAGTTATAATTATTGTTATTATAATATATATTATGCATATTGTAACAGTGTATTACCGAGATGACAATATTTTAATTTTAATACGGTTTTGTTCAAGCCTTCAGGACATAATATTTTATGCGACAAAATGTCACCGTACTTTTTTTTTCCGTTTAATAATTGTATTAACTCATTAATTTTTAGTATTCAAATATTTTTTTAAAGAATGACCTATTTATACGCAGAATATTTTTTTTTTTGTTTTTATAGAACAAAATTGTATTTGTTATAAGAGCAATATCGAGTGAAATAATACAAGTGTAAAATTGAATAATACGACACACGTACCCACGAATAAGGTGCTTTTATCTATTTATATTGAAGATAGAGAACTGATCAATATTATTCATAGGCAAACAGTTTTTTATAACCTAGTTTGTTCTAGACAAACTAAATAACGTTTCCTCTAAATTTATTAAATATTTAGCGCGTTAAATAGGTACGTTTTGTCGTTTTTACTCCTTTCGATAGACTTATACCGGGTAATGAAGAAGACATGCGCGTTACAGTCTTTTAAAAACATTTTTTTTTTTTTCAAACAATATAATTTTTATTTATTTCTTTAAATCTCGTTTGCCACATTAATGTTTGCTCGGAGATCTGAAGGTCCACTTCTAATGTACCTACGATTTATTTGCTATGTGTAATTATGTAAAGATATATTATTTGATCGCGTGTTTTTGAAGTTTAAATACTCAACTGATAAAATTAATGTGAATATTTAAATAGTTATGTGAGCAATTATTCATTTACAGGTAGGTATAATATTAAAAAAATAAAATTTCTGTTATTTTGTGGATAATTAATTTGCATGTTGGATGTAGGTATAATATGTACTGGGGTAGGTATATCTGTAGTTGAAAATGTTTTTTTTTTTAACTCACGAGGATACTAACTTCAGATTTCAAGTGAATTTTATATAAGTGAACTGCAAAGCTTTCTATAATTAACTAAAATAATCCGTCTGAGTTGTTTTTCCTGTACCTATTAAAAAAGTGGGGAATTGTTAATGCGGCCAACTGCAGGGCAACATAATATAATAGTAGTTGGAAAAGATCATCTATTTAAAAAAAAAAAAATTGAGACAGTTAAATAAAATTCCTTGTTCAGACTTCTTTGGATTTTCTTATATAATATTTTATTTTTGTCGGGAAAAAAATAGAAGATAATTCAATTCTTGATTACTAATTCAAGAAGCGGTCGCCAAAGGTTTTGTTTCACTATCTGTTCAATACGATATTTGGTAATAAATTATTAACGAGGACGAACAGTATTTATACTACATTATGATAATTATTATTGGTTTTTATTTTAATTAATTTAATTGAGCATTAACGCTGGTCGGACAAATAACACGGTATTATTATAGAATAGTAAGTTTTTGTTAGAAACCAAATAAGAAACTTCAAACTTAAATGTATTATAAATTAACAAACGAAAATTGTGTTACGTCATAATTAACTATGATAGCCCGTATGGCCGTATTATTGTATTATAGCTTATAGGTTATGATGACATTTTACCGATCTTCCTTGGCAAACCGATCATTTCTGTTTGGACTTATTGTAATGCAACACAGTAAATTATTATATATTTTATAATTTATATTAATAAGGCAAATTACGCAATAAAAACATGTAAGAAGTGAACATTTAAAAATTACCATATTATTATTATTGTTAAAATATATTCTAAAAATCTTTTAGGATCTTTTTTTTTTTATAAAATGTTACCTCGCTGTAGAAAATTAATAACAAAATATAATCAAGCAAAAAAGTTTCAATTTATTCTGAAAGCCTGCCTATATAATGTGATCAGTACAGTATAATAGTTGGATTTAAACTTGCGAAATAATAATATAAAACATTTTTTTTTTTGTAAAATATTGATAATATAGCTTATTATTGTATTAGTTATTAATTTTTAATCATATTATTATATAATTTTTTTCAACAATAGTTCAGACGGTTAATATTTTATCAACAGTATCGTTTGTTTTGTGTTTAAACGTGTATTATACCAAACACAATCATTTTGTACGGCAGAAGCATCTACATTTTTTTTTATTTTTCAAAAGCTTCAATTAAATACGATTGTCATGTGACCTAGTTAAAGAAAATGTGTGTAACAAATATCAGGTGTTTTTACCGTGCAGAATGATCTCTCGATTAGTTTTGAGATTTATAATAAAGGTATGTACCTACCCATATTTTATTATGCTTACGTCATTCCATAGCGTTTGAGCGTTTATATATTTTTTTCCCATTCATATTTTTTACGCTACCCATTCAAAACACTTATGTATGAATACGTCAAAGTAGACAGTGCTCGTGTATTTCTCCCGCTGTCAGAGGATTCTCTCGTTTGATGTTGGGTCGTTGAGAATTTCGCGAGCCGTAGGAAAGGTACATACATTTGGGCGAGCCACATAATTATGTGTTTCAATTGACAGGTATTCTTCACATAAGTTTGTGGAGGCTAATTACATATTACATAGAGGCGGATGGGATTGTTGGTGACTTGGAGTGGCCCACGATATTGTTTGTGTGTATATAATATAATATATAACGGTCAATTTGATCTACCCTCTTCTGCGGAAGTAAACAGTGCTATTGATCTTTCTTTCCTTTTTCTTTTTGAATATCTTCGAGTTCCTTACCCCGAAAACAGTCTCGAGTTTCCCTTCGAGTTTCTTTTGTTTTGAATTTCCTTTCGAGTTCCATCTTCAAGTCGAAACGTTGTTGTATTTTGCGGACAAACGCGTCTATTTATATGTATATATATCAGCTTTATATTATGGCTGCGGATGTGATTCATCATAGCTATTTCGTAGGCGTTTTCAAGACCTACAATTCACCACAACTCATTCTGCACATATTATCATAATATACGCTCAGGCGACGACGATACTATTTTTCCGCTGGTTAGTTCTACGTATGCGAATTTTAATTCGTACGTCGTCGGTTATGACGCGACAGGTGTCTTATGGTGTACCTTGGATAAATTGTGATCATTAGATTATCGATCGATCGAGTTGAACCATCGGTGCTGCCGCATATTTTAGATTTATATTGGATTTAAGGTTTTCCGATAACGACGATGACGTCATGTATTTTATACAAAACACGTCCCACTTATTAATATTATAACAACATAATGATATTACGTACGCATTGTAGTTGTAGGGAAATTTAGTTTAGATGCGTAGTCATTAGAGCGCGTGTTGAATAATATTCGAGTACCTGCATCGTGTTTTGACGGTGAATAGGTCATTTGGAGCGTTTGCTCTGCAGCGGACGTCTATGAATGTTTCAAACGGCGTGACTGTAATATTATAATATACTGAACGCGTTTTCCGAATAGATATTAAATACCTCATTGTATAATATAATAATGTTATTAGGTATAGTTTAGTATAATGCGTGTTGGCTACAAGAGTTTGCTCTAGAAGTCTAGAATAATACGCGCGCATACATGCGTAAATGTAACGATAATATTATAATAAGTGACCAACACACGGGCAAAACAAAATTAAAATATTAAATTGTTGATGTCAAATTATTATCATGATAATTATTAACTTCAAATTAATGCAAGAAATATACTCGTTATTTAATAATTAAAAAACGAGTATTTCTTGCAATAATTATTGGTCGACGTTTTCATACCATGCTCGTATCATATATTATTATAATTATATTACCTATATTATTTTACATCACCACCATCGGTGGTAACTAAATGGACGATTCCCCCACCACAAATATATTATAACGTTTAGCTCGTTTAGATAATTACACGCAATTATATACGTCTTCGTACCAAAGGCGTAGTTAGACATTTCTTCATGGGAGTGGCAATCAAGTGTATTTTTAAATGTTTACCCCAATTTAAAACTTCTTTAAACATTATTATATTTGTTATCTATAGTGTTGGGCAGCAATTCCCCCCCCCCCCCTATCACTTGGATATGCCCGATATCGATACATGCATTATTTAGTGTGGAATATGTCGGTATTTTTTTTGAATTAAATGAAACTGTATAAGTACAGTCGTACCAATAATATATATATATATATATATATATATATATATATAGGCAAAATGTCTTCGAAAACAAGAATCCTATTATATTATAGGTCGGAAATTGGAAGTACTTATTAATAATATATAGCTGGATTTCAATCAAATAGTCATTTGCTGTATTATATAATAATATGTTTTTATAAAGAACAAGAAACGTACCTATAGCTTATCTGAAGAGGACTTTTTGCACTCGATTTAAAGGAACTTATTATAAGTACCAGATAACATTATATTATAAAGAGTTTTTAAGAAAAAACGAAAATTTAACAATCTCATGACTGCCCATGTCACAGTATCGGTATTGGTTAATCGTGTAATCATAATATGAAATTATGAGTAAACATGGTTTCGCAATTATGATTAAGACAGTATTTGCCTAAGTATTGTATTATACTATTTAATTTATTTTTTTTATTATTTAACCCACGGCCACATAGGCATTTGGGTGAACGTTATTTCTTCAGTTGGATTTTTACTGTGGGGATACGGTTGGATTGAACACGTGTATGTGTGACATGTATTTGTCACTAAAATCCGAGCGGTCACCCATCTGGGAACTAGGGACATCTGCCGGTGGTGGCACTCAGAACACGTTTGGTGACTGAGGACAACCATCACGCCATACCAGGTCACATTATATTATTATTTACAACGAAACTACCAAATCTAAAAAGAAAAGAAATAATTTATCTGTTAAACGGTGTTTAAAATATTATAATACTACCGTACAATAACGCATCTTAAAAACCAAAATACATTTTGTAAATCTGTTTTTATCTTAAACTTACTTGGAAAGAAAAATCTTCACGTTATAGATAAACTTCACTCTGCATATATTTCCACTGCCATAACAATTTGATGATTTAATTTTGAATATGTACGGCCAAGTGTGACGTGTGTGTGTGTGTCCGTTCTCGCAAATTAGATGATTTTAAGCTATAATATTATGTACGCCGCGCTGGAACGACGTCCTCTACTTAATATATTTATGTTCAGCACTGACTATAAATCATGTGAACTAATTTATTATTCACTTTTCTGATGGTGTAAATCGGGGTCTAGAACTGAACCTAAGAGAACCGGTTCTGGAACCAGAACCTTTAAAATATTAACAACTGGAACTGGAACTGAAACCTTTATTTTAATAAAAAAGTACCAGGACCGAACAGGAATTTTTAAATTAAATAGGTTATTTTAGGTTCAAAAATAAAATTATTTTCTTTGTCTTAATTTAATGGTATTATTCTGTTTTGTGTATAAGCTATATATTATGATCATATGAGTTTTCTAATATTTCTCATATTATTAATTAAACCTGCATTCCGGATAGGTATTTAAAACTATTACACTTTTCGGTATCTAAATTATCTGGAACCGGTACCGAAATTATTTGGAACCGATACTTTTATTTTTTTTTTAAACCAGAACCGAACCGGAACAGTTATTTTATTTTTGGAGAACCAATACCGGAACCGAAACCGATAAATTCAAAAGATTCCAGTCCCTGGACTGTATATCCATGAATGAACGATGAAGATAATAATACGTCGAATTGATACGTCTGTGAAATCGCACACGCCATTTTGTTATAATTATAATAGGGTTATTTTGGCATGTTATGTAAAAAGGCCATTGGTGGAAAAAGGAAAGGTCGTTTTTGGCGGAAACCGGAGACGCCCATTATTTCAAAATCTGTTCGTTTCAATTAGTTAGTGTATACGAAATCATGTTGAAAAATCGATCCATACGTAGTCATAATTTAGTGGCCTATACGAATTATAACAAAATAATGTTAAAAGCCTCAATGCAGTATCATATTATTATTATTATTATTTGAGATTATATAAAAATAATGTTTTTCTGTATCAATTTGATAGATTTTTTTTATCATTCATAATATAATTCATAAATATATTTTATATGTTGGCACTGTTTATAATGCGCGTTTGAATCACTTTTGGTAAATGAAAAATATTTTGATAAAAAATGATTAGCGCTGGTCATTTTTTTAGTTTTTTTTTTATATCATTATTGAACATAAGTCCAGTTTACCATTGTTGAAGTATTTCTACGCCCGCTCGTCCGTTTTTATATAAACGCGACTTGAATCTTCTGCAGGCTTTTGAAATTGGGTTTTTCAAAATATATTATTATTAAAGTACATATTAAAAACCGATAGTCATAACAATTTCAAGACCCTCTAAAAATTACTCTGACGTTACGTTTGCTTTAAAAAAAAAAAGAAATAATTCTTATTTTATGTTCAACGTCGTTTTAAACGGGTTCTGAGTATACAATGTTATATAATACGGTGCCTTGTGATCTAAACACAGTACAGATATTCTATTATAATTTTATTATATGATATAATGTTATTCAATAAATAAATTAGATTGGATTTATCTATGGTATGTCTTAAACTAAATTTGTTTGAGCGCAACAAATAGTTTCTTACCTATATTACACGACACTGTTACGTCGACATATTGTCAGAGTTGAATGATTTTTAAAAAATTAATTTTTTTTTGAAGAATTCACGAGTTTTCATGAGAAATGTTGAGAATTTTTCCTTTTATATGTGTTTTTAATGTAATATATTATAATATAACTATTATATTAATGTTTACAGATCAATGAGTAAATATAACTAAGTAACCTAGAACACTTAGTTATTGGTTTTTACAACTCACTTCCAACTAAAAATATTTATTCAACACCTGTTCTTTCCAAAATTCGACAGTTGAATAAACTTGGTTAACTATGAAATAGGTTCATTAGTACTTGGGATTCTAACATTTTTATTTTTATCAAAAACTTGAACCGTGGCCATTTTTTAATTTCTACTTTTTAATATAACTTTTTTAGGGAATAAAAATGTGGCAAACTCGATCTGAAATATATACACTTGACGCAAAATTCAAATTTATTTTCTGAATTCTTTTCTCTTCACTAGATCAATTGGGTACGCTGAAAAACACATTATTATAATATTATATAAATTCCTATGTTTCACACGTGTTAAACAGAAACGGAAAATCACCGCTTTCAAATTTCGATCCTATTATAATGGCATTAATATAATATTATTATTCTCATTGACACGAGTTTTATTGTTGCGAGCACTTATTGCATAATTGTCCGTAGATTCCAATCCGACCGTCTGTTAGGGTTATGTCTGCGATGTGGACTCACCGACTGGCATCAACACGATGAATCAGGGGTATGGCATATATTATGCCATATATCATAATATTGTAATATCGTGTAGTTTGATAATCGTGTCAAAGTTGAATGTGCCGAGGAATAATAATATATGATATTTTAACTCAAACTCGTTTGACGTTAAATTAAACGTCTCGATCGTTGTGTAGATGGCGATTATAGCAGTCTACCAACGGTAGCGCAAACCGGATGAACCACGTTGAGTTCAATATTATATTAAAACATCAACAGTAAAATATCATATATACAAATTATTGCAATGATATTTAAAAAAATAAATAATTTAATTATAATTATTACCATTTAGGATAAAAAAAATTATGATAATATGAAGCACGTCTGCTCGTGATGGTTATTGATCTAGTTATTATTATAGGTGTAAGAGTGGTATTTTTTTTTCACTATACCTATACTCGTTTTTTGCATGTATTTATATATATATATATATTAATCACAACACTAATATAATTACGCACCTGAAGGGGAGTTTATAATATTTTATATTTTATTATCTTCAGTTAAACATCGCATGTCATCGTAAAAGCGTTAAGAATGTTTCTCGCGTTTTATATCAACAATGTTTACTTTTAAAAATACAAAATCGATTACTATAATAATATAAGCTTTTATTTTTACGCCGCAAAACAACGCATATATTATAATATTATTATGGTTTCTATACGATGGCCACAAGAATTTGGCTTATTCGGAGAAAAGCTCGAGGAAAATCTAAAAAAAAAATAACGTCGAAATAACTATGTACACGCACAGACTGTAAACGGTGTGAAACTGTAGTAAAGTGATTGTGGTATTAAAATAATAATATATAATATTGTCACTTATTATTCGCGCCGATTAGCTGTGGACGTTTTAAATAATTTATTATTCTAATCGTGCCGTCGTACAGTGAAATACAATTTTGATGGATTGATGAATATTCGTATCGGTTAGGTTTTATCCACGTATATAGGTATATATATCCGTTGTTATATTTATATTATCCATCTTAATCACACCTCGTCCGTGAAAGTAAGATAATTAATTACAATATAATATCAATATTTTATTTCACTGCCCAAAAATAATAATATTGTCCGTACATGTACCTAAATAATATACTAACTAAATATTATGTTAAACGTGTCCGTAATTGTTAAACCATCAGCTAATATATATTTAGTGCTCAACGGTCTTAAAATTGGGGCTATTATGCATTATATATAGTATATTATAAAAATTATAGTACGAGTACCTAGTTATTTTTATGATTTATAACTTGAAATATAAAATATAGCTTAAATATATACTTGGCATACCTACCTATTTAACACTCCTGGGAAGGCCAGAAGCAAATCCTCTAGATTTTTCATTATATTATATATTTAGCCATTTAGGTACGCATATATTACGATATCATGTTTTTATTTTTTTTATGGTTTTTTTTTGTCACACTTCCACTAGGGGGCGGAAATATAATGAGGAAACCGGATATCCACTCTGTCGGATAATCACACGGATAGACGGCCATTGTGCGTGATAATTCGAGCGAACCTCAATCTTGCGCGTCGAAGAACATATTTCGTCACCGTCCTGCCGATACGGTGGCGTCATACAGTCAAATTAAGTTTTGTTATTTATATTAAATATATATAAAAAAATTGCACCCTCGCGATGCCGTGGCAGGCTCTATCAATTGAGGTCGAATCTCTAAGGAGAGGTGAAGGTTTTTCAGAAAACAAACATTACTTTTGGGCGGTACAGTGTTTTTCTTAATATCATCGACAATCGATATATTATCTTATTATACGCGCGGGTGAATTTTCGATGGGACATGGCGTAAATGTGTAGGCTCGTCGCCAAGTCTTCAGTTTATTCAAATCCGATCGATCGACGTCCATCCACAGCTAGTCGTGGTTAAATATCATGCCAGATATATTGTATTATATTCTACGCAGCAGGAGACACCACAATCGCTGACACTTTACATGGGATTTAGGTAAATGTATTATAGATATGTCATAATAATATGTTCATAAAATATATCGACCGAGCAAACTCTGTGATGTCTCGTATTAAAATGAAACCACCTTGTGTTTAATATTATATTTAACAAGGAGATGCATAGATCAACAGTGTGTAGACAAAATGAAATCTGAGCTAGTTCGTGTAAGGAGTTTTTAGAAATATGGTTCTTTGCCTTATGCCGTTGTCGAAAATAATCATGAACTTTTGACTCGTGTAAATTTCTAAATTATTATGATATGTTCAAAGTACATAACAAGCACTAAGAGTATAATGTCCTTTTATTCCATGTAAGTATTTACAAAACAAAATGTTGTCTACGATACATCCAAGTCCAGTTTGGTTTTAAACGCAGACATCTCAAAATTGTCATGATCGTGGTACACTCGGTGCACGATGGATATGGAAATGAAAATAAATCCGGTCTCCTATCCATATTGGATACCTACCTACCTAATATTATATATACCTGTAATAATACATAATCATTTTTCTCGCGACGAAATAACAATGATAGTTCTGTGATTTACAAAAAGGAAAACTACGTCTCGTGACACACTCGCGTCTTGTGGCGCGGTTCGTCTTCACGGCATAACCTCCTCCTCGCGGGGAAATTCTCCGTCGCCGTTTATTGTCATAGGTGTTTTACACGAATACGACACGTGTTTGCATCACACGCGAAACGATCACAACGACATCGCATATATCGTGTAGAGTGTGCCGATGTCGTTTTTTTCATCTCTGTTCGTAAATATTCCGACTTTTGCTATATACTCACCCCCCCCCCCCCCAACCATCTCCCGCACCGACGCCAGCCGGGAACGACCGTCGGTAAATATTTAGTTTCGTCGAGTTTTCCGACGCGCCCGTGGCTCTTGTATTTTGTCGGCACCGGGAAGAAAACTTTTTTGACGGACGTCGCGAATAATAACAATAAATTCGATAGGCGGCGGCGGGCGGTGTGTTTGGCGTATGTGTCGTAAGTTATTAGTAGGATTAAAAAGTTTCGAGTTTTTCGCGCGCGTATATATTATATGGCCGACGATGTGAGCGGCGGCGAAGAAAAAGACTAGCTATACATTATGACATACACGTATACTTGTGTGTGTGTGTAGGCGAAAACGTAGGAGAAGGGTTAGGGGTCGGTGTAGTGTGTTGCAGTGCAGAGCGCAGAGGAGAGAACGAGAAAGAGTATAAAAAAAAAGCCGACTTCGAATCACGCGATCGGCGCGGCGGCGGCGGCGGGGCGAAGTTATCGAAAATATGTCAAATTATTTTCTCCGATTTATGTGGTCGTCCACTCGGGCGGAAAATGTTTCGAATACGTGTTTAGATGCGTGGCAAAAAAAAAGAGAAGAAAAAATAGGAAAAGAAAAAAAGTTGCGCGCGCGTACTACAGTTTATTTCAATTCGTTATTCCGACCGTCCTATATTATACATTTGCGTGTGCGTTTATGTGCAGTCGGCGACAATCCTTCCTATTTCCTATCTCTCGCTCACTCTTTTATCTGTATATTTTTTTATTTGTTTTGTTTTTTTTTTCTTATTGTTTCCCACCCCCTTTCGATCTCGCACGACCGCCGCCGTCCGTCCGGCGCGTTCGTTTTTCTCGACATTATTATTATTATTATTATTACTATTACTATTTTCGTCCTGCCAACATAAATTATAATCAAATATATATACGTGCGTTTGTGTTGTTTGTGGTTTGTGTGTCTGTGCCGTTAATAAATCAACCGTTGACGGGACCGCATTCGATATCGCTGTGTAGCTGGTGCCCAGGCGGATAGTTTCGTTCACGAAAAAAAAATTTATCCGGATCGCAATCGTCTGTTATAGGACGCCGTACGTTATTTCTGTCTTCAACACGTCTTGCTAAGTGCCCGGACAGACTTACCGGACTTGTAAGACGACTAACTATAGGTGACAAGTCCTGTTACGCACTGATGTGTGTGTGTGTGTTGAAAATGCGTGTTCAAGGGTATTATAGGCACATCGAATTTGGAGAATTATCGACTTTTGGCCGCGTGACTTTCGTTGATAAACTATAGGTATACACGCTACAGAAAACGCGCTCTCGTATATATTATTCAAAAAAAGTTGACACTTGACCATTTTGTATTAAAATATATAAGTAATACAAATATTTCATAAAATATTTATCAACTTCGCAATATTGACCGACGGTTACATAAAATATTTGTTACCTTACTCTAAAATCGACAGACTATTTCAGTATTGCAGTCCCCACTTGTTAAAATTATAAAGCGTATTAGTTATCACAGCTATTATAATATATATTATGTACTATTACTGCGTGTGGCAATCGATTTGCACAACATGTCGGTTATATAATGGCTTAAAGCGTCCGAAAACTTCCCTGGCTGATTGTCCCCGCATAGTTATATGTATGTGTAAACAAAAATCGTTTATCACAGTGGGTAGTTCAATATCGTTTTGTAAAACTCGTAAAGTCTCTTGCGACGGTTATTGTATATGCACAAATAATATTATATAATATATCAAACTCATATATTTATTATTTCTCAACTAATGAAATAGTTAATTTTAACAATCGATTAACACCCCTCGTCGTGTTAGTGAAGATATTGATGATAATACGCTAATGCATTTTTTTTCAACTCAGCCCGGATTTCCACCAAATCGAACGAAAATTCAAAGTAGCATAATACCTATATTAAAATATTTAAAAAATGGAATCAAATATAAAAGTACTAAAATATCACATTGAAAAATTAACACATACAATTTGTGTTCTTGCAAGACTATTGTATTATAATGATATAGGTACAAATTTTAGAGTAAACCAAAAAAGTATTTTAAACGTAAACACCAATATAGAAATTTTTATTCAAATGTAGAAACTCGTTTTAAAAAAATGTAATTTTCGGGGAACTTAATAATTTATGATCAAATTTGTTTTTACAGTCGCGTACGACTTACCTATATAATACTAATATTATCGGACCGATCGGCCTGTGCCACTGGTCCCTTCACTGTCGCCACTAATCGGTTTCTCGTCTACATCGTGTAGTTTATCGAAATGTGCCTTTTTACGACACGGATTGCGGACATTTAGTATCTGTAATTATTTCCGGGCGATTAAATTCATGGAAACATATATTACTTTATCTGTAATAAGCGCGCAGACGTATTTCATAATAAACGATTTCATTGTCTCAATAGAAAAATAGAAATACTATACATATAATATATATATACACACACACACACACTCACGTCGTTTAAAATTGTGGTAACGACGAAATTAATCGTTGACAGTGTGCCAAATGGTCACCGCCGGGGACCTAACTAAGGACCGTGCAGATCATTAATGTTAAATGTAATTACCACAGACTTAGGAAGGATCCAACAAAAATGTTATTGTATTATCAATTCCGTTTGTTCTCGGACCTAAATGTTGAAACATTTGATGTCTTATTATTGTACTTACACAATTATTGTACCGGAATGGACGGTTTTGCGCACAGATTAAAACGCGTACTATTCGCATATTATTCCCGGACGATAGGTACAATCGTTGTGTCTTACATAAAAGTATAAAAAATAATTTGGCCAGACCATAATAATAATATGCGGCATTACGTATTAAGTGTCAACTCGTTTAATTTTGTCGATGGTCTTAGTGTCTGTGCGGTTACAAATGGTTCCGTTTAAGTGCGTATCATTCCAGAAAATAATACTGCGCAGAATACAATTATCATATTAATTTCTTCTTTTCTCTTTTAATATGGTATTTTAATAATAATAATAATATTATTATGTAATCACTAATAAAAGACTTCATACGTGTAAAATAACGCGTATAGGTACCTACGTTTTTAATATATGAAAAAAAAAAAAGGTTAATAGACTGTGGTGTGCGTGAAAATTTTCAAATTGTGTAGGTGAGAGAGACTTGATCATTAAAAGGGTCGGGAACCGCTGTCATAAATGATACCTATATTTTAGTAATTTTATTTTGGAACTAAAGGGTATCCATGCATTTAATAACGGAAGATAATTTCAAGGTATATAAAATGTAGGTATTATTACAAATTGTTCTGTCCGGTACTCCTTAAATGCACTTTGTTATGAACTCGCCGCTGGCAGACACGGGCTAATGGCAATCTTTTGATGTGGATATTGTTGAAATATGTTTTGTTGCTATCTCGACTTGTTATAAGTTGCGACTAATATTTCCGTATTCGGTGGTCTTTTCTTTCAAGGCGAATGAAGAATTATCATGTTTTATTAATTTATTCATTGCGGCGCCGTTGTTAAAATCATGTGCTAACATTATAATACGACGTATTACGTCGAGACATTGAAAAATGTCGTCCAGCCAGCATGCAGTTTTGCGCGAATACAGTACTTACCTATTTTATATAATATATATATATGTATAGGTGCACTAAGTTTTTATCGCCAAGTATAGTAATAATTTTGCTGGGAAAAATTGTAAAAGGTTTTACGAGAAAGTGAAAAATGAATATTACATGATAGCATTATATTTATATTTTTATTATTATTATCATCAACTGCGTGCCTAACTGAAATATTATAAATTGTTCATATACTTTTAGACGATGTAAAATGCGTCGACGTCGCGGTTATAACGTTATTAGTTTCATACAATAAATCCTTGACGCATCATACGCAGACCTGATGATAATAATACTTAAGTTATTTATCGTATTTTTGTTTCGAGTGTGTACCAGCTACATACTAATATTTCGTATTTAGAAATACCCATTTGATGCATCGGTATACTTGACGCCATATGATTGCAACGACTACGCTTAAAAATTCAAAATTAATTGAATAAATTGTTATTTTCAGTGCTTTTTGCGGACGTTAATTTCAATTATATATTATATGCTCTCCCTCTATAGTGTGACCACTATAATTCGCATTGAAATTCAACTTATTCAGACGTCTCGGTGTCAATTTTCGATAGGTTCACGAAGTATATATTTTATTTCAGACAGAGGGCCAGATTTTATAACAATAGTCAATAGGTATTTCACGAAAACACAGACAATAGTAACGAGTACTTACAATATTAGTAACAAATAAGAAATTTGAAATAGCAATTATAAGTAAGCTATTGGGAATAACACTATGACATAATAATTAAAAATAAGGCGGTTTAAAAATGGTCTTATTTAATAATAGCTAATATAATATTAACAGTCAATATTGAAAGGATTAGGGTTTCTTTTTCCAAATTTAGTATTTTCGTAAGCACTATGTATTTTAATTTGAATTTTGATACCTATATATTTTTTTTTAATAATCGTGAATAATTGCGAATATTGTACATAACTCTCATGTTGTCTTGATGGAAAATGTCGTGTACACTGTTTTATTATAAATTAGGGTGTTTAGTCCAAACTTTTTTAATCTAACGTTTTTACTTGCATTTGTTTCAGGTACGTTATTTGGGAATAATTACGAGTGGCGTGTGCCAGGAATTTTAATGCGTAATCAATAGCTCCAGGTAGGTCAATTTTGACAGTCATAATCGGTGGAAAAACAGAACTGTCCACATTCATCGGTTTTAGTGTATTAAATACCTATGCACCGAAAGCCCAAGTCACAGCGATGATAATATAATATTACTATGGAATATGGTTCGCAGATTCCTACGCAAGGCACCAATAATATTATTTATTATATTAATATGTAGATCACGCATGATAATTACTCATCACGTGCAAGTAAATAGGTGCTTATTTTTTTTCAGGGGAGGTAGGGAACGTTAATTTATAATCATAGTTTAATTATTAGTTACTTCAATACTGTCTTTGGGGCGTAGAGTGTAGAGGGAAATCACTCCTAACATCCCTCCCCAAAAACAATGACATGCCAGACTTGTCAGCAGTATTATTACCATAATATATAAGATTGACGTCGTACAGGTATAATATCACGTAAATAAAACTATTGATTTTCATCGCTTTTCCCTAACGACAGTTTATTTAACTCTAATTCCTTCTAAAAATGCATGTGCAAACCTTCGTGGGGTGTTGCCAATGTATATGGTTAATTATTTATTATCATAGTTTTATCCAAAGGTATATTATATTAACACTGGATACAATTAGTCTTCCTGTTATCAGCTTTATACCGCCACCATATGCTAATAGTGTGAAACTCGGCGAACAAACGTTATTAATTAGGTACCTAGATAATGTGGTATTATATAATATTCATACATGTTTTTGCTTATTGTTAGATAATATGTAATAACTAACAATCATCAATTCATTGTTTTCAATTTGATTTTAAATAAATGCAATTACTTATTTCGGAAAATGATAAAGCATATTAATAAATATAAAAAATAAAATAAAAATAAATATATAGACACGAACTTGCAACTTTTAAGAAGCGTTATTTATCAAAAGTAAGCTCTTCCAACAAATGGAAAGTGGTTACTATTTTTTGTTAAAATTTTTTACTTTTTTTCATATTTTCATTTGTATCGAAACAATTGTACACTGTAGCTTCATTAAATTTCCATTTTTTTGTTTGTCCTAGTGATCATACATTACGACCATTCCAGATATTTCTATAATTTTTTTCCAAATTGTTCAATTGTAATCGTGACCGGTTTTTATTCCCAGATCGTCCCTGCATAATATATGATATTATTATTTTCAAGTTATGTTCTATTTATTGTCTTTGATTTCACACAAAGGTTGTATTATAAAGTACAAATACATAGATATTCACGATAATTTGCACTTGACAAATCATTTTAACATAATAATATTATACTAATACTAATAATAAAAAATAATAGATATTTCAAGTTCGTTGTATTTTTAAAAAAAACCTAATGTTAAAACAACTCATTTAGTTATGTTAAAAGTTTATGCAATTCAACAAAATAGTTACCCAAACTTTATATTGATAATATTGATAATGATTGTTTAACGACTTTTCAACTTTGCATAAGGCGTCGTGTTTCAGCTGTTTTGCCATGTTAAATTACGACTACGCAGCTAAGTTTTATATTTTAAGTTAGCCCATAGATTTAACTATGTTTTCGGTATTGTTTTTTATTGACCAAATGGGATTAGCCACCGTTTATCAGCTTAATATTATCGGTTAATAGTTACAAATCATTTTTATTATGTGACGACTTAGTTGTAACCACTTATCCATCGGTATATTATAATATTATAATGTGATAAATATAGATTAATAATAACCCATGGTTTCATATCATGAAAATATAATACAGTTCAAATATTATTATTATCATATTTTAATGATACAAGTATCAATATTGTGTTAGAGCAAAAAATATGTATACCTATTATCACCGTAAATGTTATTAGAATAATACAATAATTATTTAGATTTAATATTCCAAAATTATACATATTTTGTTAGTTTACACATATTTAACTTACTACCTGCCTGTGCCATTCGAAAAATCTACAATATTTTTGTCTAGTGATTAAATTGAATACAAACTAATGTACCTATAAGGATGCGGCAATCAGACATTTCATAATACGAGTGTTGGAATTAAAATATAAAACTCGTTAACTCGTATAATATATTGTCATAACTTATCTTTGTCCGGATAAAATAATATAAGTGGGCTCCGTGCGTTATCTTTATGGAGATAAAAAAATAAAAATATATATATATATATACATAAATATTTTCAAAGAAAAAACATGGGTTAATAACAATATTATCATGGGCTCGGAGACGTCGGCTGTTTTTAAAGCCAAGACCATAGTAATATTATTACTATACACGGGTATTAAATCATTACAACTTGCTGCAATTTTCGTGAGATGGAACGCGGGACGAGAAAAGGCTCTACCTATTCAACGCGATAATAATTTGATATATAATATTATTGTTGTAAAAACATTAGAACGAAATCTGCACCGTTACGAAACCTGCGAATCAGACGAAAGCGAATGGGAAAAAGCGTTTCAGTCGTTCGCGATACTAATTATTACCTATGCCAATATGATATGATAATAATTATAATTATTCGTCTGACCCATAAAATAATAATAATAGTTATATTCAGTCGCTCGTTAGTGATCCGATTCCTGCCCGGGACAACCACCGGACATCTTATTAGTTATAGTAGCCACTGATTATGGACAGGTATATACTATACTATACTACAGTATTTCACCGATAGAATGTTCGCACCTAAATCAGTAAATTTTTTTATAGAAACTTTCAAATAAAGTACGATAATTTATTTTTAATTTTTCACTTATAAAATATTATATTAATTGTGTACATATTAGTTAATATTTTTTTTTACACTTTTATTATCCACATAATATCTATAAAACGTTTAATGAAGGAAACGTTCAACAAAGCACATCGATCAAATAATATAAAAATTAGTAGGCACATGAGCCAAAGTCACAATGCTAGTACAACAATTTGAAATAAAAGGCTCACAAGATGTTAATAACGGAAAAAAATCTAAAATATACGCATGCGGTAAAATATTCTTAAAATTACCAGATTCCAGTTACTACTATTCGTTATACTGGTATAGGTATGAATCCGTTTGAACAAGTCGTTAAGAATTAAACGTAATAGACGTTCGCGATAAGTTGAATTTTAAGAGTAGTGTCTTAACCATTTTTTTTTTTTATATAAAAACGCGTTTAAGTCTTTCACAAAACAATTGGTTTATATGATAATTAAAATTGATTATGTTTTTTTTTCTCTGTCCAGTGAGATTAGTTGTTGTGACCGTATAATATATTGGCAGCACGTGGTATATTCAGTTTTATAATATGCATTTCATACCCATTCTCGAAAATAAAAATATAAAAAATCGTCCGCTCAGGAACTCGAAAGGATATTATAATATGGATATTAATTTAGGGTTTATTATATATTTTTAAGGCGCAGTTGCTGACCGTGTTACTACAACCTAACCTATATTTTACTCCTCTGAACGATCGAAGCGCGTGCGCACAACAATAATAATAATAATAATGATAACATATTAATATAATAATAATATCTGGCATTCGCCGCGTTTGTCGCGGTGGGGCAAATGTGTCGACAAAATATTTCATGGTTGGCGCCGGTAACATTTTTATGGGCAAAATAAAAATTTAAAAAATAAATACAAAACAAAAATATTTTTTTTACGTATCCCCCCCTCCCCCGCAACTCCACACAACCATCACGACTGTAAATGCAGCACAGCGCTTTGAGCTCGTAAAGTCAAACACGGTTTTCGTTATTTGTTTTTTGTGTTTTGTTTTGTTTTTTTTCCACACTCGTACGTATATTAAAACGAAATCTGGCCTCCTCGTAATTGTTGTGCGTCGGTATAATAACGTACTGCGCAATCATAGTAATAATAATAATAATAATAATATAGTTCAAAACGTTTCCACCAAATCTCACTCACCCCCACCAACCACCCACCCACCCATAAACATCATCAGTCAGGCGGTCGACAGCAGCTGCAGCTAGCCACGGTACGTGGTCAGAGGATGTCCCGGCGCGTGTGTATAAGTATCTCGGGATATTTCGTGTTATTATCAATTCTCAACTGGACGTGTTCGGTAGGTCTAGATGAAACCTGTTTACACCGTCGATGTACTCGCGGATTTAAATTTGATTCGTTTTTTAAAATTTTTTATTAAATTTCTGGCACTGTCTCTATGCCATTTCGACCATATACGTTATACACCTCACTGAACGAAAAATACCAGTCATTTTAACAAAAATATAGATTAAATTAATAATATCATTGTTAATATTCAGGTAACAATATGCTTATTGATACTGAGATGAAAAATTTGTTAAAATAAGAATTAGCAGATTATTTTATTTAGTATTTTTTATAATATGTAACTACATCAAAAAAATAAAAATAAAATAAATATAAGTAGGTACCTATATAAACATCATTTTTGAAAATTATAATTTATTAACTTAGAATATTAAGATTAAAACTAATTTATCTTAGTTTTGAAAGCACAATAGATACAGCAAAATGTTGATTATTAGTATTCAATGTAACTGTGTAAATCCATTCTGCTAACAGAAATGACAATTTTAATTCTTTATAAATTAAAAAGTTTTAAATTATCTATACAAAACATAAGTTAATTAATCAAGTAGCTTTTGCATTGGAAAAAAAATATGGTTTGGAGAAAAATAATATAGGTAATGGAAATAATTTTGGATTAATTATATTATTCAGTATTTTACAAAATACCTAATTATAGATAATATATAAAACATTATATTAAATTAAATTATTTATTATAAATGGTGTTATATCTTATATAAACCAATAAAATTATTATTAATTCTTGTAGAAAAAAAAATGTATAGTTTTATAGTATAGTGGATGTAACAGTGGCACAACCAGGGAGTGAGCAGGGGAAGGTCCAAAAAATCTACAGAAAATCTATTTAACGATTTTTTAGCAAACTATTAAGATAATATTTTAGATTCTAAGCTAGATTTATGTATTGATTTTACAATGTGTGTTTTTTCCTGTCTATACACATTTTTCTCGTAGAAATATAATGTTTAGATTTCAATGTGACAGCAATAGACTAAAAAAATGTTGTTATAATATTATATTGTTATATCAATCTATTATTTAATTTATATTACTGATATCTATTATTCCTAATGTCAAAAATGTGTACGCAATATTATATTATCAGAAATAATTGTATATGATAATAATAGGGAAGCTTTAAAATATACATAAATGAAAATAAATACATAAGTCATGTGAGGGGGCCTACGCCCTGGGTGCGCCACCGGGGTGTAGATAGAAGTTTGAAACATATAGATAGACACATAGGTAGGTACTTACGAATTACAAGCAGCCAATGGGTAAAACAATATATTCACAAATGAATAATTAATTAACTGCAGGCACCAGATATATAATGCAAGTTATATTATAGGAAAGTCCGAAAGTACGTACACGATTTAAAACAGTGAAACAGTGAATAATAAATAATATACTCGGCAGAGATTAAGGAGAGATGATTCCTCGTCAAAATCAAGAAGGAAAGTGTCCATAATATGAAAAAAAAATAGGCATAAAAATCATAATATTCATAATATTATTAGTTGAAGAACACAATACACGATTGTAGCCCTTGGATTCCAAGTATCAACATAATCTCCGATTATTTTACAGTTTTTCCAATAATAATATTGCTGATATTTCTTGATATTTATTTTAAGTCCTATGGAAAATATTCTCGGGAAATCATTATGATTTCCACAATCAATTAATTATAATACGTACGTAGTGAAATTCTAAAAACAAGAACTACTGCAGTAATTAGAAGCAAAAAGTGGTTATAATATTAAATTCCTTATTAATCAATAATAATATTTATTATATAATATAATATATTAAGTTGTGTACTTAGGATATTCATCTATGTTACGACGAAAAATACAAAAAATATTATTGATTAACTATTATATTTACCTACTAAGTACTTACCTTTTGAAGTTTGACAGTCGTAAATAATAAGTAACATTAATAATATAATATTATTATATTATATCATTATTATATTATAATTCTCCATTTCACCAATCACCTTGAATATTAATAGGTATATTATAAATAAAACAATAAACTATTCCACTTGTCTAAATTCCATGTTTATCACATAACAGTAAAAAAAATGTTGTCTACACTAGAAGGTACACTGCAAAAATACGGGTATCAAAATACTATATAGGATTTATTTTTAATAATATTATGTTGAATTTAACATTAATATTGTTAATAATAAATATTAGTATGGTTATTTCTATAAAAATGTTTTGTAATTTGTACAATGTAATATTTATTAAATTTATTAAATTTTTTTTAAAAAATTAACAAAAACCCTATTGATTTAAAAATGCTTTTTATAAATTGAATGACCTGTCTACTAATTCAATGTATTTCTTTCTTAAATTGATGTTTGTGTGTATAATTAATTATACTGATAGTATTTGTTGGTTTTACCTATACATTTTCTTAACTCAATAATATATTTTTCAAATTAAAATAATAATTCTTATTTTAACATAATATTACTATTTGTTAATAAATGAAAATTAAGCATTATTGAATTTACTAATAAATGTTCGTTCAGTGCTATACCTACACCTCTAGTTGTCTACACCGTTATTATGACGTTATCGTTTCTCCGGAAATTCAAACTTGGTCTGCCACGGTGCGATCGATCTTAACAGCACATAATTGGTTTTTCAGTTGAACAATATAATATAAAATATGATAATTAAAAAAAAAAATTTAGCTTGAATATTGTTATGATATGGTTCAAATTTCTATGTAATTTGCTGTAGTAACGATGCGGTAATTCAAAATGAATTCCTATTTACCCATGTTTTATTTAATTATTTTAAGACCCTATATCGACGCGATATTATGATTAAGGTTGGGCAGTTCCCGGGAAGGTAACACGGTGAACATTTTTAGAGTAACTGGAAATATAATACCATTCACGATAATCAATTAAACTTACTATTAATAATTATTAATCAGTGTGACCATTTGACACATTTCAATGATAAATGATAATATTCAAACTGTTAAAACTAAACATAATATACAACATACGCATTATGCATACTAGGTGGTTTCGACTTGCGTGTAAAATACGAAAAACTAATAAAGTTGTGATTTTATTTTCAACTTTGTTTTTACCATATTATTCAAACGTACCTACATTATTTATATTATAATGAAGAGGAGTGAGGATCATTTAGTTACCGAGGGGATGTTGAATTTCTTAATCGAGCTTTTGCTCTTTAGTGGAACGTCATTAGTGTTGTAGGTACAATATACATACTATAATATTATGCATAACGTTACCTACATTAAGCGCGATGAGCTGAGAAAAAAAGTCAGTCAAGAGGGGGTGGTATAATAATAATATTATAAATACAGGTATTACATGGTTATGTGGTCCGGAGTGGGATGTGCTGAAATCCTATTAATACACCCTGCTAATATATACATGTTTTAGTTAGATAGCATCTAAAACATAAGTAGGTACCAACCTATCTATCTAAAACCGTTCCGGAAAAATCCGGAAATCAAACTGCGAGCGGATAAAACGACTGCGGGGGTTTTCCGTTAGTG
This sequence comes from Sitobion miscanthi, assembly GCA_008086715.1. Taxonomy (NCBI): domain Eukaryota; kingdom Metazoa; phylum Arthropoda; class Insecta; order Hemiptera; family Aphididae; genus Sitobion; species Sitobion miscanthi. The sequence continues at coordinate 7,300,605 of CM017801.1, read as the reverse complement.
CATGTTCACACGCTCCTCGATAATTTTCACGCTCTCTCTCTCTCTCTCTATCTTTCCGTTTCTCTTTCTCGAATAATAATGACCGTAATAAAATTATTGTGCACATGGATATTTCGTGTGTCGGTGAATTTTTACCCACCCGTCGCTGACCCAGTTGAAACGAAAACGCTTGAGTGGAAGGCAATCTGCAGGGCCGGGGACGAGCGTATAATAACACGAAGCTTATATTTTTATTATTATTATTATTGTGACTGTCGGCCGCCGTTATGCATTTGACAGATGTGGTGGTGGAGGGATAAGGCGTGAAAAGAAAGGTGGCCCCGGATAAATTGCAAAAATGCTTCCCATTCATATGAAAACATATACGCGGGCTGCAGCAGTGAGAGACGAACGAGCAATATCATAAAAGCTCGGCGGTCGTGTGTGTATATATGTATAATAATAATATGCGTTTATATTATATATACACACACACACACACGATGAGGTATGCGAGAGTATAACACATTATATACATTATGTTCGCGCGAGACTCGAGTGAAAGAGTGGACAAAAAAATGGTCGTTACTTATTTTCTTACGTGTGAAAAAATAAAAGTATTACACAATCGTATATTATATTTTCATAAACGTAGTGCGACCGTCGCCGTCATTATATTGTGTGGGTATGTAGGTATAATATCATAATAATATTATATACAGAGTGATTCGCCGAGCACGCCCTCACCCCTTTTTTTCGTTCGATAATAATATGCCGCAGTTATTCGAAATCTGATCTTTGGAATTCATAAATAAACCCGAAAATCGTATCTCCGAATTCTCGAGAATTTATGTGATACCGTGGACGAACAAACTTTTGTTTTTCAATAAAAATATGATTGAACTGTTTTTGGAGTCTTTGAACTTGGTGTACTACGGACAATATAGCCCTGTAATGAGGCATTTGGTAGATATAGGGGCTATGGTAAATTGCAAATTTTAGTAATTAATATTAATCTATCAACGTTAATAATGTTTGAAAATTATTTAACTATAATAAATACAATATTAAATATATTTTATACTTTTGTAAAATTATTTTTAAGGACTATTATCCTTAATACAAACATTTTATCAACTGAGAAACTATATTCTTTCAAATTTTAAATTAGGAGCATCAACATTTGTCAACAAAAAACTATCTACTATATAATTTACTGTCAAAAAGTTTAGAAGTGATGGAAGTTTAATATTATCTTAAAACAGAATGGACCCACTTGTCAAAATACAATGATAAACTGTCGAAAATTATTATGATATTAGACGGTATAGGTGCTAACTGATAAAGCGTGTAAAAATAAAATTAAACGATTGATCGATAAAAGTCATAAAATAGGTAAAATATTTGCTAACGTTACCGTAAGGTTTAGATGCTAATTATATTAGTATAGGTAAACTGGAACTGCAATTTAAAAAAAAAAACAACTAAATACATAGAAATTATAATATTATCTTTTCTATAGAATTGATATATCAATACAAATTTAAAAAAAATAAAATATATTGCCACAACAGATGATAAACTGATATTCGATGAATTTATGAACAGAACTTATTTGTATATTAATTATTAGACATAGAAGTTATTGATGATCGGTTTTTGCAAATAATATTAAAATCATAATTTAATTACTGAAATGCATTGAAAAAGTTATCAAAGTATAATGAAATAATGTGAAACGTCCTTAAATTGCATTAGGTGTACATTTTGGACTTTGCAGTTTATCTAAGTGAAGTCATAGTTTATTGGAATAAAATGATTTATTATAATATCATATTACATTTGTATAAAGACAAAACCCGTCGTTTATAAATGTATAATTGTTGAAATTCTCACATTCACAAAACTTAATTCATAATATCATTAAATAATTGAAAGAGTAATAAAATAAAATTAATGATGCCTTACGCTTACGGTGGTAATATAATATAATATACAGCCAGCCAATGTCAATTTGTTTTCCTGGTTCGTTAAGTGAACCGCCTCTAATGAGGTTCCCAGTTAACTTCAATTATTACTACTATTGCAGCAGTAGATGGTATATATCTGTCGTCAGATTGCTGATATGATGAAAGCCCAAATGTAAATTATTAATAACATAATTGACCTGTCCATGCGGTACTACTCAAGAGGCAATAATATTTGAATATTTCAAATATAAACGACAATATTATACAACATAGCTAGCTGTCCAGGTAACGTTTTGAAGTTCAAATTCGGAAAACTCTATAGTCTACAGCCTAAACGATAGGGCAGGTATATTACTAAATCAACAATTGCAATACCCATATTCTACGGAAATGAAAATAATATGAAAGACGTTATTAACCTAACCAGTGTTATACATAGTACAATATCTGGATTTGAGTGTAACTCAGTTTTAGTGTACCTCAATTCACGGAAAAACCAGTATACCTAAAGCTTTGTGAAATTATTCGACCTAGATGAGGCGACCGCAATTCGCGGATTGGATTTAACATAAGGTATATTTTTAACGTGGTTTAAACACAATTACTCTCTAAAGTTTTCTTCTGACATCTAAAACAACAATCTTTGAGAATTTCATCAAAATCAAGTCCATGTAAACAAGACATTTTGTTTGAGGAACTCTTTAAAAGGAGAATTTAGGAAAATCTTTTCTCAGTGAGTATTCACATCATAAAACGAAACCACTGACCAAATTCCATACTCATAGCTTCGGTGGTTCCGGCTAGGCGATGACGAATCAGTCAGTCAGGACAATTAGTTTTTTTATATATTATAATATAGATTGTTAAGGAATAACGTTTTCAATATTGATATACTTACAATAGTAATTTACTTAATTAAAACTATTTAATTGGGAGATATTTGAAATAATATATATTTTATCAATAAAATGTTGTTGAATATCATAGTGGCAGAAACACAATGAGTTACAGACGTGGAAAATTGATAGAAAAAAATGTATAACTTGACTTAGCCAAGTTCGTTCAACTGTAAGAAAATGGCTGGGTTGCACGTTAATAGTTTGCACATTTGATAAGATAATATAATATATACCTAGTATGATATTTTAAATCTAATCATTCGATTTGTGCCTCGTATGTTCATTAAGCTATTACTGTAAAAACAGCATAATATTTTCATAACTTATTGAACTGCAAGAGAATAACACACGAGGGAACCAAAGAAAAATATAATATTTTTTCTAAATTAGGTATATAGAGTTGTAGAATTTGAGAGCTATAACCACATCTATAAACTTCCATAATCCACTATGAGTCTAAATCCATGAAGTACAATGTAACGGTGTAAAAACTACAGTGTCGTGGATAATATTATTAATATTGTAAATGTACTCATGGTTGATACGTACAATAAATGTGTTCGTAAACTGTATCCATATTTTATCCGAATTTTTTTTTATTTCGGTCGTAAAAAAAACCGCCCATGGCCAAACAACATTAAGTATACGGAACTTGCCTATTGCCTAAACGCATTTTACAAAACTTGCCAAAAACACATTGTCATTTTCTAAGAGGTGATAACGTTACTCACCCAGCCGTATACCATTTTACCACTTTCCAGCCTTTAAGGTCTGTTTGATAAAGTGTGGTTTTCAATAGATTTTCAAATTCACTTATTCGCAGCTAACTTCTCATTATTATAATATATTTAAAAAATAATAGATCGCAATAACGGGGTCACTAGATAGATATTTGACACCACATTGACTACATTCAAAAAATTATATTTTAACATAAATATGTATACTGTTTATAATTTCTAAATAATATACTTTCCAACTGATGTTTTAGGGGCTCATGATGGATAATGATGTGCGTGTGATATGATTTATGTTTCGAAAATGTCACAGTTGAATTAGCAGCAGTAATTATCCGTAATTACATTAGGTATAGAAATAATAACTCACAATTCACAATTATCCCATTCAAATTGATAAAATATAAATCAGTGGATGGGAAAACTAAAAGTCATATTTTAGGACGGATGTTAAGTTATAGGATCTCGAAGTCAACGGGATAGTTTCAAACGTTCCTGAATTGTTTTTTTTTTCGCATTCATCAGTAATAATATTTTGTTGTATACGGTCTAGATTAAGCGAATCAGATTTAAAAAAAAAAAAAAAAACCATAATAATATTGCGTGTCAAAATAATATCGCAATGAAATATCCGATTATTCGCCCCTGCGAATCGTGTGTGCAATATATCATAATAATATTATAGTACGTCAAAAATTTAACGCGTAAAATACTCGAACATTTTTTTTTCCATCGATCGCCCCCGCGAGCGACATAATAATAATATTATCGGAGGACTCTGTTCGGCGATTACGGCGGGTCTTCTTATAATAATAATATAAAGGTATAAGGCATACAGCTGATCGTATCGTCGGACTTAAATAAAAAAAAAAATAATTTCGCACCACCTTCGCGGGTCGTATTTGTAGCTCGCGTCCGAACACGTCGCTGGTAAATAAAAAAAAAAAATAGGATGGAAAAAAAGCGGCAGCCGTCTGGCGGACGGAGATAACTCGCGTGGCTATAAATTAAAACGTCACAGCGGCCGAACGGGTTATTTTACCTCCATACGGGAATGACGATGAGGTGCTGCAGTTTTCGGAAACTCGCATCGCCCCGCGGTCGTCAGAACAGTAAAAATAATAATTGCCATAGTGATTATGAAGGCATATATTTTTATTTTTCGCACCGGTCCTACGGCGTGTGCGTGTATTGCCCCGCCAATTCGCCGATTATCATATTTTGCAGTATTCTCAAATCGCCATGCCGCCGTGCCATGGCCGTGAGATCTTTTTAACGATTGGAAACGCGATTTTTTTTTTTTTTAGTCATCTTAAAATGTTTTTTTTTTTTTTAATGTCGCGCCCGGCGATCGTCATCGCGATATTATGATAATATTATTATTATTATACGCACAGAACTCGGCGACGTTGTGTTAGGCCTTACGCACGTTGAAAAACGTGACCCCCGAATTACAATAATATAATGATAGGTAGTAATAATAATATATATACTCATTAAATACCTACCTTTACTACCTACTCCGTCAGTTCGACCGACTGTCCCCCCCCCCCCTTGCCCACGACAAGACGTCATTACGAATTAACATAATGTTTATAATATTATTTTATTATATATTTTACGTCCATGGGGATAAAAACGAAATTATTTCCCGTCGACGCGTTCAATTATTTAAGTCCCGATTCCATCGTTTACCGTTGTTATACTATTATTATTGTGCAGAGACGTATCGAAATACGCGTACGAGTTTAAATCGTGATAATATACTATTTATTTTTTTTTGTTGATATTATCTTATGGTACCTTATTATACCCGCATAATGACTATTAAAATGTAAATAAACATGAAAACACTTGGGGGTGATAATTTCGTGGTTGGGTGTGCTGAGCCACCCCTCGCTCCCCTTCTCCGAAATGTGCCTATGGGCAGGTCATGAAACATATTTAAAAGTAGGTACCTTTGTATGATAATTATGTTGTACGTTATACGGTCGATTTATCGTGATTGGTTATCGCTCGGGAATTTGGGGTGGAGGAGGATAATTATCACAGTAAAATCCGGTTGTATACGTGAATGCTCTTTGGGTACGAATTTTAAAATATACTAATAATATTGTTCTCCCCGTATTTGCCTCCCCACGCAGATATTCGCCGATGCCAAGCGTCGGAATGCATTTAATTGCACCCTATTTATTTTTATTAATTCGATTGATGAGCGTGTATTGCATATTGTATGCGGTGGATGGCTATAGCTGGTGTCATATTCACGGACCTCAACACACGTCCACTATATCGCTGTGCATATTATGTAGGTACCTATCATTAACAGTTTAAAACCGTTCGTTTTTTAATACATTTTACCTGGAATATATCCGACGACAAATGTGATTCTGAATAATTTAAATCTGCAGTCAATATACCAGGATCGACACAAAAAACAACTCATTCAAATAAAACCCGAGCAGCTTTTATGGGTTCAAATTTCTCAATTTTCTTTTATATAAAAAAAAACCCTTGTTAAAGCCTGGGTTGCTTAAACATGGCCGAAATCCTCTATTTTTTTGTTTCAATTAAATACTCTTAGAGATAAGCTAATAAATAATTAAAAAAAATATTTATTTACACTACACCTCAGTTGTTAAGACGTGTAAATGGATAACTGTCCTAACACATTACAACATATAGCTCGAGAGTTTCTAATTGAAAAAACTAATGTAATGGATACATTTCCGATTTTCTCCATCCCTGGCTAGGCATAGATTTCAAAGCTTTTGAGTAAACGCCTTGAGTGTTCGACCATACACTTACCGAAACCGCTAAACCTATATTGTAGTTTATTCACCAATGATTGTATTCAAAACATACAATATGGTGTTCGATATGATAATAATTCCAGTATCTATACCTAATAATAAAATATTTAAATAGTTTATAATATAAACATTTGGAAGAAACTTTTGGGAGTAGATAAGTACAGTAGAGTGGGGGTTTTATCGATTCCGCCATTTTAATATAAATTCCGCAGACTATCAATTCTCCCCAAATATTTGTTTACATTGATTCTGCCGGATATTTATTTATGTTGATTCCACCGACTGTTCAATAACCGATGTATCACATTATACAGATTTTTTTTTTATTAATAGTATAGGTACATATAGCCATATAGGTTAGTAAAATATAAGTAAATATTAGCTATATTGGTAAATGTATTTTTTTATTTAATCAAAAACATTTCACAAAACAATTCAATTATTGTCGTCCACTACGGACAATACAACCCAATTATATATATATATATGTTATGGTTATATGGCATGGTATGTTAAATTTGTTAAAATAATAAAATAATATGACTAAAATACCTATAGATTTTTATTCTTACAAAATTAAGTAAAATCGTAATTTTTTTTTAATAGATTTATATAATATAAAAATAATACAATGCAAAATTATGGGTACATATCATCTATATTTTTTTATTTAAACGATTATCATATAATTACAGTTACAGGTACTAATGAAATAAAACATAATATTTTATATAATAAAATATCGTTATCATACAATAAATGTAAATGTATGCCTCTTACATTTTGTCATTATTAAAATAAACAATAGACAAAATATATTCAGCGGATTGTGGTCGGCGGAATCAAAATCTAAAAAAGTTTGGCAGATTCGATGCGCAATCCATAGATTTCCCTATGGTAAAAAGGTTATTTCGGCGCAATTTATACATGCCCGCGCGTATGTGACCCGCACCTCCCCGCTGGACGCTGCAGGCCGAGTTGTCGACCAATTTTTTTTGATTTCTGCCACGACGCGCGTGTGTCATGCTACTTTACTCGATCGAATGGAATTCCGTTTACCGAAGGACGCCATAATTTTATAATGTGTGCACAACGATATATTTATATTATGTCGGTACATTTTTCGTCGTTCGCACATCCAGTCGATTGAAGAGATCGAGCGAACAGAAAAAAAAAGAAAAGAAAAGAAATTATGAGGGCGAAATAACATAATATTACAGTGGGAAACAATAAGACGCGTTTGTGCGTGCGGGGGGCTGTGCGTATAACGACCGAGGGGGGTGTCAAGTGTCTGCGCGCAGTGCAGTATTTCGGATCGTTTAGGGTATATGGTGCCATCCGCATTCCTTAAATCCTGCAAAACCTAACAGCGGCGAACAACGGCGTGACACAATATCGTTATGTTTTGGGTCGCACAATGGCGGCGATATAGTACTATTATGATAATATTACCGTTAAAATCGCTCGGAAAGACGGTGCACCGAGGAATCACTGTTAATATATTATAATAACTTAAATTTTCTCCAACCCTTTGGCCGCCAAAAATAAACGACGATATATTATTTTCTTCTCGCGTTTACCGGTCCGTTTCCGACGTTGCTCGTTTATCGTTAAATGTAATTTGAATTTTGAACTATCATAATTTTAATACACACCGCCACTATAAATCCTATCCCGGTAATTACAATAACAATCATGCGGTTGTAATATTATAGAAATAATCGTGAGTAGGTATTTCGTCGCAACTATACATTTCGACGATTTTTTTTCGGTGTTTTACTTTTTGCACATTATTAGTATTAACGATTACGAGTTTAACTTTTGATCACATCACTGATCACATCAGGTTTATCTTTACTGCCCTACTTATCGTTGAATGTTTATCACAAACGTCGTAATACGCATTTCACGATATTGTTACCTTTGTTGAAAAATAATATAACATAATATACGCTATACCGAGTATTTGCTGAGAGACTGAAGAGACCTTACGAACTAATACTAATCAAAATGCCACATAGGAGCGTATAAAAATTCAACAAGGTAACAAGGTCTTGTTTTTACTATTTTTAATAATATTACTGTACGAAACCAGCCATTTGAAAATATTTCATATAGATACGTTAAAAAGTGATAGAGACTTAACTACAATGTGAAAAGTACAATATTACTTGCCGGTTAAGTAATAAAAAAAAAGAAATGAAATATTTTCGTCAAAGTACTTACTATACATAATAATGTAGTCGGTAACATAATATTATACAACTTTTCAACTAATTAAGTATATTATAATTTATAGATGTTGTTTACAGTTGAAAGTTATATTAATACAAATAAATAACAATGATAAATATTTTGTGTTTTTGATAGAATTATTTTATCATAATACAAGAGCAATGTGCATGATTATGATTTTTAATTTTTAATCTAAATCACTTTAATCTCAATATTAAAATACAATTTTAATTTTACCGGTCAAACTTACTCGCGTCTAAATTATTGCGTTTAAACGACGCGGTACCAGAAATTACATAATATTATATGCCTACCTAACTGGTATGTTAACGCTTTTTAGTGCTACTAGATCAGAACTCCGAATTGACAGAATTATTTAATCTCGCCAGTTTCGCTGTATCGTCGGGCAAAAACTACGATATCGGTCGAAGTATCGAATTCCTAATAAATATTATAGTGATGGGTGTCGTCTCTCGGCTGGACCAACGCTGTTCAGAAAATTGTCCGGTCTTAGACAAAAACGGACTATACGAACGACGTCATACGAGCTCGAATATTAATAATTATCAGTATTAATGTTTAGAGACATGATAAAAAAATTCAGTGTAAGTTTTTGCGTAGGACCTTCAACTACGCTTGCAACCATACTATTATTATTATTATAATAAAATCGGCTTCAAAAAATAAAAATAGGAGACTCGGGCCAACCGCTAAACATGGTATTGCTAAACTTTCCCGGGAATCTTTCTTGACTTTAAACTTCAAAATATGTAGAACTAGATATCAAAAAAGTATTCTCCGATAAATGGCTGCAGTGCCTACTGTGAAAATAAAATAAAATAGTCTCAATACCATTTCATAATATCGCGTGAATGTCACGATTTTCCTTTCGACGATCGGCTTAACTATTTACAACTCTACAAGTTGTGGTGGGGGGGAGGATGTATAATATTATTATTTATTTACAGTCCAATAATATGCAATATCAAGAAATAATTATTGTGTGATAATAATGTGACTAAACGTTAATTAAACAACGCTCCTCATAATATAATATGCGTAGGTATTTAATATTATAGAGATTATCCCTACACCGTGCAGATCGAGTCTACCAACTCGACGGCCCCACAATACCGTAATAATATTATATTGTTATTACAGCCTATAAGGTATTAAATAGCGGATCACAGCACAAGTAGCGAGTGCGGGCAAATTTAAGGGTCCACACCGCGGTCGCATAATTGTATACCGCAGATACCTATTATTATTCGTATAATATATTATATTATAATAATATTATAAATTCCGTGCCGAAAAATGTGATTTCACGCGAGTTTTATGCACTCGTTCATTTTTCGATTTTGTCGAACCGGTATTGTACCAGTTGTAGCGATTTCCAAGTGTCGCCCACTCGCCAGTCGTTAAGTGAAATACGAGTTGTATATTTTGTACTTGGCTATAGCCAACTACAAACTTTCTACATTCGGAACCCTCTGAACAGCGGACATCTCCCGATCTCGGCGAATAAGAGTGCAGTGACATCTCTTCAGCGACCGGGAGTGTCCGGTATTTAGAGGTTTCACAGTACAACACACTTTTGATTATATTCCGACCAACCGTAATATTTATTATTATAGGTACAAAATATTATGGGATATCATAAAATGCATCGCGAAAACCGTTACAATCCACACTGGTTCTTGTGCACCTATAGGTATACTCATTAATTTGTCGATTTTGTCGAACAGTATACTATATAGTACTACCATTCGTGCCGATGGCATTTATTTATTTATTTAAGCATTTATATATATTTTGTTACTAGTGTAGATTTAAATGCGTCATCGGTCGTATACGGTGAAATACGAGTTGTGCTCGCATTGAAGGTGTGATACGCTGCGGCATCGTTCGGATATTATGTTTCGTTAGACCTATTTCGACGACATCGTCAGTCGTTCGCGACGGTTTAATTTAAATTATCGGCGCGTTTTATTTATGTGCAGATGGCGATGATACGTCCACGGTTTCGTGATGTATATCAGATGTTCCACGTGACATTTCATTACTTAGCTGCTGCAAAGGAACGTCGAAAAAACTGGTTAAGATTACAACGCATTACCAACTATAGAATAAACTTAAAAGTGATATGTTACAGTTCGCTGTACCATTAATCAAAATAAATGCATTCTATTGACGAAAAAATATTATGTCTATAGTGTATGTATAACATAGATAGAAGCTTCTTTTTCTTCAATAACATTATTTTTTTATTCTTGAAGGGTGTATTCGATATGTGACATTAGCTGATAGTATATTTCATCATTCTTAAAAAGTTACAAAAACCTATTACATTGATACAAATCATTAGCAGTAGGTTTTGAATAAATCATTGACAAGAAAACAAATTACACGAACGAACATTTCTAGAAACTTTGGATCAAAAACATAAGAACAATTAACAATTATTGACATTCTGTAAAAGATTTCAAAACTATATTCTCTGTAATGAAGGTAAAAATTTTTAAAAGAAACAAAACTAGCTACACAATTTAAATATTTACTGTATTCTTTTGTACCACACACGTGGTATCACGACTTCTACTCAAGTGATTTTAACCAAATCAAACGTACCTATATTTGAGTTTTTATTTTTATAAATAATACAGTTCAATAACGTTGCTAAATAAATGTTGTTTAGCTCCTATAAATTATATAAAATGACATAGTACCATGCTATGGTACTTCTGTTATTCGATGTAGGTATTAGTGGTTACAGATGAGATTTTTAAAATACTTTAACAAATGACAATATATTTTACCCACCCTCTATAAATTATAAATTTTAAAACTCAGTTATTTAAAACTAGTTTCAGAACGTCAAATTTTAGTACCAAAGTATAACAGAACTTAATGCATTAATAAAACTGTGGTTATGCAAATATTTTTAACCATTGTATATTCATAACTTTTATTCAGTTTGGCTCGTAAATGTTCATAATGAAGTTCGTTTAAATAAATATTAAAAATTAAACACCAAACGGCCCATAAACCACTAACCTAACAGGACCGTAAAACAAGCGTCTTTAATATTTCATCAGTGTTTACATTTTTGATGAATTATTATTTATTAGAAAAATATTTTATCATATTGTGGCGGTTGAAATAACAATAATATATATTATTTTAAATCCGTTCTATTTTTCAACTACGATCGTGGTATAAACGATAATACCGGTCTCGTATGATGTGGTTGAATATTATTTTATGGTTCGGATTGAGGTATGCTGCAATTGTTGGATTTATATGTCAATACGACAATACCTTTATGGCACTTGACTGGTTATTGGATTTTGCAAATGACATGTGGTGAGAGAAATATTCGTATTTTCCGCTAAGCAATATTTTCTTTTTAGATAGGTGTATTATTATTTTTCCACACACCAAAAATAACGGCTTTATGATTTTAAACTGTGTATTATAATGTACCTAATACATTCAAATTGACTTTTATCTATAGCTCAGTCTTAATTCAAACGATTTGTCAGTCAAATGTAAAAGTTTTAAGTGCACATTTCTGTCGCTTTAATATTGAATTGCAGTCAAAAACTTCGATGGCGCGCAGTTTTACTGTTCATTATGGATTTATTTCAATATCGTATATTATGGTATATAAATAGGCATTATATCATATTATAATATTACCTAAATCCACACTATTCCTTACCTATATTGTACACAGCGAGTTACGAGTATACTACGAGTAAAAACTGCACACAAAAATGCAATGTACAGTAATACTGTTATAAATAAAGTATGTAAACTTGCACCACACGATTTTATGTTATAATAATATGTTGCAAATGCGACAGCATGAATGCACCAGAAACCGACTATAACGCATTTTGTCGGACAAAATAGTGTTTATTTTGTTACGTTGATCTTGTAAAAGTCAAGGGTTTATAAGCTTTCTAATTAGAAATATAATTTATATATTGTTTTTAATCGGATTACCGACGTTTTTATAATTTTTTTTTGTGCACTCGATCATTTACTACGTTTTTTTTCCAATCACGTTTAGTGCATCAGAATCTGTTCAATCCATATCAGAACACTTGGCATTTCGGAAAAAAAATAAAATATAGTTAATGTAATTTCAAGACAAAGAATAATGACGTTGGTATGGTAAAACAAAAACAAAAAAAACTTTGTTAATCAAAATCGGTATACTTACCAGCAACCATTAGTGGAGTTAATTTCGTCAGTAAATCAAATCGCAACAAAAGCTTCCCCACGAAGATACACTTTTAAGTTTAAAATGATAATAAAAAATCAAACCGACGCTTCAACGGGCGCTTTATGCTTGCGGCGTATAATTCATAATACAATCTATATATAGAGTTGGATAAAAAAGAGGAAAAAAGTGATGTATGATCGTATATCGGTCAGAACGTTGTATATTAACGATTGGTGGCCGATAGATTTAAACGCCACGTGACATAATATTATTTTCTCGTTGGCAATATGAACGAAGACGATAGGTATTATTATTATTATTATATCGGAGGGAGTCGCGGTGATGGGCGAAGCTAATAATAATAATAATAATATATTCTGTAGGTAAACGATGCACGTACGTATAATTTGTAAAGTTTAAAATATGTCAATGGCCTTTATTTTTACTCACTCGCGTGTTAAGAATTTAAAACGGTCGGACATGTCACGCGTTCCTGAAATATGAATTTCAAAGGCTCCGCGAGCGTGAAATGTTTATTCGGAGAGATGCACACGACTAAGTGTATATAAAACGAAAATATTTGTTTTCTTTCGGTTAAAAGTGTACCGTATAATGTCGTAATATACGTTTGTGTCGGAATAATTACGAATGCCCTAGGATAACAGTAGATTAGCGGCAGAGAAACATAAAACGGGACAAAACGCATTTATCGTTTTTATTATTATTATTATTATTATTGTTTTTATTATTATCCACAATGGTGCTTATTCAGTAGTTTTTCTACCAAAGAACAGAACACCTTTTTTTGATTAAATTATAATATTTTATCATGTCGCAAAATTATGCGTACCCTTTGTGTGCACGACATTACATACGTATTATTATAATAGTGACTATTATTTTATTTTAGATATAAGTAGAGGTACCTCTTATATATTATTTACTATAATATTTTGTAATTAATAAAAATAAAAAAAGTAGAGAAATTCGTACTTGATATTGAAAAATAAGTAATTCATTTTTAATGTAAAAAATATGTTGTACCTATGAAATAAGAACAGAATTGAACGAATTTCCGGGAACGAAAGTGGCCGCTGTGACTTATTTATTAGTCGGGGAATAAATCCATTTTTCGACTGGCCCAATTATTGTAAAAGACGTATTATTTTACAAATTTAGTAAGAATTTCATTATATTTTCCCCCTTTTTAATACGCGTTGATTAACAGATATAGAACGTGCAATACATGAAAACGCAATTATTTCGGTACCAGAAGTGATTGATGGACAAACCCTCAATATGGATTCCCCCCCCCTAAAAAAAAACCCTTGACGAATATAACGATGTTTTTAGAACCGTTTTATTTTTATATTTATATTTTTTTGGAGGAAAGGAATGTAAAAATGTTCTTAGGACTACAATAATAAATAATCTATAATGATTATTGTCAAAGCAAAGACCATAGTTTGAAAAAATGTGATTTGGGTTTCAATAATCATTTTTGTAATCCGAATATTGTCAAACAGTTGTTCTGTAAGTTAAAAAGATTTGAGTTTGATACAGGGTTTGAAAACGTTAAAATGACGTTATATTTGAGAAAAAAAAACGATTGAAATTTGTTAACGTAACTATAACGGAAAGCGATAATTAAAAATAATCAAATATCGCAAAACAAAACATAACGGTCAACAAAATATATTATCATAATATCATTAAACAAAACATGACGAAAAACGTAATTTATAGAATTTCATTGAACGAAAAAAAAAATGCAAAACGAAATAATTTAAAATCCATTTATTTAAAAGCTATATTGATTTCGTAAAAACATTTATTTCATGCATACGGTCATTCTAATTGATTATAATATTATATTCCATATTGGGGCCGTAATCTGTCCGCATTAGTTATATATCAATACATTTGAAAGGTATTAACACTATTTTAAATAACGATAAACGCAAAACTTGTGCAACGTTTTAATTCTGAATAACGATAAACGTTAAACTTGAATAACGATAAATTCAAAAATTGTGTAACGTTTCAATTGTAAATAACATGAAACGTGATTGTTTGTTCAAATGCCAGCCGTGGCCTTTGATATAATAATACGCTATTATACGTCATATTGTTTTGTTTAGATTGTACATTTTTTCTTCTCGTAAGAAAAATCCAAAAAACTAAACGTTAGGTTTTTATGGAAATAAGAAAACACCAAAATTGCACGAATATAAAACATTAAATTAATTTTTTTTTTTTTTTTTTGTGAAACTGTTTATTTTTATAAAATTGTCGCAATGAGCACTTTACTCAGTTATTAGACATTATTTACTTTGCGACCTAATGCTTTGGACCGATTTTAAATAATTGTTAATAAATTGTATCATATACTGTAACGATAACCCTATAACCTGTACTTATTCTAACTCAAATACTATCCTAGCTGCCAGTAATTATTCATAAGTAGTCAGCCATCAACTAAAGAAATTCATATCAATTGGAAAATCAAAATTAACTATACAAAATCTACTTATAAGCCATGTGCATTCATCCTCCAACCATGAGATGATCCAGTTGTGAAATATTACAAAGAAACTAATTCTCACTCTAATTAAGTAAAATATTTTCGTCATCTATTCTATATCTACTTGGAGTCCTTATCGTAAATTAAAACGTTAGCAGCTCAACACACTCAATCTTTTGCTCAACCTTTTCTTACAATATACATTCTAATTTAAACATTTCAAATCGATTAATACTACACAAAAGCCTCTTTCAGCCAATTTGGCCACTCGGTATTGCCGTTTAAGATTCCACCAAAATGTTTAACGTCGGAACAATCCCAGTCTTCCAATTCTTTTGGCTTTGGCTGGTCGCTAAAGTTTTCTACAAATGTTTCAATTGGCTCTTGACGCTAATGACTTGTTACCTACATAATAACCTAAAAGTGAAAACTATAAAAAACACCACCTCCCTTTTTTCCTCTAGATCTTATTCCAAAATGAAATACCATCATAACAGAATCATCTGCCAACTGCAAACCAATACTGCCGGATAATCTAAGATGGTTTCTAAGCCATACATGTTCTAGAGACTTATTACTCAGCATTTGATGAACAAAAAAAATCATTTAATCACAACTCAATATTTCATGTTTAGGTTGCCCAACTTAGTATTAGATCCAATTGTCTTATTGTACATAATAATATACATATTAATAGTAACTATAGATTGTAAATAAATTATCAGACGAAAAATCAAAATAATAATTTGCACCATATTTTAATGGTACGCATTTTGTTATTATATACCTATGAAAGCTTAAACTCTTTTAACAATAATACTTTTTATTACATTAATAACTTGTAAATATGTTGGTAACGTTATTATAAAAATAACGAGTTGGTTTAGAAATGAAAAATACTACCTTTACATATAATTATTCTACAAATCATTTACGAAACGTGGTGATGAAATTGAGAAGGAGGGAGGGGAGAAACTACGAGAAGTTAATTATTAATATTAGATAGGTAAGTCGAGTTAAAACAATGTTCTATATATTATGTAACTATAGATTATAATATTATAGATAATTGACTGATTTTATATTACACGTCATTATAATATCATTAATATCATATCTATGTGCGTATATCAGGGTTCAAAACACAAACGTTTATTTTTTGTTTGAAATAGGTGTGACGATAATAGACTTTTTGATGATACGTAATTGGTATTTAAAAATAAAATTACAATTTTCTATTACCGAACCAGTTTCAAAAATACTACCTACCTAATATTTACTGGTGGTGTTCTACAATATATATATTATCGAATATCGTATATTTTAGGCCAGTAGCCACCGCGGTTCCAAGCAAAAATTACAATTATTTCCGTTCTACAATAACAATAATACAATTTAATATACATACATATATTTCTTATAATCATCATGATACAATTAAAGATTATATCACAAATTAGATACAAGCCGGATAAGTAGTCGTAATAGGTAGGTAGTCATAAAAATCATAATAATAATAATTATAATAGTATTGCAATATTTCCGGTGGACTTTGAAGAATCCGGCGTGCAAGAGTCTGTGGCGGTGGTGGCGACGGTTTTTGAATTTTTTCAAATGGTCAGGCGGGCCACAACGATGGATTCCATCGAATACTTTCGAATACCTATCAATTCTCGTAATATTATAATATAATATATACGTGCTCGTACGGTATAATTTACTTCGGTTAAATTACGATATTAACACCCTAGACAGGTACTCGATTATAATATTATCATGGTACGTGGTCAAAAGCGACGAGACGATCAATTTTGTTATCGTCACCCGACGCCGACGCGATGTAGTCGACGAAAGTCGTCTAAGGTCATTTTAACATTGGCTACATAACAATAAATGAAGACTTCGGGGCAACAATAAGACACCTCCGTATTTCGGCCAAATTTCGTTTTCGATTGCACATTATTCAGAAATAAAAATTGAGTCGTTTGGTGCAATTATTGTACAACCAGACGAATCCGATTGTACACTCATTAATTATAACACATTTATCCTTCTTAATAACTATAAGCCAGTCAATATTTGTATTTCTCAATCATTAAAATTAAGTCTTCTATGTAAGAAAACTTGTTTTCCAGTGGTATTTTTACTAACAAATAAAAATAAAATTGAAGTTTCTGGTTTTAATTTTAGTGCAACAACAAGGCGTATCCAAGTTCATTTTTTTTTGGTTTTGAGATCATTCAAATTTGATTTTAACAATATTATATCAACTTATACGAATTGAAGTTTGATCTAAATATATTTTTGTCAATTTTTGAAACATTTTTAAGTGTCTCCTGAAAAATTGTATTAATTGGACATCTCTAAGAAACATCTGATGTTGTTGCTCTCTGGTCTTGAAATATAGTATCCAAATAAATTTTGACTGTCGTCAAGTTTTTAACCTAAGCTATTACTTGCAATATTCTTTCCAAACATGGCCTGCATAGCGGAATGTATATACATCAATGATTGTGTATTGTTTTTTATAAATGTTTAGTAAGTTGATATATATACTTTTCTTACGCATTGTTGACATATTTTATTGACATTTTGTTTGTTTTAAAGTTTAAACATAATATATATATACTACTATACCAAACCATATTGTTTATATATATATATATACGTTTATCTTCAGCGTAAAATCTTCGGTAAGTCACCGTGATCAATAGTCTTGGAGCAGTAAAGTGGCAGACATATTTTTCCACCACGAGAGCGTTTTTCAAATCATCAACACCGCCTTGTTCGGACGGGTTCATAAAGTAAAACACGCAATCTGCAATAAAATTCACCAAATTTAAACCTACACTACGCATCGTAATAACAATATAATTATTTATATCATAGGTTTTTAACCTTTTCTGAGTCATGGACCCCTTTCAAGTATAAAGTATAACCACGGACTTCCCACCGAAAAACAAATCAGTACTATTTATTATTTTAACACTAATTACTAAGACTTAGTTATAGTAAATTGTTATGAACAATCAAGTTTAGGATACATATACGGGTTTCTGTGGGACATTAATTGCCGCCACATCTATGGTTTGTCTCACTGTCGTCTTTGGAGTGTCGGAATACGGGTGTACGTTATCGGAAACTTCACACACAACTATGCACGTCCGCTCTAATTTACGAAAATAATAAAATGTATACATTCAATAAAGTTTACAATATAAATATTAATTTTCTAAGATTTTATTATATTTTGCGTAAGTTTAAAAAAAAACTCTCGGCCACTCTCTGGACCTCCGAGTTACTATCTACGGACCCTCTAGGGGTCTATAGATTACAGGTTAAGAAGCCCAATCCATATATCTTTAACTGTACGAAAAACTTCGGCAGTAGGTAGGTATTACAGATACCCAGGCCGGGGCGGCTCCAGAGAAATGGTTTAGGGGGGAAGTCATCATTTTCAGATAATTTCAATAATTTTTTTTTGTTATGTTATTTTAACAGTATAAATTTGTTTAGAAATACAGCTTGAGGGAATATCGGCCCCTAGGCGCCCCCCTAGAGCCGCACCTGTGCCTTAACCGTTTATGAACACCCTCACTTACCAGAACGCCGGCGGTATTAGTGCTCTTATGGCTTTATTATAGACGATGATATTATTTTGATTTAATCATTCGTATACATGACGATGAAGGGATCCGTAAACGAGGAGGGTGTCAGCCGATCACGCACATTTCGGAAACGTGTAATTCGATAGACGATCTGTTTGTATAGTGTGGTTAGGGCGTTGTGTAGGTTGATCGAATACACACCTACCTACATAGTTATACAACATCGTCAGGACGCCAATATTCACGGGCAGTTTCGCAAACGTGGTGGTTAATCTCCGGGTTACCACTACCATGTAAGTATATATAGTTATTTAAGCTCGTATAACCATGGTGGGCACCCTCGTCTGCGGGGGTGAAGGTCCGTGGTTGACATTGATTGTGTCCGTTAGTCTCCCGACCGGAGTGCTGCAGTCTCTCTCTTCACAAACGTGCCCGACGACCAATTAAAAATGTATTTCGAGGGGATTTTTTTTTGAAAATCGAATTTTTCGTCACACCTTTGCGTTACAAAAATGTTATAATCTCTGTGGCAAGTTTTTACGCAGATCCAATGGATATAAACAGGAAAAAACCCGGGAGGTCCCTTATCTGTATAATATTTGAAATGTACCTCACATCATTGAATGGGTCACTGCAATGGGTCATAGATATCGTGTCAAATTTTAATTCAATCATTGAGTATGAAAAAATTATTCTGAGCTAGGACGGTCTGTCAGCCTATGTTTCTGAAAATATTGTATAAATATGTATTTATATTGTTATAACTTATAAGTAATACGTTAAGTTCAACTAATTGTTCACGAAAACAACCCTCACATAGTACTATCTAATTATAATATAGCAAATAATATTGTATCTGTTTTACTGGGTAACAGTTATTATTTATAATGAGTAAATTCCAACGTATCGTGTATTAGTGTATTTATATAGTGATCTCATATAAATATATATATATATGTATATAATACGATTAAATAATATAATATATTATATAGTAATTATTATTAATAAATTGTTCCATATAATTTACTAAGTAGCTGTTCTTAGCTTATAACAAGCTAATACCAATGTATACATAAACATGATGCTATCCATTAAAATAATTTTCCATACAATTAAAAATAATCGTTTAACTTGCACAGTAATTGTTTACTGTCGATAAAATCTTATAATTTTTTTTTTTTTTATATCAGTCTACTTATATGTTATATTGCATCTAATTTCAATCAATTTTAGCTATATTATTGAATAGAAATTTATATTATAAAAATATTGGTTCGATTAACTGTTCGAGTAATTTTGGTAAGGCACTTAGTTTTTAGAGCTGAATGTTAACTGAATGTTCATCGTTTTCCCATATGCTTTGTTTAATGAAACTAATTTTCCAGGCTTCGGGAAAAAAACGAAGTTTAGTGACCAATTAAACAATACATAAATTGGATAGGCTACAGAACGACGGCAGTTTTTACAGAAAATAGCTGAAACTGAGTCTGCACCTGGTACTAAATTCTCACAAATAACGCATAATTTTAATACTAATATACAACTCATCGTTACGTGCTCAGGATCTAATGGAGCAATAATTGGAGGCCAAATATTCATATAATGGGTACCTACCTAAAAAAGTATCAAGTCGTTTTCGTTCTCTCGAATATAGTGACTTTTAATAATATAAAATAACAACACGATATAGTTGTATGTTGTAGGTACCAATTACTATTATAATAATTGTCGTTAATACGATTTACCTTTATATAAGCGTTCGTGGACCAATTTCCGTCTACTATTTTTCGGCGGTTATATCATATGTCGGATATTGTCGGATTTGCAATATACGCGCTTGTATGATTCTCCTACGGAAAGACTTTTCAGAAGAAACGTCTTGTCAATGTATAATGAGGGCGACTCCCGGAATTGTTTTTCATCATATAGAAAACTGAATGTAGAGCACACTTGGAATACAACCTTATGGGACTTTCGATCTCGGTATACGAGAGATAGATATTATAATATTATATTATACATAGGAGAGTACTATAGAATTTTTTCAAACTGCTATTGGAAGTAGATACCATAGATGTAATAACATTATGGACTATAATGATCGAATGCATAAAATAAAAATATCATCGTGTCGTTGAGGTATTGTGTTATTGATGTTTAAATATTTTTGTGATGTATGGTTTTGTTGTGTAAAATATAATTAAAAGTAATTTTTGAGTGATGCGACAGCAAAGCGTACCTATATCGCGTATAGTAATGATTACTATTGTATTACTTCTGTACGACATCGCATTCGACTGTGCGTCATTTGCTGTGCAGAAAACCAGGCTTATAACTTGTGGAATTTATCATATTATAATTAGTACAATATGTGTAAAATATTATATCAATACTTTTATTAAATAGTTTTAATTAAAAATAATTTATCGTTGGCAAAAAATATATGGTACAATTTGATTAAATCTCCAATAATTGTTGAAGAATATCTTAACCATCCCTCTATGATTATATTTGCGTTTAATATGGATATATTTCTGTGGTGTCATCCCGGGGGTTTAGTAAGAACCAAATATAACTGTTTCACGCTTGTCACATTCGGATAAAAAAAATGTATTCAAATTGTGATATTCTCTAAACAGAGTGACGCAAACCGCCTAATCAATTATTAGAACGTTTTTAATAATTATTCCTAATTTCATATTTCAACGTTAGTATAACGTTATATGCATATCAAAATAATAATTATTTGATGATTTTGTCGATTAGGTGAAGCGTCCATTTCATATTTATACACGTGCAATGATTGGTAAAGAATCGACGTTTTGATTTTCGAGCGACATATTAGTCATCACGAAAGTTTTTAAAAAATTCATATTAGATTATACCAATATTATTTTAGATATAATAGAAATTCCAAATTAATACTATCTACCTACTAAAAATTATTTAAAAACAAATGATTACATTATATTATTAAATGGCATCGGCCGAAACGGGATAAGTCGATTTTGGGTGAAACTGGTGCGATTTTTTAGCGTTCCTACTGCACTGACGTGGCAGGGTGGGATTATTAAACGCGCGTAGTACTGCCGTTGCTATGATTTTTCTTGTGAAATTTATAAAATCGAACCACCTCCCTCAAAAATTAGATCCAAATAAATAAAAGGCCCTGTGCATTTCCTGCACACCCCACCGGCTCTGTCCACGTGTATAGATAAGGTGCTGATTTGAGACGTCGTGACAAGTGTCGACTTTTCGATGTTATTATCGCGTACCTAACTTTATGTGTACATTCGGTGGGGTGTTTGTACGTTGTATAGTTATCGGATTTCGTTTAAACAGCGGCACCGCTCGCGCATATCATTATCCCCTTATATTGTATTGTAACGTGCCCTTAAATGCGCATATTATGCATTAATATTGTATAAAGCGTATATAATTCCGTTTAAACGTCGGCTGCAAACGGACTTATGCCGATTTTAAGCGAAACCATACCCTTGTACGACGGTGGCAAGACTCGGCGGCGGCGGTGGTGGAGGTAGTCGTGAATAACTTAACTTTCCGCCGCGCCTAAGTTCACTACAACTACTAAAATATATTACAATATCGTGTATTGTTGTACGCGCGCCACCGGCCGAAAACGAAATCCTATTTATATAATGGTGCGCGTGCCCATTATTTCACGTTGTGCTGGGCCTAGGACGACACGTTTAGGGTGGTGTGCGTTTTAAGAGGTGGTCAGTGGCGGAGGACCCGTGTGAGTGTATAGTGGCGACGACGACGTAAAAGGACGAGTTTCGTGTGAAATATTAATATTATGTGTGAAAGTCGATACTCGATACTCGGACAGGAAACGGCTCGGGATTCGGATGTCGAGATTTTATAATAAAGTCAGGCAGGAGATATGATAATAATATTATTATAATCGACGGTATACGTGATCGAACATGACTTACCCTCCAGGTTGTACCCACCCTACCCTACTGTTTAGAGCAGATGAGTCGGAACACATTACGAATTTTTGAACCTAAACAACAATTATTAATGATTGAGCGGCGTCGCCTGCACATTATTAATGCAATATAGACAACAAAAATATATTGAACGAAAACCATGATACGCGCACATAGAGAGGTGCACTGATTTCGTACCGTGGCCGTAAACTATAATCAAACAACTAACCCATTATTTAGTGCCTTGGCTATGTATAGTAGCGTGCCCAGGGAGGAGGATAGGTAGGGCTTAACCACCCCCTCCCGTCAGATCAAAAAAAATATATTCTAAATGGTATTTATAGTATTTTAGATTATACATCGTTATCACTTATCATTTAATAAATTCATAATTCATAATAGTTATTATTTATGAAATCACATTCGTTAACTATTCATATTTGGTTAAAATGTCCAGACCCGGGTAGTGGTGGTGGGAGGGGGACAAAGGGGCTGTGTCCGGGGTGTACATTTTAAAGGGGCGTCAAAAAGTTCCAAATAGTAAATTAATGGAGGTGAATATTTTTGATTTTTCTCCGAGCGCCAAATTATAACGCCATGAATCTGCATATGTCAATAGTAGTATATATTTGTATGTTCACAGCCAGCTTTTCCACGGTAAATTTTTTTTTTCAAGCGGGGACGTCCCCCTTGGAGCACTCTGATTTACCGTGTAACACATTACACATTGATTGTCTACCAAATTTTGACTCCGTATAGCAAATTTTTTTAGCTAACCTTAAACTGAAATAATTATTTCAAGTAAAGAACACAAATTATTAAATATTAGTTTTTTTATTGTTAAAAATGAATTCTTAATATATATTTACACAAGTTTTCTTACTTCTCTAGTGAAAGGCACATATTCTACAATACGATCATGAATTAATAAACAGTAAGCAGTTGTACCTGCAAGTGATTCTGAAGCTTCAATTTCCAATTGAACATCCACTGCTGAGGCAGTAGCTGAATCGTTCTGTTTCGAAGTATCGATGACTATAATTGGAGCGTTTGCCAGAAAAGTAGAAGGACTCAATATCGGGTTACGAATACTTTTTTGATAGTACGATTCTTGAAACGATGTATA
This sequence comes from Sitobion miscanthi, assembly GCA_008086715.1. Taxonomy (NCBI): domain Eukaryota; kingdom Metazoa; phylum Arthropoda; class Insecta; order Hemiptera; family Aphididae; genus Sitobion; species Sitobion miscanthi. The sequence continues at coordinate 7,276,524 of CM017801.1, read as the reverse complement.
ATATTATATAATAAGGTGAAATTATTTGAAATATTATTTTAAATTACAATGGTCAAATATACTACAATCTTTCGTTATCGCATTTTTGCGTCCTTTTTGTAATCCGATTATGATAAATCGTGGTTTTTCTAATTTTGAAGCAGTTTTCAAATTCCATACAACTTTTTTAGCGGTTCCGAGTTCAGGATATTCAAAAGTTTCAAAATATCTAAAAGGAATAAACAAACTTTTTTCTTATTCTATAAGTTTCAATAATTTTAACCTTTCTTCGTCGTCAACAATGATATGTGGAACCATCCAGGCTATTTTTTTTAAAACGTCTTTACCTTCAAAAGCAGTTGCACCAGGTCTTAAACTTAAAGCATTTAAATCGTTATGACTTCGAGTTAATATTAATTCCAATCTAGAATTCGCTAATATTATTTTATAATCTTCAAACAAACCTACATTTTAAATTATTATATACACACTAACCCGCTAGGCTATACGTCCACGAGATATTAAATCGAATATTAAAACATTTAAGATAAAACATTCAATTTTTTTTTATTTTTTTTTTATCCAATACACCAAATATTATAAATAGTATATATAAAAAAAACACGATTTAACAAATGGTGTCGTACGAAGCGGTTTCACGATTACAAATAACTTCGGTTTTACAATATTTACTTAAGACTTTTTGAACGAATTGATTACCTTTCATTAATAATACAAATAACCATTTTGGTGAGAATCGGGTGTGTTCTATAAAATATTATCGTCGATTTCAAAACTATGTAGAATTATTCCACACCAATGGCATTGAACTGCATAATCAAGATTGATATAGTAAAATCCGCATTCCGAGAGTTTGTATTTATTTTGGCCGGTGTTCGACGGAAAGGTTTTAAACGTCTTTACCTTATAAAAAAATCGAGAATTCTGGATACGCTGGTGTTGAATTGAATCGTATTTGGTCGACCAATGACTGGATATCGTTTGTGCATCTTTGGGAATTAATTTTTTTTTTTTTAAATTAAATAAAAACTTGGAAAAAACAATTTAATGAAATGATGAGAAAATTAGCGAGCGAAACACAACTTGGTTAAACAGCCAATCGTTCGTAACTGAATATAATAAAAAAAAATAATTGACTTTAAAAAAATTTATCGTAAATTTGTTTATCACATTTAGATAAAAAAAAAACAATGTAACCGACATGAGTAAAAAATGGAATACAGTAAATATTTTTTGTGTGAGACGAAATTTGGTAAACAATCAGTGTGTAATGTGTTACACGGTAAATCAGAGTGTTCCAAGGGGGACATCTCCGCTTGAAAAAAAAAATTTACCGTGGAAAAGCTGGCTGTGAACATACAAATATATACTACTGTCAATGGTTAATATAATGATTCAAAATATTAACCATAATAATATGACCATTATTATTAATATTATCATGTCACTATCATAAAGTTAATATGTTTAGAGCAAGATGTATTGTATTTAGCCATATTGATTTAATGACTAGTTAGTTTAGTGTTTGCACCTTATTAGTATCTTATTATGTCGGTAGGTTGTATAGAAGACCTATTATTTTATGATGACCTTTTTTTTTGTTACTTATTAACATTAGTGTCCAAGGCCTATATTAGTAAAGTTTCTTACATCAAAATTTTTGTAACAACTAATGAAATAATAGCAATTGAAAATAAAAACGAAATAACAATTCGATGTCACAGCACTGATTAAACATAACGACAAATTCAAACATCAATTAGTTAATTTAAAGCTTAAACGCTTATAAATCACTTATAAATCTGTCATTGTTATATTATAACTTTTTAATTCAAATCCGTTCATACTTTTATCCGATTAATTTTAAAAATTGTTGAACCGTGTAGAAAAAGTGGTGTTAATATATGGTCAACACAGCTTTTGAGAAATTAAAATATTTTGTGAATATTTTTTTTTTATTATTGTATGAATATTTGACTAATAATATTTTATAAATATTTTGTGAATATTTTTTTTATTATTGTATGAATATTTGACTAATAATATTTTATAAATATTTTCTTCTTATGATAACAAAATATTGTACTATAATTATGATTGCACAAACACATTGACATAATATTTTTATAAAGTTTCCGTAAAAATGTATTTTGAAAATATATGATAAAAATATTTTCAAAAATATGAACTTTTTGACCAAAGAATTCAACTAAAATATTTCCTAATTATTTACGCAATTTCTTTAAAATATTTTGACAACTAATATTATTGTTTTCCAGAAAATATTTTTACCATAGTTAGGATATATTTTTATGGTGTATGGGGGTCTATACGTCTGGTAGGCAGTCGATTTTTAGCCACTCAGTGGACACCATTATACTAAATGTTTTCAACTTTATGCGTTTGTTATTTACGGTCGTTGCGATTGCGTGTATAAGAACTGTTATAGACAAATTTACTTTTGGCCATTTTGATATGATGATAATTGTGTGGTGTGTCATCTTTACGGTGCACACGAAATTCATGAACTCTTAAATTGGATTCATAACTTTATATAATACATATATATATATATTTTCATATATCGTTAGAGAGGTTAATTAGATTATATTGATATTTTTTCGTTCCTTTTCGAATGTTTATGCTTTCATTAACATTCGTCAACCTCGAGGACGCGGTAGTATAATTAACGAGACTCAAACACTGGCTACTGTATATGCGTTTAAAAATGTCTGAATCTTTAATTTTTATGTTCCGTCTTGAAACCTTTCAAAGTAAATTAACCTATGATTTAAAAAAAAAACATAAAAATTATAAAAAGTGGGTGGAAAAGTGTTCAACACGTCAGTTGTTCAATATCATACCATTAAGGATGGTCCGACTCGTTTTTCTGCAGCTCTAACACCAGTAAATCGAGAAAATACTTGTATATGCTTATTACAATATTACCAAAGTGTTTAATACTATTATAGAAGTCTTTGAATTTCGCAAAGTTAATTCTTTGGGACACGAACAAATTTTGTCATCTTAAAAAAAAAATTGAGATTTATTTGCTTTCGTGACTCAACAGAAAAATTTAATTAAAAAATTTAAACATGCTATACGAGTACACGGCAGTATAATATTATTAAAGGAACATCCTGGAGGACTGGTGAATTTATTTAAAATGAGTTCATCATGAAAAATGATCAAACATTAGTTTTGTGAAAAAAGTAATTTGTTGCAGTTATGTTACATTAATATAATTATTACATAAGTATAAAAAAAAAGTGAGGCATAAGTTTACATGTTGTTTTTTGTTAAATCAATGTTGACGAAGAAAAAAGTTAACCACGAAACTTAATAAAAACTATTCAATATCAGTACGAAAAAACATATTAAAAAAATAAATACATTATTATATTACGAATAATGACAGAATAATAATAATAATATTAACTTTAAATAATTTATACTGACATAGTGACGTGTGGATTATATTAAGAAGAATTATATAAAAATATGTGGTTACTGGTTGGTGATAACAACAACAAGGAACGTTAACACAGTGATTTATTTAACTTTTACCTATACAATAATACATTTTATTTTGTTACAATCGTCTGCATCAAAACTTGTACAAGTCAGATCCCAGTTTTATTGCTATATTGAAAATATTATCGAAATGCGTTACATAATATTATGTGCGATATTCTAATCTTTTATTACAGCCCTTACACGTCAAAAGTTGTACACAATATCAAAATATTCTTATTCCAAACCCAATATTTTGTTTTTAAGTAGGTATATTGAACTACATTCATCCACTGTGGAGAAAAAAATTGCTCATAGTCCAGTTAAACATTTGGAAACTACGTGGTACATCTATAAAAATGTATTTAGCCTCACATACATGCATATCGCATGGTCACTTAACAAAGTGTATATTTAATTTCATATTTCAAAGCAAGTAGGTATAATAATATTATAGTGTTAACGAAAAAAAAAACCATCCGTTTCGACTTTTTAATTTTTTCACTGTTACGTAACTAGCTTTATTACGAATTCTGATAATTCTTTCATTATTCGTTACGATTGCGCATTAGAAAAAACATGAGGATATTATATCGTCACTGAACAATTTTTTTACCGGTACATTTGCGTGATTCAAATTTTTTTTTATTTGTATTTAAAAACGTAAGAAACTCATAAAAATGAATTGTATTTTCAAAACAGTTGTGTTTTAATTAAGTTGATACTTACAAAATATATGTAAAAAACAAAAATCAAAAAAAAAAAAAAAAAAACACAATTATTCAGCGATAAAAAATCTCCCGCTGCGTTGTGTTGAATTCAGCTGTATAATATAGGCAAAACTCTTAGCCATCGGCTTTGTGTAGTGGTCTGGGGAAGAGAGACATCACAAAGTTATAGTCAGACACGTTCAATTTAATATAACCATGGTATCATGACGGATCGACAAACAGGTGGACATGGCCAGCAATACGGCGGGTATTATATACAACGCAACGAATCCAATAACGCGTTTTTCTCTGCTCGACAAGGTCTTCATTTTCGATAAAACCGCGTGCAATACGATTTAATAAAACCAACTCCGCGATACCTGATATCTGCTGGGTTTTTAAATTATATTATTGAACACTATTTCTTGATTTTTACTCGAGAAGTGAAAATGATATACGTTTTTTCAACGTCTTATCGGACTTCAATTTGGAAAATAATCTCAATAGCATTATACCTAGGTAATCGAATCATTAGAAAATCCACAAATAGAAAAAGGTCAACAATTTCAATAAAAAAAAAAAAAACACAAAAATGTTTATGATTACTTTTTAGGACGAAATAATAATAAAAATTTGGATCAGAATGCACTTATTTATGATAGACATATATTTTTCAACATACCTGGATACAGATATTTTATTTTTCTAACCGATTCTATTTTATAACAGTTTTTTTTTCCAACAAGACGTTTTCGTTGCCATGGTTATTTAATATTTATTAACAAAAACCTATTTTATGATTCATAGATTTTCCTTGTTGAGGAAAAATATCGAATAGCGTGCTATGGTTTTTTATTTTTTTTCTTCTATGTACCTACTATATGAAGCGAATATCGCTTTGAACGTACACCTTTTTCAATAATAAAAGGTAATATTTACCGGCGTCAGTTCTTCAAAAAACATGTTAGGCGTTGAAATAAAAATAAAATAACCACTTGCATGCCTTATACTATGTTATATAGAAAATGTTATGAACTCATTCTCTGAGTTTTTATTTATCGATCATCCATGGGTGTGTTAAAGAGAAGAGCGCGTCATGCTCTCCCACCTCCCCCTCCCCCCTTCACAAATTTTACTACATTTATAGGTAGGTACGTATACCGTTGTCTATTTTACAAACAATAAAGTACTTTTTATTATGTGCATCATTATACTTTTATTATTTATTATTACTATATTGTCAGGGCTGTTTTTTTTTTTTGCTTGAATATTTTGAGTAATGTTTATACGTCCTATATGCCTACCTAATTGACGATTGTGATTATAATAATTGATTTGGACGAAACCACCCCTTTGTTTAGTATTTTTAAACACTCCCCCGGGACTCGGTATATTGTAATATTTTATATTTCCCACTATATTTCACCGATTGGTTTTATACAAAACACGGTCGTACAACATTATGACGCGTAGCACTGTATCATAACGTATGCGATTCTGGATCATATCCAATATTTAATCCAATGTTTGTACATCCGGTCTAATTAGAATTTACCGACGACTATGCCGCAAGCGAGTAGGCGCGTTGAGAAAACAGAGGCTCACATAATATTGTTGGAAAATAATTTGTATATTATGTTCATCGGCGGTCCGGTGTATAGTTAATATTGTTTTAAAACATTTAATTACGTACCGACGCGTGAGAGCGATGGCATTGCTTGCGAGAAAAGGAGATTTCTGAACTGCGCCCTTCGTGGTGTCTACCTATAATATATTATTATGTCGTTTTCGGATAACGCTATTTATGGGGGACAATAATTAAAAAAAAAAAAAAAAAAATACCTACTGAGTTGTACTCTCACATACGCTCCGCCCGCGTATAATATACGACGTCTGGGCCGTCTGCCCCCTTTACTACCCTTTCCCCCGCAACACACCCCCGTCGTTTTCATTGTCGACGCGTCAAAAAAGAACATAACATATACCTATGTGTGTGTGTGTTATGTACAGTGCAGACTTAACCTGTATATATGTACAGCGTGGCTTTGAAGTCCAACGTATCATCATCTCCGTTGAAAATCGATATAATGTTTAAATGCATTTAATCGCATGCAATTTTCCAATAGTATTAATATCTATATATGACAATAACATTCTCATTTAACGAGTGAACTGAAAATATAATAATTATTGTACAATATCGTATATTCATTTTTTTTAACTATTATTTTTTTGCAAATGATATTGAAAATATTGTAATCAATTCGATTAAAAATGAATCGAGTTGGAACAGGTCAAGTGTATGATATTTATAAAATGATTCACTAAATGTCAGTATGTTACAATGTTAATAAAAATAATTACCATGAAATTATAGTATACCCAGTGGCGTGGCGAGCATATTATTTCATACCCTAAGCAAAGTGTATTTGAAAAATGACCCACTCACTATCTCCTACTACATAATATATAATTTAAAGTTGTAAGCTAATTTAGAATTTTCGTTATAGAACGTCATCAATAATTTAGCATACACAAAATACTATAATAATTAACTGTACATTCGTCCACGCAAATTTTAATTTAAAAAAAAAAAAAAATAAATTTCTAGGGCTAAGCAATTGCATCAGGTAAACTTCGTTCACTACACCACTGAGTATACCTACGAACTAATTATGAAGTCTTAAAAATTATTTTATTTTTAATTGCTCTAATTTTGTTTTAATGCCAATTGCTTATGATAATCGGCAAACAAACGAGATTGGTTTTGTGAAATGATATATTTTGAGACTGTTGCAAACATAGTAATAGTTATATTATAGTTCTCATGGAATATGTCAAAAACTAAGATATGGTTTTAATTGGGTATCGATATTCCTAATTGTTAGGAAAATAGCTGTCTACAATACACTGATGTTTGCCATGAAAATATTTAGAGTGATGATGAACTCTTAGGACACACTATACCGTTTTTACGGTGCAGTATGTAATATTTATATGTAAGATTTTTGTATTATTATGGTCGTTTCACAATAGTAATACCTTTACCAACCTATTATGTACGCGGCGTATTTCCCACGAAGTGGTGCAGTTTATGTCAAATTCGGTTTGGAGAGGAAATAAAAAAGTAAAAATAATAAAATGTATATAAAACATAAATTATATTATACAAGTAATAATATTTCATTCACTGACGACGATGACGACTGCAACAAAACACGTACAGCTATTATTGCACGTACGCCAAATATGCAACAAACGGACAACAATGACGTTCAGACAGGTGTTTTTTTCGTTTGTCCACGACCCACCCTCTTTAGACATTTATTCATATTCGACATTTTTGACATTTTTGTTATTTTAATTTAAAATTCCATTGAACAGAAAACATTAATTTATTAAGCGAAATGCCCATATTATTACGATTCGTTGCTTTACAGTCAATATGTAGATAATTATGTTTTTATTTTTAAATATTCGATATTATTATTTTGATTAATATTTTAATAAAAAAAGAACACAATTCTGTATAATATTTGTATACTTGTAATGTATTCACTAATCTATCATTGTGATGAATTATTGTATCGATCATGTAAAACTTCCCTGCAATGTTGAATAAGTAAAACTAAATAAAATAGTTTCGTTAGAAGAACGAGCTTTTTAATTTCTAAATAAATTGAATATTCACGCTCTAGTATTATTTTTGAACGGATTTTGATCTTTTGGTTGTTCCAAATATGGACAGAAGACATCGCACATTACATCTCTCGGAATTTCGGTCCCAGTATTAGAAGTATAGGAAAAAAATATTTTTCATTTTCGTATATTCGTAATGTACATAATATTATATATTATCATGCTCTACTGTCTTACCGACGACTATAAATTAACTATTGTACACATGGGCATTGTATATAAATAGTGTGATTTTTATTATTCTTGGTTTAGTGCTTTAGAAATATTGAAAGCTGGGGTTTTCCGTCTGTCTATCAAACGGGCCATATAGGAATTTAGACGCCTTCTATTTCCAATGTACCGATCAATCTTACGTTATGGTAAGAATTCTGAAATCATATTTTAATATTTTTTTCGTGATGTCTATACTGTCATGCTGAATCACCCATAACACCTCGTTTTCAATTTCATCTTTGATATAAGTCGCGCCGAATCTATTTGAAGAACTCGGAACTTTCAATTTTTTTGATGAAGTCGATGCCAACAATAGTATAAAACAGAGGAAAGTGCATCTTTTAGTAGCTATATATGGACAAATCAAAATCAGTTTTCACCATGTTAATCACGAGATCGATCGCTGTGCCAAAAATAGATCACGACGTCTAAACTCCTATATTTCCCGCACGTGTAAAGAAAACGAATCAAACTGTATAGTTATATTCAATAGGTTTATTTTTTTTCCATACAGCTATTATAATAGTCTTGTGAAACTGCGTGTCTATACTTAGAAACATTTTATTTTTTTACCACATTAGTCAAGATATCAATTAGTGGATCGTGGGCGGTGGGGTGATTGCGTCACTCGGCTACCACGGACGTGTATAATATTATGTTTCGAGTGGTATCTGTTTCGAGTGCTCGAAGACGACAAAGACGATGACTCCGATAATGTGAACAGTGTTTTGATATTACAGCCTTTTGATCGGCGCATGCAGCAGGTCAGGAAGTCCACGCGTGGTACAGTCCGTCGTCCCGAGCGCATTTGTTCGGAACGGTTCGGTGTGTTTTGGACCGGAAAACTTTAATTTTGTTAATGTGTGTCTTGGCACAGTTTCCCGGCATCGCACAAACAGGTATTATTGCAACACGCACATTTATACGTGGCACAATGTTAATCGAAGAAAACGGCGTTCGGTGCACGACGGAAGGCGAACGTTTCCGGGTCGGAGACGTTTGTCGGTTTCGTTATTTATGGACACGACATTTCGGTCCGCGCGCCGATAACTCTGTCGTAATTTAGGGTGACGTGTTTCCCCTGCATAATATTATGGGGTTCGTTTTGTGTCTGGAATATTACCCCGAGATATTTTCTGTGACCAAGAAAACGGTTATATATTATTATTATTGTACGGGTGCGGCGTAGATCTCCCGTGGCCCACCCGTCGTTACCTGAAAGGACGTTCATCACCACCCCCCAACCCGCGGATTCGTCCGGTCGCATTTGAATAATTTAAACGCTCGTCTCATCGGCGATATCATTAGTTTTTAATTTAAATCGTTTTCTTTTCAATGTAATCTCAACGTTGAATTTATTTTTTTTTTACGTTGTACAACAAATGAACATAGTTAGCATAACATAATATATCGCGTTCGGGCGTATATCCTATGGTTGTATTATTATCTCTACGACGACCGAGAAGTGGAGTGAGACGAACCACTATCTGTTAGAGCACACTTTCAACCAACTCGTAATTCGACGTTTAATGTTGTATAATGTAATTAAAAGTTTTAAAAATTTAGTTTACTCACGCTTTCCGTGGGCGGTTTCTTTATTTTGTCTATTATGGTTTTATGCAGAGGCGGGAAACAAAATATTTTTACAACTTAAAATTGCTCAAGTTTCATAAGCCATCCAACGGGATTGTATATTGTATTATATTATGAAACTAGATCGGATGTGCTCGCGGCCATCACCCACTGCTGCTGCAGTTGTGATATATGTTCAACCCGATATTGTCTTTTTAATGGTTCCGGTGTACCACATATAGTGACGGCCTTTCAACAGCCATAACGTTTATTTCTCTAGGTTTTTTTCACTCTTTCAATCGAAATTGATATAGTACGTATCTTCTATTGTATTGTTCTTTATCCGTCCGACGCGGATACGGGACGAATGCGCCTGCGTATTAAATGTCTCATTGATTTTTCCCGCAACGATTATTTTATAGACCAAAACTTATTTTTTTTATTGATAATATTTTTTTAACTTTTGAATGTCAAATAATGTACAATATTATGTTTATATTGTTTACGTAGATCGTCGTCAATATCGTTTATGTAAGTAACTAATTGCTTTTCAATCAACTTTCAAAACTTCAAATGTTTTTTTCTTTGCCGTGGAAAGACTTAAACTTATTTTCACAGTTTTTTTGATAAATTACCTATTTAAGTTCCTATACATTATATTTGTGTTACATCACTTAATCCCACCTGCTGCAGTAGTCCGAAAAATACTTATAATATATATATATATCGAATTATGATAATAATAAGGCATAGCTTCACTTTTGAATCATTCAATTTTTTTTGGATTCTAAGCGGAGTTCGTTGAATTATTTTACAATACTGTGTGTTTTTTTTTTGTGGTGCTGACTACCATTTGGCGACTACGCCTTGACGTCTTTTGGTCACCACTTAGCGTCTGCTGGCAACCATTTGGTGAACAAGTGGTTACCAAGTGGTACCCAGTTGCGGCCAAGTGGTGACCAAAAGACGTGAAGTGGCACCAAATGGTTGCCAGCGGTGGACAAGCGTTGGTAACCACGTGGCTAAGTATAATGCAAAAGTCGATGATTATTATACCTATATAGGCCAAGTTATGATAATATATTTTAATGCACTGTAGTTATACATCAGTGTTGTAGATATACGTCACTGAAGTGAGCATTATTATGATAGCAGTGTTATAGGCCACTGCGAAATAGTCGAACAAAAATTTTACTCGTCTGATTCGTAGGGATTTCAACAGGGAAAAGCAATCATTTTAAATGTTTTCATTTGACATGCTACCGGCGAGAGGATTACACGACGAGCCCTATTAGGCACTTCATAATATTATTTTCAACAATAATAATATAATGCATAGCACCGGAAAGTGCCAGCCGATTTGTCTCCGATTGTTTATAAACGATCGTCCATTCAGTCCGTATTGAGCGGTCTGTTATATATTTTTGTTTTGCCACGATATAGTATTCGAACCAGTGGTGTACTTGCACGAGGAGGGTTTTGAGTGTTCAACCCCATGCCCTCAAATTGATTTTTTTCACTAAATAAAAACCTCGAAATGTCAATTATATTTTAATATCATATCTGCAACACCACACCCTCGTTGGAGATGTCTGTGTACTCCATTTGGGTGATAAACGGTACATACACTGTACCTACCTAGTTATAATATAATAATTTGCAAAAGTACACCCTTTAGTATAGATAATAGCAATAGTAGTACTTGATCGTGGTATAGGTACACATAGGTATTTATTTACTAACCATGCAGATTAAATACTACTAGGTGCTATTTACGGAGAGAAGTATAATCGGAGTGAGATTATATATATGCCTATATCTTGAATTTATTATATAACAGAGTTTCTTAATACAGTTTAGTAGAATTAATTACACAGTCACTCTGCAGACATTCCTTATCGACAGTATTGGGGTACGTATTGAATATTAATAGATTTACTTTGGAAATAATAAATATGAAATATATGTACCAAACACCTTCACGTACAACATAATATAACAATATTAGTCATAGATCGACAATCAGCTGACAGCCTAATAAGCCGATCCATTTATCCCCCTCCCCCCACAAAGAGAAAACTTCCCGTTTTAATTTCGATAGTAATAAGTTTAGGTGCACCACTTCACATACATAGTAAGCATCCGAAAAATGTTTATTACAAAACATCAAAATAGGTAGTACATTACGCCACGGTATAATAGCGAATAAAATATGGAGTTGACCTTCGAGACCTTTATGCGTGGTAAATATAAAATATCAGCGCTGTTATGTTTTAAACATAAATGTTTGTTTTTTTTTTTTTGTTACGACATAATAATACGCATTTATAGAAATAAATATACCAAATAAATAAATAAATAAACCAAAAAATAAATAAATAACCAATAAATATATTGGTGATTTTAATTTTCAATATGATATAAACAAACATTTTAATATGTAATAATAAAACGATTGTTTATTTATTGTATATTGCTTATACCTATACATGAACATGTACTTTTCCAAGTTCTTCGTCTTACAAAAGTCGAATCAGTAATAATTATTTATCGAGCAGTGATATTAAAACAACATAATAATAATATTATAATACAGTGTTGAAAGATCAGATGTACCATTTCGCCGGGGTCACTCCGAGTTAAAGTATGATGGTTCGAACTATGCACTTACGTGTATACAACGGCGTATGAATAAAAAAATTCGAAAAATTAGACACTCGAACGACGACTATAACGCCATATCGAACGGCATGACATTCGTCCAGCACTGCTGTGCTACCGTCCAGAACGATATATTGTTATAATATATTTAAATTTCGTCGCCGGAAAGACTGAGCTTTATATATTATTGAAATACACGACGGCGGCGGGTCGCGTGTCAACGGACACACTTCGCGGTCTGCGGTCGACCGGCGGCCGGCGAGACAAATGCGTTCCGTGGTTATATTATTGTCGCGGTGTGGAAATCCGACGCGGGCGGGAAACTTTTGGTAACCGAGAGCGGAAAAATTTCGGAGCGGTCGTAAAGAACATCTCGGCGGGGTGTGAGCCGGGCGTTCGCGGTCTTGTGCGTGCGTGTGTGCGGGTGGGTGGGTGTGGGTGGGCGTAGGTGCCGCGAGAATGTAATATATTATACGTGTACAGTGTACATGTATATATATATATATATATGTGGACGGCCTCGCGGTACGGCGAAATAAGAAACACGTAAATTAGATTTATCGACGGTGCAAAGTATTGCGAGAGAGCACAGAGGAGAAGATTTCAATACGTCGGCAGACGTTTTCATAAACTTTTATACCCTCTCGCCGATTCCTCCGTCCGATATATAAATAAGTTAGTCGTTTTCTTTTTAGAGATGTGCGCGCGCTTAGGAATTCGCTCTAATGGCGTAGGCGAAACCAGACAATTTTATTAGGACAGACATGATAGGCATGGAATGGAATTCTAATCACAATATAAATGTTTTATTTCAAAATTTAAATTTTATCAAGTCTATAATACTATGTTATATCCAGTCAGTAAATTGTAGTAAGTATTCACAGGCTACGTTTGGGTGAGCTGCACTTGCATTGGCACATAATTATACAACGCATATACACTTATTATATTATATATATTTATATTGTATACAGCACTGTATTATACAAAATATATTTATACATGTCGTATTCGGCTATTTCGTCAACGGGACAAAATTCAGGTTTTTCAAATAATTACAACTATATACCTACGTCAATCTCTCCCTCTTTGATCCTTCCCTCTATAGCTGTTGGACGTCAAAAGTATAATAATTCTTTCCTCTCGTCGTATACACATAATAATATAATATAGTTAGGTACCATATACATATTATTATATTTATTTCTTGTCTGCGGTTCTATCGTTTGTGGTTTTCGAATCTCTGTGGATGACAAGTCGACATGACCGCGACGTTTGACAATGTTCATCGTCCATATTATGTATTCTGCCTTGCCAATTTTTTTAAATTTTTTCTCCACGTAATTTTAGAAAACAAATCAACATGGCACTGTTTAGGGTTTCGACTTTTACAACATATACAAAATTTAATGATCTTTGTAAAACAATAAATAGTTATTGGTATATGTAAATACGTAATACCTATATATATATACTGAACGTTGAATGGGTCGAGCATATATTATATACTATTTTGAAACCAACGATAGTCGATAACACTGCAAGTCCCGATAATATTTAATCGCTTTTGGGTAACACTCGTCTGTAAAAACCGCGGGTACCTTTATCCCAAAAAAGGTCAATATTTTGTTTCGAACAATATTTTAACAAGGTGAATCGTTAATTATTTCAGTTTTCATTATTTTTATTTTTTTTTTTTTTTTAGCTGAAAACCCGAACAACGACTAGAAAACTCTAATTTATCTTGTGTGCGTCCGAATTCCAGCCCACAATTAATATCCTAGCCAAATAGTTTTCGGATCAGTTTCAAACAAAAACGCATCGAATGACGTACCTGTGATGGTTCCGCACAGTATCCAAAACCACAGAATCCGTAAAGAATTTTCTCGTCCTGCGATCGCTATCAGAACGATTCCGTACGCACATTATCATCATCGTGCACACTTGCTCATTAAAACCGAATTGGTTAGGTAGCTTTATTAAATTTTCGTTTGCGGTAAACGGGTTCTCCTGCGACGATAATCGATAATGATCTCATATTTGACGGCGACCAGTATTTTCGTTGGCGAATGCTTTCCGTGTAGGTTTTAATTTAATTGAATTAGCATAATAATATGTCCGGGAATAGCTCTTTCGAAACCCGTCATAAATTAATTCGTCTTCCATTTGTATTGTAAGTTACGAATAGTTGTATAACATTCTATTTTAGCATTCCGTAGAGATGCGCGCATGGAGATATTAGTGGTTGAAATTCCTATTAAACATCATATTGTTAACCAACAAAATAAACAATGTTGATTACTTTCATAAACTTATTATTATATGCTTACAAAAGTAGAATTACATTTACTTCGTGAACTTTGTAAGCGATTCATTAAATATAACCTCGTTATATTATGTATTATGACATGAAATATGTAAACTTCTTGGACGGGTTATGCTTGGTATAAAACGCCTTTTAATTACTCACAACAGGTGCATAATAATACCGTAACACGCGTTTTCGTTGTCCTACAATGTTTTCGACGACGTTTTAACGATGGACATGACGACGCCCGAGATAAACGTCGAATGAAGAGGGAGACATGGGTTTTTACCACGTGTTTAGTGATATAGTAATATTATCAGTCAGTAAAGTAATATACGACCGGCTTTCAGTCGACACAGTGATTTTCACGAAGCACGCTCACACCCCCCTTTCCCCTTTAATAGTGAATTTATTCAAATTGTTATTTCTTGAATTTTCAATTAATATACCTACTAATATGTCCCGTGACGGTGATACAGACTTCTGTTTTTCAAATGAGAACCTCGATTTTCTGCAGTAAATAATTATTGAGTATATAATTTTTTTGATAATATCGATGTAAATCGTAGGTATAAGGTGTCGAACTCGACATTGTGAACGAGTAGCTACTGAGTTATTAAAATGTTTATACTAAAAAAATATAAAAGTATGAAATTATGTAATATGTAGTATTTAATCTAGTACTTACTTTTTACTCAGACATTATTTTACAAGCTATAAAATATTTATATATTAATAATAATTACTACAATTTTCATATCATTAAAGGGGCTTTAATAATATATTTAAACCCGTTATCATGGGCTTTTATACTTTGTACATAACTCGGACAACTACTTGTTTAAATCACAATTTAGTTAGGAACCTACATCAAAATTTCCAAAAAAATCTCCTGAATAATATTTCACGGTAAAAAAGGGTGGTTCTCATTTGAAAAAAACATAAGTTTGCAGCACGGGGTACTCCTTAAATAGAACTAAAAAAACTGATTGATTGAAAATATGCTATTTTAGTGTACTTAAAAGTTCCGAGAATCAGAATTTGAATACATGCGTTATCAGAGTAAAAATAGGGCGAGAATGTTTGGCGAATCACTCTGTATATATTATACCTCCGTGTATATTAGTATCTCGAATTTTTGCTTATGCTGATAGAATTATTTTGTAACGCATTTAATATTGTATTGGCTACATCCACATCGGCTGCACGGGCTTACATGGTTATTGACAGGCTGGATATATCTTACTGACTTCCTAGAATTTTCCCACCCCCAAAATTTCGTTAAAGCAATTTCGGCGTAAAGAAGAAGTCTCAATTTTTTGACTGAAAACATAAAAAATTTTGTTGAGCAG